>OZ005658.1:121208224-121808224 GCA_963930645.1 Salticus scenicus | reverse complement strand
GATGAAAGGCCGTGTCGTGATAGTACGGTATTTCTTCAGGTGAAATAATAGGCACGAATACCTATAAAAACAGCACGGTACATTCGCGCCTACTAAGAAATTTAAAGTGACTTCTTCATATGGGTTCCTCTAATTATGCCAGTTGCCGAAAGGTTCTGTTGTCGAAGATGGTAGTCGAGAAGTGCCGGGTTTGATCCCAAATCGCGCACATTGACCTAGCCGTTCGGAATTTTCCGTGGTTTCCTCCGAAATTTACGTAAATATGGGCTAGGACTCTTGTGCATTCACCTGACCTTAACTCTAATACCAACACCACCCTCAGACGCTGTTAAGTTTCGGAGTAGTACTGCTATCTACCGAAAAGAGAATGTACAAAAGTTTTAAAATCGATTAAAACAAGGGGAAAAAATGAAAACAAGGTTGTATAAAAAAATAGTTGTTTTCAGTGTGAAACCACTAAATTTGCGTTGCTGCAAATGAATCAGTGTATCTGTTTCAGTTTGAGTTCATTCCACTCTAAATGGTGTATTAGTGTTTCATTGACTCTGGCTTTAGGAAACCGTACTCAATAAACCATCCTTTGCGTCTGGCTATTTCCTGTACACCCTGTCTCTGTTATAACTGCATAAGTAAATTTATCTTCATTGTGTAATAATAGTACGTGTATAACACGTTGCTGACGCCAAGGCAATTAACACTTCCTATTGTTCACTCAAAGTTGTTACATTTTAGTCAACACTACAGTTGTAACAAATCCTCTTTTAAGAGTATCGGAAAAGAGAGACGCGAGTATGAAGCCCTTAGTTCGCAAACTGTCTGAACGAAAATCACACACACACACACACACACACATATATATATATATATATATATATATATATATAATTTTGTTAAGTTTCTGTTGATTTGTTCTATTCTTGAATTTTATGTTTAAATATGAAATTGGAGTTAATTTTATTTTTCAATAGGATTTTTAAATATATATATATATATATAATTAAAAAAATGCATTCCACTGATGAACGATAATAACACTTTAATTTTAATTAATAATAATAGTGATTATTATGATTAATATTAATTAATATTATTATAGATAATTCACAAACATAATTTATCGGCAAACGAAAAAAGATTTTAATTTTTTTTTCTTTCTTTTCATACACAAATGTTTTCAGGAAAAAAAGAAAAGAAAAAAACTTTTTTGTCGGGTAACATTATAAAGATCCCGCAAAGGTTTTTAAGTCCAAAATTTTAATCTTAAAATTATTCTATTATAATGAACCTTTCTATTTTTTTTTTTTTTTTTTTTTAATGTTTTTTTTTTTTTTTTTTTTTCTTTATTATTGTTATTATTGTACTTTTCTTATGATTGCTCCTTCTGAATGCACAATGTTTGCTGCACATAGTGTTAAATAATGTTACTTTGTAAATAATATTGGTTTAATCATAAATTAAAGTAAATATGTACGAAATATTTATTATCATGAAATGATGATTTTTTTAAAGCCAAAAATATGCATTTTGCTAATTATGTTACTTAGGTTTTTATTATTATAAAGTTTGTACTTTGTCGCATACGGTAAATCAGAAACCCTGCTCGACGTCCCAGCTTGACCACATATGTTTGATGCATTTCTCCAAGCTATTTTTCATTCATTTTGTAATTGGTGTAATTTTATTTTCGTGTTACTTGTCACTGTGTGCTTTTTTTCTCCAATGTTTTTTTCTGCTTTTTTAAAACATTCCCTCCCTTATTTTTCTATTTAAATTTGTAGCATCAGATAAAGAAACAAAACTGTAATTTTGTACATATATGTGAAATAATTATTATAAAATATGAACTTAACGAAAATTAACGGTTAACGAAAATTTCAAATCTTATATATATTATAAATGTGAATGTCCGTTTATTTGACTGAGTTTCACGCTAAAACTGCTCGATGGATTTCGATGAAATTTGTTATGGAGATAGCTTATACCCTAACTTAAAAAGTTGTCTACCTTTTATTCCGAAAAAAATTTTGTTTTTGCGATTTTTATGCATAAAATAGTAATTTTGTAAGCTAATAATAGCAAAAAATTAGCCATTTAAATTTATCCATAATTTAATTGTTGCTAAAAAAAAAAACGAATTTATTTTTTTAAACAGGAAAATAAATACATTTATCTAAACGTGAACAAAAAAATAAAATAAAAATAAAAATAAAAATAAATAAATAAATAAATTATGCATCTCAAAAAATTGACGTCATTTTTAATTTAAAAATTCTTTTACAAGGTGCTAATATAGTTTACGATGCTAATGTGTGTTCTACTAAAATCAGTTTTATTTATAGTAGATCCTCCTGGGTGATTTTTTAAACTGTTGCGTTGAAGTACACCGAACATTTTTCGCCAAGAGGCTTAATTTAGCATTTTTTAATCTAGGTAGTTCAAGAAAAATATAAAAGAGGTTTAATTTAGCAACAGCAATTTTAATCTAGGTAGTTCAAGAAAAATGTAAAATTTATAAAATACTACAAAACGAAAAAAAAATAAACTGAAATAGTAGTCACATAAATGATCTATTTTTATCTGAGTAGATAATTTTATAGAAAAAAAAGTGAAGTTTTAAAAATAGAAAATTTATTTCATTAAGCACTATTTTAAACCTAAAAACCATTAATAAAATAAACAGAATATGAAGGGTTTTTATATGTTAACGAAAAGGTGTCCGATAAAACGCTTTCTATTTTTATGCAAGAAATTATACAAAAAAAAAAAAAAAAAAATCGCTAATATGGCGACAAAAATTCAAAAGCCGCCAAGGGAGAGATTCAATAAAGTTGTGTAGCACGATAATGTTTAGTTATTTATTTATTTATTTATATACCAATCACTACGCTAATTGAACATACAAATAAATGAGCTGCTGTGTGTGACTGCACTTGCACGCTGTCGGGCAGAAATATTTGATTAATTCAAATTAATATTTAAATAACTAAACAAAGATATGTTTAATAGAAAGCATAGTCTTGGAGACAAACTTGGCGAGTGGGTTATTTGCTTTACTCCTGTGGAACAAGTGACTATTTTTTAGACTGTCCCAGAACATTCATCGAATAATGACTTATACTGTACGAGTAACAGCTTCAACTGTTTCCAGAATATTCGAAGAATTAACACCAGCTATTGGACTATTTTCGAAAATATTTGTTTTAATAATAGTTTTGTTGTACAGATTCGAGAAGTTCAAAAAATGTTTGATATTGCCAAGGAGGTCCCATACTAAACCTGTGACGAAAATAGTCGCCAATCGAAATATATTCAGTTACAAAGAAATCGTTTAAATATAGTGTCCAGCGAAGCGGGCAGAGCCTGCTAGTTTATCATAAAATAAACTAAAGTTTTAAAACTATATGATGACTTCTATGTATATAATTAAAATGATCTAAAATTTTATGTCAGAGAATTTTTCTTAAAGCAAAGCAAACCATTTTTGCATTTCAATTTTATTTTATTTTATTTATTTATTTATTTTGCTTTCTTTTTTATTATTATCAGTTTAGATATGCATTTTAAATAAATTTGCTTCATTTGGAAATCACCTCAAAAATCAATTCATTTTTGGATTTTACAGAATACTTAAAAAACAATAAAAAAAAATCTAAAACGCTTGCAATTTGGATAAATGTAGAAAATTTTATGTTTTAGATAATGCTTAAAATGAAGTATGCAATATTAACACACACACACACACACACACACACAAATAAAATAAAATAAAATAAATCAATTTTCAGTTAATTTTTGAGAATTTAAAAATCTGGCAATCCGGTAAAGTTTGAGAATCACAATTTTGCAGCATTTAGAGAAGTGTGCTAAAACAATCTTAACCGCTGAGGCGTGGTAAGCACATAGGAAGAGCTTTCCCACGTTTTGCTACCAGTGACAAACCATATCCGTCTCCGCGTGTAATGTCATCAGCCTTTAAAACAATAAAGAAAAGACACAGTTTTAAAGCCAAGTTTCCTAAAAAAAAAATTACTGTTTTTTATGTGTCACTATTTTTAAAACTTTTTTTTTTTTTTTTTGTGCGTGACGAAATTTTTTAATAGTAAACGAAGAACGTCATAACATAAAGTAAAGTTTTTTAATTGTATTTTATAGAACGTAAATTTTCTCGAATGTATGGTTTTTAGATTTATTTTACCATGTTTTTATTAACTTCGATTCTTGTTTGTTTGTTTGTCCGGGACAAATCTTGCAATCGAATTTTAACTAACTTCCCTACTAGCTAGACATTTGAAACTTTCACAGTAGCTCAGAACCCGGTGACAACTCAATACTTCGAAGTCAGATTTTTGAATTTTCGAATACTTTTCTTTTAATTAATTAAAATATGAAAATAATAAGCTCTTAATAGCAATAAAACAGCCATTAAAACATTAGCTATAATTTAATTGTTTCAAAATAAATAAATTAATAAATTAATAAAAAAAAAAAAAAAAAAAAAAAATACGAGTTCATTCTTTTTCTACATAAAAATAAATACATTTAATTCAACGTGAACGTTAAAAAAATTATAAAAACTTAAATTATGCATCTTGCAAAAATTGACGTCATTATCACTTTAAAAATTTTATACACATTGATAAGTGCTAATGTAGATACGTTGTTCTAAAAGGAGTAATATTTTATTTTTAAAATCAACTTTTTTTCCACTATTATTATTATTTTACTGAACTGAGTCCGCGTGCTTAAATATTGCTTAAATATATTTTTTTTTTTTTATCCTCGCGTATTTTATTAATGATTTATCAGAAAATTTAAAAACATGGTATATATATATATATATATATATATATATATATATATATATATATATATATATATATATATATATATATATTCATTATTTCCTTTTCTTTTTATTTCTTCTATATTTAACAGAAGAAAATATTGGATTCGTAAAAATTGTAAACATTTACTTTCTAATGGAATTTACATGTTTTGTGAATTCCAGAACATAATTTGATTATTTTTAGAAAAAGTCTATTTGTCTGTGTCGTTGGTTGAGTGAGTTTTTACTACGCATTAGTGCTACGGTATGGGCAATTGAAGACGGTGTAGGCTTACCCTCAACGATGGTCCGGAGACATGCCATAACAATTTTGATCTTCCATGAAAGGGATAGCTCCCTCGCTTCGGTGATCCGTAGAGCTATTATTTGGATGGGAACATGAAATGTTTGACGCCACGACTGATTTTACGTGCACCAGCCACCATTAGTGTACACGACAGTCTTCGGCCGGCTCGAGTATCGAACCCGTAATCTTCCAGTTACGAGTTCGGCGTCTTATCGACCAGGCTATTTGTTGTTTCATCTTTTTTTTTTTCCGGAATTTTTTCGTCAAATAGTAATAATGCTTCTATTTTTCATTAAATGTAATTTAAGTTAAACGTTACTTTTATATTTCATAATTAGTATTACAATTTATGTGTTATATTAGTTTATCTGAAATATAATACTAGTAATATTAATGTTTTACATTAAACGTAATTTTTACATTCTTAAAAAGTATTAATTTAGAAAGTCTTTATATATTTTTGATTATTCTTTGAGAATTTCCAACTATTTGTTGCCTTGTCTTGTCTAGCTTCTTCTGAAAAATTTGTAGCAATTGGTCAAATAATGCTTTAGTTTTTCATTAAACGTAATTTTAAATTAAACGTAACTTTTGCCCTTCACAGAGAAAAATAATAAAATAATGACATTTCATCATCCTTTAATATTCTTCATGAATTTTTCTCTTTTTGTCATATCATTTTGGCTGTATTTTTCTGGAAATAATAATTATAATAATACGATAAATACTAGTAATATTTGCGTTTTATTCTAAATGTAACTCCAAAATAGACGCATCTTTTACTTTTTATATGAAAAAGTAACTATCTAATATCATTTTATAGTTACGCTAGACAGTTTCTTTCTTTCTTTCTTTTTTTTTTTTTTTTTTTTTTTTTTTTGTATTTAATTATTTTCGTCTGGAAAATTTAAAGCAATTTGTCAGAGAATAAATACTAGTAGTAATATTTGTTTCACGTTAAATTTAATTTTAAATGAAACATAATTTTTACATTTTACAATTTAAACAAGTATGATGTGGCTATCTCAAAATTATCGTCTATATTTTCCTGTAGAAATTCATGCAATACACATTAAATTATTTATTAATCTTCTTTTTATATAGAAGGAAGTAAAAAATATTTTTGTGACTTTTTATTCAACTTTCGTGATTTTTTTTTTTTTTTCTGCTAGCTTGACTATTTACTACCAAAAATTTACAAATCATTAATTAAAATAGAATTAATACTAAAATTTATTATTTATATCGAATTATTTCAACATTTCTTCCATTTTATATTTCTTTCTTGATATTTTCTTTCTTTCTTTTCTTTTTTCAGTCCAACTGTTTTTCACAAATATTTAAGTAGTCAGATAAAATTTAATTAGTGACAATATTTACCTTTCATGTAGCATTTTCACCAAAACTTTACTTAAAAAAAAAAAAAAAAAAAAAAAGAAAGAAAGAAAAGAAAAGAAACAAGGTATGAAATTATGCCATTTAATGAGAGTCTTAAAAGCAATTATATTTAATGTTTGCACAAATCCCTTTGCACTTAGGATTTGTTGTATATACCCAAGGCTTTATGTTCCATTTAATCAAGATAGCTTTTTCTTGCTATTTTAATTTAGCGTAAATAAGAAGCCGTTTTGCTTGTCTTTTATTGTTGTTATTATTATTATTACTAGCAAACCCGTGCGAAATATTCGCCATTTATTTCTTTTCTTATTTACCTTTAAAATTTGAAACTCATAAATGTTATACCAATTTTACCACCTAATTAAAATTTTAATTTACCAGAAGCCAAATTATTATTAAAACCCAATTAATATTGTAAAATAGTGAAACCAAAAATCATTCAAAGAAAGGTTTCTAAATAAAATTCATGGTTCAAGACCCAATTTTCATACTTTCATAGGCAGTACAGTTTTAATATAGGACTCCCACGCCTTTTAAATTTTTGTCACCATGTTGGCGATGACTTTTATTAATTTTGGTCTTTTCGTTAAAAATAAATAAATAAATAAAATAAAATAAACTAATCCCTATTTTGATTATATTTTTTATGATTGTGTTTTTTAGTCAATTTATGACACAAAAGTTCATATTCCGTATATATCTTTAAAATATTGCTAGGTTTAAAATGACGCTTGCAAAGATTCTGAAGAAACAACTGTTAAAAATGCATTTTTTCTTAAAATAATATCATCTGACAAATGTCGTCATTTTTTCTTATTAGTCTGTTGAGCTAAGTCCGCGTGCTTAAATATTGTTTATGTATAAATATTATTTTTTTATCCGCGCGTATCGTATCGTTTCGACAAAAAAAAATTGAAACTGGTCCACGTTAGAGAAATATTATATAGATTATTAAATATTCATAGAAAGAAAAGAATGTCGGTCAGATATATATAATCAAAAAAGGTTATTTAAATAATAACAATAATAATAATAAATACTAATAATAAATACTAATATCAGATTGCCGTCATGTTTAAAATAAATTCATTGTAAATTTAATGAGATAGTATTATTAAGCTGTAAAAAAAAAATCCTTTTTAAACTATTGTTGCGTACTTGGGGGTTCGTGAGTTGTCCGAGAATGAAAGGCGAAACTTACAAAAATTCAATAATTTATTCACAGAAAGTTCCAGAAAAATGCAGGTCTATAAACCAAGTATCAGCTTCAATTCAACCAGTAAACACAGCTTAAACAACAGCTGTCAATAGCAAATCCACAGTACAAACTGTATAGCAATAATACATAAAGCAAGTCTCTTCAAAGAGGCTCAAAGCAATGCAACATTGACAGAAGCTGATCTCAGACTGAACTGAACTGACTGACCAGCCTTGGCGAAGAAAACAACCATTATATACCTCTGTAGAAAAGTGTGAAAAGTCCGTATCTCATCAGCCAATGAGGTATATCCCTTATAAGGATTTTCTCGCCAAGGTCGCCAAAAAAATCGCCAAGGTGGGAAAAAGTCGCCAAATTTGGCGCCAAATCCATTACCTGCATTATTGGAGCTTTTTAATGCGTTTTTAAGGGAAAATAAGGCTATTTCAACGCTAAAACGACTAAAAAGGCACAAAATTACCACTTTATCAACTTACTAAGCCTCTTTGAAAGAATTTATACAAAAATAAATACAATTATTTGCAATTCCGTAACAATATTATAATTTAATGCAAATGGTTAATGAATAATATTATTAAAGAGCAAAATGGTCAGAGAAATTATAACTTTGATTTTCTATGAGTCGCCTCATGTTAGTAATCCTACAATTTAGGAATTTTAGCGATCTTGTTAAAATATTTATATTATACTATGTAAACTATGCTTGATTAATCCGTATTCGACAGTTATTATTATATCGATAAATAGTCTGATATTAATTAATTGTTATTTTTTTTATTTGTTTATAGTAAATTATTTTTTAAATTAGATTTTTACGTTATTATTTTGAAGTCAAGTAATGAAAAACTTTCGTCTCTCTATATATTTTAAAACTTTCTTTCTTTAATTGATAAAAAAGTTCCTTCCATAAACACTGCCTTTCTTATGTACTCGTATTTAAAAACATTACGCGAAAGCTATATCTCAGCTTCTATGCTATCTAAATGCATCAAAACATGTGTTTAATATTCATAATGAAAAATTATTTTTATTGTATTTTTTTTTGTGTGTAGGCCGAAATGTGGCGCTGGTATTACTTTCTGCGGTTTATCAGACGCCAATATCTCAATATCTATTGATGAAAGGTTGAATTTAGACAGAATTTAAGTACTATTGATAATTGGTTAGACCTTGATTTAAATTGGCATTGAATAGCTTCTGGTATATATTGCACAATAGGTGGCGCTGCTATGTTGTGATTCGTAGGGACCCTGAATAGAGAGAGACTGGACAAACGAGATAAATAAAGTAGAGTGATAAATAGTAACCCTGACATGGTCCAACATGCGTCACGTGACATGAACTATCTATGCGTTGGTGCCCTTGGCAACAGCTTATTTTCAATAAATTCCTATGGCAACGGCTTGGCGTTTACACTTAGCAAAAGTCATAACCGCCAATGTTTTTGTTTACTTATGGGTCATTCCATGTCAAATCAACGAGGGGTCTGGACCTTAACATCTCAGATTTTTATAATTTTTGGTTTACAGTTTGTACATATGGAATATATGAAAAATTCAATTTTTTAAAAATTTTCGGCTCAGTAGTTTTTTTTTTTACAGAATTTTAAAAATGGCTCAAAATACCAAAATTGGCAATGTTGTCATTCACACAATCGTTCATAATTATGTGACAAATTGAGCTAGAAAGTTCATTTATATATCATTTTAAAGCTCTTTTTATGGCCTTTCATATGATATGCAACAATAACTATTTCATAAAAAAAAAAAAAAAAAATTAATTTTTTCAAAAATTTAAAATTTAAATTTTTTAAAAACACCCCTTTTAATTTTTTTCAAAAAAATATATGTGTATCATTTACTTATGAGCTACATGTATGCAAATTTTCAAGATGGAGAAATGATGGCATTTTGAGATATTAATTTTTTAATAAGAGTTAATTTGTAATATTACATTTTACAATTTCATTATAGTCAAAATATATATTTTGTTATAGCATGAAAAAACTTCTAAAGTATATTTCTAAAAATACAACTTTGTATAATTTGCTCTTACGTAGTTGCTTAACAGTGCATATGAATTATGAAATTTCAATGTAACATTATAATTTTTAATTAAACTTACCTGGTAGAATAAATCTTCTAACTCACAATAAACAGACTGCGAAACATTTTAAATCATTTTCCTTTTCTGTATTGTATTTACAATTTATTATGGCACATACTGTTTACAATTATGTATAAAATATTTACTATAGATGTAAAATATATATATATATGAGTTTCCCCACAGCCTTTTTATATTTGGAGTGTACATTTTAATTTTTTATCTAAAACAGCAGATGTTGCTACCATTTCTTCCTTTGTAAGTGTGTATGTTTTTCCAGTTGCTGTGCAGGGATCTACCTTTTTCAAGATATCACGTATTGAAATATCTAAAATATCAGGTCGAGGTTTAGGATAATAGAATGATTGAGCTGGTCCTTTAGGGTGAAGAAAGCTAACTTTATAATCATCTGACTCTTGGTTTTTCGCGAGAATGCATGCAAGCCACCAAGAACCTTCATAATTAATGGTTACAAATCCAGACAAAAATTCATTAAGTTCTGATATTTCTTCTGAAGGCAGTAATGACTCAATACATTCTTGAAAACTGAAAGAAAATGGTTTTGTCAGTATTTGTGTTTCTGATAATGGAATGATTGTATGAATCTTCTGAGTTCCAGGTATTGTACGTGAATCATCAAAGCGTAATGACATTTTTTTTAAATTTTCATTATATTCATCATTTGTGCAATACATAAAATGTATGCCAGGAATGTTTTCCTTTGCAAAATCATAAAGTTGTCGAGGAGTGATTATATGGCCTTCGTATGGTCTTTGTAAACTTGCTTTAGTAGCAAGTCTCTTGACAGTTCCCCCAAGACCATCACAAGAACTTTTCCCATGCGAAGTAGCAAAAAAATGCCACTCCGCGTCAATGCCAAAGTCAGCTTTATACATGCATATATTTAGGAAATTCTTTCTATTTTTATACTGTGCAGCAGATCCATCAGAAAAGTAGAATATTTTATCGATGTTGAGATTTTTCTTGAGGGCTGCAATAAGATGGTTCTGAAATAAATTAAATGCCACAGTATTGTGTTTCAAACACTCTGAGAGGAACACATAATTGAGATGCTCAATGATGTCGCCATTTGTCTTATGATATATAATGAAGGGATGAATAGTAACTTGAGTATTTGTCCAATGATAGGACTGTACTTCATCTTGAAGGACAAAAGAATAATTTTCAGAAAAATCACAAGTTATCAATATTTCACCACTTTTTAAATTTTCTTTTATATAACTATAAAATTTCTTTTGTTGGCTTGCAATAAATGAATGTTTTTTTTAATTTCAAAAGGTCTGAAGAGAAATCATCAATAAAGTCCTCCGTTGTTTTTACAACAGTCTCCATTGTGCATCAATCAGTTGTTATCCATTTTTTCTAAGTTACGCTGTCAATCATTTCATCTTCAAACTTTTGACGAAGTTGACTTTTAAAAGATGCAATCCCCGGTCAGTTTTGCATTCATTCATATAGCATTCATCTGAGGGCGAGTTGTACATTATTTTAGAAAGACAGTTTTTATAATCTTTTAATGCAATTTCATCACCTTCTAATATAAATTTATTAATTCCAGAACCATTCAGTATTAGCTTCACATTCTGATGACTAGTGCAGACACAAACTGCATGACTACCACTTCTGCCAGCTAAAATACAATTCTGTGGCCTCATGCTGCAAAACTTTGAAAAACCAACTTTTTGTGTCATATGCATCTCCTTAAACAATTGATAAATTTCCTTCAAGTTGGCCAAAACTAACTTTTTCTGTAAATGAATTCGTGTGCCTTCAGCTGATGTAACTGATACAAAATCTTTTTTCCCAGGCATAACTCGGCTAACTTCATCATTATTATAAAAATCAATCACAGCCTTATAAGTTTTTTCATCCAATGTTTTTCCTGGCTTAGGGTTTGGAGTTGAAAGAATTCCTTTCTCTTTAACTAACTTTTTAACTGCTCTAACCATATAATCACTTACCTCAAATTCCTTTTGTATTTTCTTTTGACTCCAACTTGTAGGCAAAAGAGTTAATATCATGATCTTTTCGCTTCTTTTTCTTGTTAGAGAAAATTTTTCTTTCAATTGCTTCAACATTTCTGACTGATCATCATTCTTATCATTTTCCATTTGAAAATCAGTAGATTTTGTAAGAAAATTTTCTTGAATACATGTTTTAACTTTTTGAAACTTATTTCTTGCATATGATTGCCTTTCTAGCCTCTTTTTTTTAATTGGGGATTCTCCAACAAGTTCGAGTGATTTATTTAAAAAATCTAAAGATGTATTAGGATCAACAAACATTTTAGAAGTACTTGTACTAGGCATTGGTTCTTCCTCATATTCATATTGCTTTAACTTTTCCTTTTTATCTTTTGACAATTTAATTCTGCAGTCATCACATATTTTCATGCCTATTTCCACATTAAATCCTAAAATGCACATCCAAGGTGTTACATTCCTAAGTTTTACTGATTTTGAATGATTGGTCTTTTTATAAGGATTGCAGCACTTAACTGAAAACAATGCCCAGTTTTTATTTTCTTCCATTTCTAACAGTAGTATGCAAGTCTTCTTATAAAAAGAAAATTAAAATACAGCACATCATGTTTACATATTTAGCAGTTAAAATGTAAATTTTTTACCACTGGATGCACTAATAAAAATGCTTCAGAGTAATTTTAACACAAACTTAAACTTAAAAGTAGAAATCCTCAATCTCAATGATTGGCTACCCAATATCTTGAAAGAGAAACAAACCTAAACCAAAACAATTGCTCAACTGAAACTTAAACTAAAACCATTGCACAACTTAAACTTAAACCAAAATTATTGCTCAACTGAAACTTAAACCAAAACTAAATCAAGATATCTGTATCTTAATAGCTGTGTAGTCAGTTGCAACTAAACAAGCGGTTAAAATATAATTAAATATGAGATTAAAATACATTTGAATATTCAGTTAATATAAAAATAAATTGAGTAGAAATATATAATTCTTCTGATTCAGACGCATAAGTAATGAATTATAAAAAAGTTTGAATAAACCATTTTTGTTCAAAAATTTATTTCTAAAAATCCCATCATTTCTCCATCTTGAAAATTTGCATACATGTAGCCCATAAGTGAATGATAAACATATATTTTTCGAAAAAAAATTAAAAGGGGTGTTTTTGAAAAATTTAAATTTTAAATTTTTGAAAAAAAATTCAAATTTTTTTATAAAATAAAATAGTTATTGTTGCATATCATATGAAAGGCCATAAAAAGAGCTTTAAAATGAGATATAAATGAACTCTCTAGCTTAATTTACCACAGAATTATAAAAGATTATGTGAATGACAACATTGCCAATTTTGGCATTTTGGGCCATTTTTAAAATTCTGTAAAAAAATAAATGCTGAGCCAAAAAATTTTTAAAAACTTAATTTTTCATATATTCCATGTATACAAACTATAAACCAAAAATTATGTAAATCTGAAATGTGAAGGTCCAAAAATTATATTTTTTTCGTTGATTTGACATGGAATGACCCTTATGTAGTTTAATATTTTATTGTTCTAAATCATTTTAGCTTTTATTTTACTTCTTTTTTATTTCGTATAGTCGAAATTTAACCTGCAAAATATTTAATATAGTTTATAAATTATTATTTGCTGTTAAATTCATCTCTTTAAAAAGTTTAACTTTTCTTTATAAATACTTTTAAACTTTGCTGGGAAATGATGAAAAGAAAAAAGTACTTTATTATTTATTATAATGGGAAATGTGTGAAAAATTATTTTAAAAACAATTTATTTTAGTTATAGGACAGTTGTGTGTTACCTAATAATGTTGATAATTTGCCAAATTGAAACTTTAAATGCCAAATAGCGATAAACGGCCAAACATAGGTTCATATCACGTGATTCATCTTGAGCCAAGGAAAGCTAATCCTTTATCCATTGAATCAGCACTTTAATTTATTTATCTCGTTGGACTGGACATTGAACAAATATGGCGGATGTTAGTTCAAAAACCACTCGAACGTCATAGAACGTAATTTAATTTTACCAGCGTCTGACATTTTTCTTTTAATTAAAATCTCGATAAAACATTTTTATTTATCTTTAGAAAGACTTGCAGAGTGTCATTTAAAACTTTGCAGAACGTAGTGGTATCGCATATAACAGCTTGAACAAACATGGTGGATCGGCTGGCGGGTCAATGACCAGTTTCTTATCATGTAAGACCTCTAGTGGTTCGCCCCATTTAAGTGAAGGCTATTTCTCAACTTCTGTAGTGCATAAACGCACCAAACTTGGTATAGGAGATGGATAATTTGTTAAACCTTGCATTTGGGTGCATTTCGGGCGAAAGTTGGCACTGCTATGCTGCAATTAATTTTCCTTTACGGAAAGACTGTAACTCAGCATCTATGTTTTATACGCTGCTAAAAATTTCAGTTCAAACTTGAACCACTATATGGAATAAAGTTGTAAGCAATGCCATAGTATGGTTCAACCTCACTTTTAAGTTTTCTACTTCTTGCGATTGAATTTAAGTTGCACCAAAACTTGTAGCTACCGTACATCCACTCACAAGGGAAGTATGAATCAGTAACATTCCTATTGAAACCAAACCAAGCTTAAATTAAATAGCATGGTCTAAAACATACGATAAAGTGCAAATTTTGTGCAACAACTCCCCCATGGGCCAAGATAAGACCCTGGAAAATTTAGCCCCTTTTATCAAAATCAACGAAACACACAGTATCAGCGAGCAAGAAAGCGTGACACAGTGCCAGTGTGTTTGACTTGAGACAAGGAGGTCTTCAGTTCGATCCCCGTCTTAGTCAAATTTTGAATTTTGTTTTTTATTTAAAACATAATAGTAATATTTGATTTAACACAAAATTAGCAAATCGTGGTATAAGGTTAAACCATCGAGTGGTTACAGTTACTTCAGTACCAAGTTTTGGTTCAAACTAACACCAAATTTTTAACAATGTATATTCAACAAACTCGGTATGCATTTTATTTATTTATTTATTTTTAGGATAGACTCTAAGAACGTCGTTTTCACATATTTTTGAATTTCTATATTTATAATTTAAATGATTACTTAAAAAAATTTGTCTAGTTTTGACCACTGGTCGATTAAAAAAAAATTGTCTAGTTTTGACCACTGGTTAATTAGCATATACTGTTAAAAAAAATTCAACTTTGCTGCCAGAAATTCTCTGTAAATTTAGAAAAAAAGTCGTAAATTACGGAAAAATTAAGTTGACAAAACGTATTTTCCTGTAATTACAGAGAATTTCTGGCAGCAAAGTTGCATTTTTTTTAACAGTGTATATAAACAGTTTTTTTTTTTTTTTTTTTTAAGTTATACTTTTATTTGCCGCCATTTTTAACTGTTGTAATTTCTAACAGTGCTATTTTTCTGTTATCATTTTTCTGAGCATATCTAACTAAATACAGTCGAATTTCGTTAACGTGTGAACACTGTTAACGTGAATTACCTTTAACATGAACTGTTTCTACAATCCCCGTCAAAATGAAGATTAGTTTAGTTACTGATGCAAAAGAGAAAGAGATGTTTGAAAAGTCGACTTGGTAGAAAATTTTCGATCATGTTATGAATGCATAAACATATACTTTTAATTTATCTTATTTTATTATTTAATACCCTGTTTATATATAAGTTTAGTATGTTACAAATGAAAATAAATATAGGACACGCAAACGTATACCTAAAATTTTAATTACTTTCTCTTACCATAAGATAGAGAAAGTATTGTTTTTGGGTCAAATTTTCGAACGCGAGATTTTGTTATATTTACACGTTTTGAGGTCCCCTGAATACGAAAATCATGTTTTTAGCAAATGGTCTGTGTGTATGTCTGTGGGTGTGTCTGTCTGTTATCAGCATATCTCAAGAACAAATAGCAGCAGACATTCCAAACTTGGTATTCTAAATGTGTGTCATATATAGATGCTACAGTAAGCTTTTTGTAAAGATCAAGCAAATGGTTCGTGTACAGGGACAATCAAGAGAATTCTAATACATTACGTCTAATATGGGGGAAATTGCAGGTAAGTAGAGTTTAACGTCTATAGACTGCACTAAACCAAATGAAACAAATATATATATTTTGTAATAGAGATAGTCAACTGGGAAAAAAATTTTGTGTATGTAGGAGCTTCGCCTCCCCCCCTGGGAGGGAAGTCCCCCCTCGAGGGGAGTAAGTTTTTATGATGGGTACCTTTCAAAAGAGCTCGCTAATCCTTTTAAAACGAATGGTTGAACCATCGATCTGCGATAATTTAAAACAAAATTATCGATTTTTTTTTACTTTTAACAAAAAAAAAAAAAAAAAAAAAAAAAGAATTTTTTTTTTTTTTTAATATTGAGAATAAAATGGACTTTTTTTGGATATTTAGTGTTATACTACTTCTCTAATATGGAAATCGTCTGCATTATCATAAAATATAATTTTTTTAGATAATAATTTTAATAAATTATTTTATAAAAACATAATTATTTTTTAATAACCGAATTAAATTTTATATAAATCTAGGTACATTAATGAAACGGGGGGTTGAGGGGGGCGGTAGCCCCCCTCACACAGAATTAATTATCATATAAAACTTTTCCGAAGCCTAATTTGAATTGTTTAACATAGGTTAACATAACATCGTTATCTTACCTCTTAATCTCCAACATGTATTTATAGTAAATTTCAGGGTAAGAGAAAGTCGTGTGAGTGACACACCAGATTATTTTATTTTATTTTCATAAATCTTTATTATCACACACGCACATTCGATTTCTTTCTTTTCTATTTCTTTTTTTTTCTTTTCTTCTTCTCATAAAATAGTTATAGATACCATGTCTATGAATCGATTCCATATAAAACATCATATAATGCTTGATGTCCTCCTATAAGGAAGTTAGAACCAGACTACAAATAAACCGCATCCCCGCATAATGCAGCCATTATCTCTAATGGTGATCATAATATTGGTTCTTAAATCATTATTAGGCAGACCAACTGGTGACAATTCTTAAGAAAGAGAACCGACCGAATCATCACTTGCGGTCATTTATGAACGTGGTTGCTTATCTCTCTCATCCGATTTGGTGATTTTTCTTTACTGATGTTAGATATGACATTCTGTGTGGATTAATTCAACTGATTGTGGGATTTGAGGAAGTTATTTTCCAATATTCTCTGAATATTCTGTTCTTATCTCTTTTCATGTGACTTTTTATGTGTGAATAGTTAAATTTAATTTTGAAATGCATTATTTTAATCATCTAATACATTAATGTTGTTTCTTTTTACTTTCCGAACACTATAGTGAGGAAAGTATTGTAATCATGTCAAAAATCCGAATTTGAGATTTTGATGTTTCTATATGTTTCGAGGTCCCTTGAGTCCGTTTTCACTATTTTTACGATGATAGATGTATGTGTGTGTATGTATGTGTGTATGTGTGTGAGTGAACACGCTAGCGTCTAAACGCCTTGTTCGAATAAGCTGAAAGTTGGTACGTATATTGTAAGTCACCATTGTACGAACCCTATTGATTTTGGTGAATCTAGAACATATAGTTTTTTTACAGGGACACCAGGAAAAATTCTTTATCCTTATGGCCTATGGGGCCAAATTTTTAAAAGTGCGATAGCGTCTAAATGCTTTATTAATCTGAGCAAAAAATTTGTACATATGTTATAGGTCACAGTTGCACGAACTGTATAGATTTTGGTGAATTTAGCACTTGCAGTTTTTTTACAGGGGCACAAAGAAAAATTCTTTATCATTATGGCCTGTGGGACCAAATTTTTAAAAGTGCAATAGCATCTAAACGCCTTATTCAATTGAGCTGAAAATTTATATGAATATTATAAATCACTCTCGCACTAACTATAAGCATTTTGGTGAATCTAGCATTTATAGGTTTTTACAGGGACACAACGAAAATTTCTTTACCATTATGATCTATGGGCTCAAAGTTCAGTAGCGTTAAATAAAACATCGTGTAATATATGGAGAAAAATACTCAAACACTCTATTATGATTTTCTCTCTTTTGTTTGTTTAACAACTCCTCTTTCTTTACTTTATCTACAAAACTGTTAATTACTCAATGTTCGGAAAGTCGAGTGGAGTCACTCCAGATTTTTTTTTTTTTTTTTTACTCATTTTATTTTATTTATTTATTTTTATTTCAGAGACGATTGAGGGAAGGGAAAGAATTTATATTAAGCGTTGGTGTGTGGATTTATCATTAAATAAGATGTACCACGAAATTTTTAAAAGATTACTTGTTAATTATTAAATTTTGATAGTTTTTTTCAAAGATGAATTTTCAAATATTTAAAAAGTAATGAAATAAAATAAAAGTAATAGATATGTATGTATATGTACAAGTGACAAATTACCGAAAACTAAAGATGGAAACCGGTATTGTATTTCATTAGTTTTGGAGCTCGAATTAATTATAATGATAATGATAATAATAAAAAAATGCCACACCCACAGAAATAAACATTTTCAAAAAAGGACTAAAATGTGTTCAAGATCTCTCAGAAAGTGTAAATCCACAGAAAATCAGAAAACAATTTTTTTTGACGAATCTTATACTATTGAATATAGAATAATAATAATAATAATAATAATAATTAATATAAAATTTGGAATCTTTTTTAATAATATACGATGTGTTTGAACATAGCAATATGATGCAAATCATTATTATTTATTTAGTAATCTTATAAATATATATGTTTAAAATAACCTAATACGATGAATATTGTTGAGAAAAAGTCATACATAAAACGTTGGAATATGTCACGTTTTAAAACTAACAAATTCGATTTTAGGTTATTCTTCTATCAGAAAAATTAAAATAACTACAATGTTACCTATTTTCTCACACTCTCTCCCTTTTTTTTTTTTTTTTTTTTTGGTCTTTATTTTCTATATTCGATAGAAGAAAATATTAATTTTGTAAAAAAAAAAAAAAATCTATCTTGAGTATTTGAAGGACTTACACGTTTTGAGAAGTGTTAGAACACGATTTGGCTATTTTTAGAAGAAGAAAAAGTTTAGAACACATTTTAACAATTTTTAGAGAATGTTCGTCTGTGTGAGACAAACACTTTGGCAACCGTATCTCAGAAACTAATGCACATAATTTCATAGAAATTGATAGTTGCTGCACCTTGACATAAATTAGTGCCTATCAACTTTTGGTGAAAATCATTAACATGTTTCATTGCTATATCGCGTTTTCGAAATTTTTAAATAACAGTACGAGACAAAATTTCTTATAAATGTACAGAATGAGAATTATTTTTCCCGAATCATTATTAGTAAAACAGAATCGTTATAAATAAAATCAACTGAGAATTATATATATATATATATATATATAGATACTTTAGGAATATCACTTCCTCCCCACCCCAAAAGGGAGAATTATTCAATATGGCTATCTTTCAAAAGAACCTTTAAAAAGAATGATTGAACCACTAATCTGTGATAATTTATAATAAAGCTATCGATTTTTATTATTTTTAACAAAATTAAAAATAAATAAAAAACTCATTTTTAAAGATGTTATTTGTAGAGAATGAAACTGACTTTCTTTGGATATTTAATATTATACTTCGCTAGGATTAAAATCGTCTGCATTTATCATGAAAGATAATCTTAATAAATAATATTTTTAATAAATTATTTATATTGAGAAAATGCTTATGAAAATATAGAAAGAAATTTTGTGATGGCCACGATATACTAGTTTTTTTTTTTTTTTTTCTTCATTATTTTATTATTTTCTTTAAGTGTGTAGCAAGCACTAGTCTTAAACTTGTTTCTTATCAATCAAGATTGAATTCTCATATGGATATCTGTCAGCCCTGGAGCACACACTATGCGGGTTATTTGACTTTCAGAATTTTCGGGTGTGGCCTTTCTTTTCCAAAACTTCTGTGTGAGCTGAAAGTTATACATAAGTTAAGATCGTTGATCCGTACTCAGTCAATGTATTACTTGAACTTGTCTATATGCACATTATTCCATCATATTTGACTTTAAGGGAAATAGAATATAAATTGAGTTTAAATATGTTTCGTACAGTGAACTATGTCAAACATGTTTGAAGCTCGAATTCTTCTCGAGCTATTTACATACATGCATATAGTACTGTAAACTGCTTATGTACATATATTAATGTGTAATTACTAATCGGTCTTCGTCCGCCAAACGTTGATGTTTTCAAATGAACTTATTTTCAAATTTGCCACATCCACCAAATCAAAAGCAGTTGCCAAACGTCGTGATAGCCAATTATGAAAAAGCGAATATTTAAAATTTAACTGTGCTTTTTATTAAAATAATGGATTTCGAGTATAGATATAGTAATAAGACATAGATTGATCATTGAAGGGGGGGGGGGGGGGGAGTGATTGAGTTTTACTCGGGAAAAGTAGGCTATTTTACTATCTTATACGGATGTCTTTTCCCGAGTGAATATACACACAGATAATTTAGCAAATAAAATTTACGTACTAAATTTACGTACTACTTAAAAACTTCAGATACCTATTTTTCTTTCTTTTTTTTTTTTTTTTTTTTTTTTTTTTTTTTACTATACTCTAGTATACTCATGTCTGCAGAAAACTGACTTTCTTTCTTTCGCATTTATTATTATACTTGTTTGAGATAAAAATCGTCTGCAATCATCATAAAAAATAATTTTAATAAATTATTTGTATTGCGTAAACTTGTACAGGATTATATATAGAAGAAAGTCTTGTGGTGGCCACAACATATTAGTTATATATTAAAACTTTCGCTGCTGCTACATTTAAAAGAATTTTGAGAATTCCATATTACTTACTAATATAAAATATTAAAAATTATTAAAATTTAAAAAAAGTATTTCATTAAATATGAAGACAGTAAATATTTCATAATAATAACAAATCAACGGATTATAAAAATTATATTTTTCATAAATTACTTGAATATAACTCATTTATGAAAATTTATTCCATTTCTTTTCATATATTTATTAGAATACTTTATTATATATTTATTAGAAGCCGCCCAATATTTCGGCATTTTCAAAATTCATTAACATTCTATTCGTTTATAATTTCGAGTTTTAACTCTCTAATGGCTGATGCCAAAAAACTTTTTCGGCATCAAAAATCTTTGCTCGTTAACATGTGGATGATAGATCTATATAAATTACTATATCCATGATTTCGAGTCGTGAAATGTAATTTAAATTTAATTATTTATGGAAAGTAACTTCAGGTCAAATTCATCAAAATTGTCGCTAGTTTATTCGTTGAAAAAAAAATAATACCTAAATACCCCAAATTTATTACATCTTTTATTGTACCTGAATCCAATCCCGAATCAGATCAAGAAATGTACTGTTTTTTTCGGTTCTAATTTATTATCATTTATTTTATTATTAATATTACTGAATTCTTTGTTATTTATTATAATCACTTAAACATTTCCCCCCTTCTAATTTAGCTAAATGTTTTGACTATAATTTCGTGGTTTTATAGCGCTTGCCGAGGAAGAAATCCTCCAAATCGCCAATTGGTGGTATTTACATAGAATTGTGTCTATTCTTTTAAATTATCATTAAATTACTATTTTGTTTTTTTATAAAATCACAGATACATATATATTTTTTTGTTCAATGTATCGTTTCAATTGTGGCAATATTTTTCTGCTAAATCATCCTTCTTCTATTGTTTTATTCATTTCTCCAAACCAAAGATAAAGAAATATTTTCTTTGTTTAAAAAATTGTTTTAGCAATGATGTCAGCTTTAACGTTAATTTTCGGAAACTTGGGCTTTTTCTTTTAAGAATATAATGCACCGTCTTCCAAAAGTTAAAGAATAGCCTGCTTCTTTTTTGCATATAAGAAAAATGACATATAAACATAAAAATCTAATAAAATGATCATTATTTAATAACTAATCGAATTGAATTTAAATTGAACATTGGTAATAAATTTTTAAGCTGGTATTAATTCAGTTTTTTAAAAGCACGCTTTTGAAGAAAGGAAAAGTATTCGATTTCAAGAAAGAAAACAGGAGAAAATTTGTATTAAGGATTCATTACTGTTAAGCAAAGATATACTTGCCTCCAAATGCTAAAAATTAAACCAGATTTTTCTTCTTGATTTTGTTACTTTTCTTCCAGA
Source organism: Salticus scenicus (assembly GCA_963930645.1). Lineage (NCBI taxonomy): Eukaryota > Metazoa > Arthropoda > Arachnida > Araneae > Salticidae > Salticus > Salticus scenicus. The sequence continues at coordinate 121,786,138 of OZ005658.1, read as the reverse complement.
ACAGACATTTTTTCGGAATATATATATATATATATATATAATATGTAAATGTATAATTTGTTTGCCAAAATAATAAAAGCTACATTGAATTATTTTATAACAAATAATCACATTCAAATTTAATTTTTGTACATATATATATATATATATATATATATATATATATATATATATATATATTAAAAATTTATTAATGTTAGTAAAAAAAATAAATGAATAAAAAATAATATTAAAAACATATGATAAAAAAAAAATACAACAAAAGATACTTTCAAAAATTTATTTTAATTATTTAAAGTATGTGCAAGCGCATCTTTACAGATTTGTAATGCATCCTTAACATCATTTATCAGCCAATTTTCTTTTTTTTTTCTTTCTTTCTTTTTTTCTTTTTTCTTTAAATTTTCATCCCCCCCCCCACACACACACACAAAAAAAAAAAAAAAAAAAAAAAAAAAAAAGAAATAAAAAAAGACTTTTTGAGTAAAATTGATTTAATATCAGTTAAACAATTGTCACCTTTATCAAAGTCATAGAAAGAACATGCCATTTCAATGTTATATTCATATGTTCATTTCTTTAAAAATCATTTTCAAAAGAAGAAAGTTAAAAAACTAGTCATCTTGAGGCATATATATTTTATGCCTTCTATATTACCTTGGTAGTCTAATGATAATTTTTAATATTATATGCGATAAAGTTTTAGATGATTTTTATTTGATAATACTCGCCTATATTATAATAATATATCTTCTATAATAATAAATTACATTGATTAATATAAGGTTAATTAAAAAGACATATTTCTGGAAATATTCTGAAAATATTTTTGTTCCTTAGCAAATGTTATTATATGCATCTCTTAAAATTTCTTTGATACAGCTTTAGTATAGGATCCACCCCCTTGGCGACTTTTAAATTTTTGTTGCCATTTTGCCGATTAATTAAAATGGTTATCGCAATTGCGTAAATGAAGAAGACTTTGGCGAGAAACGTAAACATCCGAGCTACTTCAGTGCCAAATTTCAAATTTCGCCAAGGGGAGTCCTATACTAAAGCTGCTACGTTTCTTTCATATAATTTTTCTCAATTTTATTTTAAATATGCACTATGTATTTTTATCCAAAAATAGACTCTTATTATTTTCATTATTATTATTATTATTAAAATTAATATTTGTGCGCTTTTCAAAGTTGCATTTTATAATAAAACAAAACATTGTATATTAAGAAACAATAAAAATTCGGCATTAAAAATAAATCACAAAGGTTAATTGCTAAAAAGCATAATACCCAAAAATAAATAAGTAAAGAAATACAAAATACATTATAGCGTAATTTATATTTTTGAATTAAATACACTTTAAAAATATTTTGAAAATATTAGTTAGATATGCATTATAAATATTGATGGAAATATTGATGGAAAAGTATGTATGAATAAATGGTATAAAAATCATTTTTATTTCCCCAAAAACATTGAATTTTGGATGCTAAAACTTTAATATAAAATTTTGAAAAGTAGACATAAGATTTCTAATAAATGCATTTTTTGCCCATGTTTGTTCACTGCTATTTAATATTTTAAAACAAAAAAAGTTTTGATGAAATTAATTGAATAATAAGTGTAGAATAATGGATTTTTATAAGCTTGTTTCTATTCCAAATTTTTATACTGTTCAATTTATGAAAAATGGTAATTTTAGAAATAGTATTAGAATAGCATTAAAATAATCTTGAAGCTGCAAATATGGTCAAATACTTCACTAATGCCAGTCATCTGGCTCTCCGATACATTTTAGTTAATACAATTTCAATTCATATTTTTCCGATGTGATTTCTTCTTTTTTCCTTTTTGTATTTGTGAATGTGTGGTTATTTATTTAATTATTATTTTACATAATGTTCGAATAATTTAGTACAACGGGACTTCTTTTTAGTCTATCCTTCCATATAAAAGCATGCGGCAACTGCGTTTTGTTCCTTAGCAAAGGTTACTACATACATCTCTTAAAATTTCTTTGACACAGCTTTAGTATAGGATCCACCCCCCTTGGCGACTTTTAAATTTTTGTTGACATTTTGGCGATGAATTAAACTGGTTATCGCAATTGCGTACATGAAAAAGACTTTGGCGAGAAACGTAAACGTGCGAGCTACTTCGGTGCCAAATTTCAAATTTGGCCAAGGGGAGCCCCATACTAAAGCTGTTCCGTCTCTTTCATATAATTTTTCTCAATTTTATTTTAAATGTATATATGTATAAATTTTTAACTTGATGCGAGAAGGGAAAAAAAGGAAAAAGCATTTTTTATTCGTCGTAATACCTAAAAGGTCTTAAAATAAGTAAATAAATAAATAAATAACAGTAAAATAAAATAAGTAACTGTTTTTCTTAACTCAAAATATGAAACTGCTTTCCTTAGCAACAGTTACAATATTCATTTTTTTAATTTTAATTTTAATTTTTCTTTTTCTCTTTTTTTTTAATTGTTACCAAACGGGAAAACATACCACATAGTCAAAGTGAAAAACAGGAAATGATGACGATGTAAAATGCCTGACTGAAAGGAATTGTCCTACCATATTCTAAAAAAAATAAATAAATAAATAAAATAAAATAAAATAAAATAAAATAAAAAACCAATTTTGAATTTCCGAAATGAAATACTAGCAGGAAAATAGTTGTTTTACATTCATTACAATTAAAACTAGCTACATAAAAGATTCCGCTCTTGATTTGAAACGTTTCTTTCCTCTAAATAACGATTTGTTAGCCCGAACACGTTTTGTTGTCTCTGTTGCTTCTCCCCTTCCAAATCATTCTCAACCAATTCGTGTGTCAACAAGACAAAGACAATTTAGTCGGCATCTCTCGGGAACAATAAAAATACGGGCACTTCAGGGCCGTACGATTTTCTCGTGATTCGGAAACTGTGAGAAACAGCGAAAAGCTTTCAACAGCATTCACATCTTTTCTGATTTTCGAAGACAGCAACTTCCAGTGAAATTTTCTTCTGCTGAATTTAAGTGGCGTTTGGGATTTAGAGAGCGTCTATCGAAGTATTGTTCTGGGATCCATTCCCGACCACACGCTTCTCGTAAATAAGTAGATTTTTAGTTTTATTTCAGACTTTATGAGCTTAGGTCTTTTTTTCTGCTCTTAGTGTATTTTAAAATGATACATCGGTTGCTATGAAGATTAGAGATGAAAATAAAATCAATTCTCTTAAAGGCTTTATATGTGTTTTTGTGTGTAGAAAAAGTACAGTCACATATAATGGCAATATTTCTAATTTATTCTAGAACATTTTTCGTAGTTGTAGCTTTTTTTCCCATAATTAATTTGAGGCATGATTTTATTCTATCACAATGGGCTCTTCCCACCCGACGTCAGAGGTCACACGATATAGTTGTTAAAATTAATAGCAATTGAAATCTTCCACATTTATCTATAGCGATTGCTGAAACAACGCGTTTTCTATTCTTATTTTTGACCAATCTGACTTAATCTGTGTTATTTTTTATACATGATCATTTTTTTCCCATTCTATATCATAATTCGTCTTTTTTTTATATGCATATATATACACTAGCAGGCTTTGCCCGCTTCGCTGGACGTTAAACTTAAATGATTTGTCAAAATGCCATATCTTTATTAATAACCCAAGTTCTCGCTGTGAGTGGTAGAGGTTTTCTCGCTCGCAAAGTGAGGAGTCTGGGTCTCCACGGTCTTCGGCACAACTTACCCACTTTTTACTTCCCCACCCTCAGCGGGTGAGTTCGAAGTTTTGCAAAATCCCACTAATGTACATAATGCGTACACTTAATCAATATCCACACACCAAAATTCGCCATTCTAAGATAATTCAAAGCGAATTCAAACGGAAAAACATGTTTTTACACATGTTTATTGCCATCCGACTCCGAGAAGGGGGGGGGGGGATTTCGAATTTCGTGAAATGCAGTTACGATAAGTGCCGGATGCATACAAACAATTTACGCACCAAATTTCGTGACCACAGAAGTCTTTAATAGACAGTATTATAAATAAAAAAAATAAATAAAAAATAAAAATTATACAGACACGACATTATTTCATTATTTAAAACATGAAAATCTGACATTGACAGATTTTAATTTAGTGCCAGAGGCCTACTGCTAAACTTGTTAATATCGACAAATTCTTCTTTAGTTAACTCGTGACGATCTAAATTCCATGATAAAGTTTTCATTAAATCAAACCAATGTGTTTCAGCTGCAGATATTGTAAGAAATAACGTTGGAAGTCCAAACTGTCTTATAGCCGCAAAACAACGTTTTTTCTCTTTTTCCCAATGAGGCGGTGTGTGTGCCTTGGGGGGAACTCATGTCAAAGTTGTACCTTGTGGGGGACTCATGTCAAAGTTGGGCCTTGGGGGGACTCATGTCAAAGTTGGGCCTGGGGTGGGGACTCATGTCAAAGTTGGGCCTTGGGGGGACTCATGTCAAAGGTGTGCCTTGGGGGGGACTCATGTCAAAGTTGTACCTTGGGGGGGACTCATGTCAAAGTTGGGCCTTGGGGGGGACTCATGTCAAAGTTGGGCCTGGGCGGGGACTCATGTCAAAGTTGGGCCTTGGGGGGACTCATGTCAAAGTTGTACCTTGGGAGGGACTCATGTCAAAGTTGGGCCTGGGGGGGGACTCATGTCAAAGTTGGGCCTTGGGGGGACTCATGTCAAAGTTGTACCTTGGGGGGGACTCATGTCAAAGTTGGGCCTGGGGGGACTCATGTCAAAGTTGTGCCTTGGAGGGGACTTCATTCAATAAATCCCCATTCAATAAACCGACTGAAATAGGCCCTTTACACTATTAAGAGTGTATTATAAAAATTCGACAACGCTGTACCGACTGAAATAGGGGTACCTTGGGGGGGGGACTCATGTCAAAGTTGTGCCTTGGCGGGACTTCATTCAATAAATCCCCATTCAATAAACCGACTGAAATAGGCCCTTAGCACTATTAAGAGTGTATTATAAAAATTCGACAACGCTGTACCGACTGAAATAGGGGTACCTTGGGGGGGGAGTCATGTCAAAGTTGGGCCTGGGGGGGGACTCATGTCAAAGTTGTGCCTTGGGGGACCTTCATTCAATAAATCCCCATTCAATAAACCGACTGAAATAGGCCTCTAGCACTAATAAATACAAAAAGCACAGCTTAAGTATCGGAACCCTTTGGTGACTTTAAATATTTTAAGCCATTTTTGCGATGAACTGAATTGGCTATCTCAATTGTGCAATTAAAGATCTTGGCGAGAAACGTCCGAGCCCAACTTCGGTGCCCAATTTCAAATTTTGCCAAAGGGATCCAATACTAAAGCTGTTCCATATCGAATCTGGGTTGAAAACGGAAAAAGGGTAAAATAAATTAGAAATATCAGACCTATATTTATAAATTTGATACCGAATGAAAGGGGCGATTTTGCTGAATCCAGGGGTTCAAACAGTTTTTCGATGCGACAATTAGATTTTTAAAAAATAACTAAAGTATGAAATTTAAGTGGCAACGGAAAAACGGATAAAGGGAAAAATAAATTAGAAATATCGGACCTATCATTACAAATTCAGTACCAAATGAAAGAGGTGATTTTTCTGAATCCTGGGGTGTAAACAGTTTTTCGATACGACAATTAGATTTTTTAAAATTAACTAAAGTATGAAACTTAGATGGCAACACTTCATTTCAATCTTTTCATAATTTGTAGTGAAAATCACGCGAATACAAAAGTCTTTAACTTAAAAATTTATTTTTATATTTCATTTTTTCATTCAAAGCATTTTAGTGAAAAGATTTTTATAGCGCATGCGCAGGCGTTTTTTACCCACAATTTAAACACTAATTATAATTTTGAAATTTCTATATATATAATTTCAAGTTGGGTGAAGACCTAAGTTTCTGCCAAGCGCGGTTGAATTCCGTCCAGCCATTCTCGAGTGATGCCCGGACAAACGTGTTTTAGTCTTTTTCCCCCTAGGGGGGAACGGGGGGGAATTTCCGAAAAGTTGATAGATATAATTTTAAGTTGGGTGAAGACCTAAATTCCTGCCAAGCGTCGTTGAATTCCGTCCAGCCGTTCTCAAGTGATGCCCGGACAAACGTGTTTTAGTCTTTTACCCCCTAGGGGGGGAACGGGGGGGAATTTTCGAAAAGTTGATAGATATAATTTTAAGTTGGGTGAAGACCTAAATTCCTGCCAAGCGTCGTTGAATTCCGTCCAGCCGTTCTCAAGTGATGCCCGGACAAAAAAAGCGACATTCGGACACGATGACATACACACAGACACACACACACACACACACACACAGGCAAAATTTTCTGAAGTCATTTTCGGCTTTCATGGGGTGTAAAACGTGAAGATATCGCAAAATTTTTCGATTCCGACAAATTTACAGACAAAACTCTGATTTTATTAATATAGATTTACAACCATCATTTAGTTTATATTTTTTTATTAATGTTGATGGAGAACATATTAAGTACTGTGATTTTTTATACTTAAATCATTAACAATGCAACATCGTACAGTGTAAAGCCTTTCCGGCCAGTAGCCAAGTTAATTAGCTTGCAACACCTTTACGCGATTCAATTTAACTGAAAACGTTTTAAATTAATTTCAAGTTATAATCCTTAAACATTCCACAAGAACAAGTTACGGTCAGGTGGAGTAATATAGGAATAAAAATACCGTTTTTGAAAATCAGTGGCATAAATTTTGTCAGTCTACCTGTATGTCTTTTTATATTTTTGACTCTCCGTCTGTCTGTCCGCGTTCTAATCAGAACCTGATAATCGCGGGGGCACGCGGAGCACATGCCCTGAGCCCAGAGCAGAAGCGGGCCGTAAAACTCATTTTTCGTATACCTGACTCAACAAATTCTGCTTTAAATGCATAAATATTGTAATAGAAACTTTTATTTAAGTATGAAGAGGGGAATGGTGAGGGCCCAAAAATGTATGTGTGCTCCGGACCTCACTTGAAGTTAATTGGGCCCTGATTCTAACGCCTGTTAATATTCATGAAATTCTTTGAAATTGATATATTCTATTTAAGTTTACTATGAGACGTTCATGATTAATTCCGCAATTAAATTAAATTAATTACTTAAGAGAGAAATTTTTAAAAACTTGCATCAATATGCGCTAAAAAGTGGTGCACAAAGATGAAAGAATTGTGTAAACACCATTAATTACAGAAACACGCAGCGATTGTTTTGGGGTATTTGTAATCGTTATTGATTTTACGACTTAATCTGCAATCAAACTTTACATTATTGAAATACAGGCTAAGAGAAAGCCGTGTAAGTGACACACCAGATTATTATTATTATTATTATTATTACTTGACTTTTATACCTTTATATTAATATTAATATTGACAATTATTTTTTTATATATATATTTAGATGATGAATATTAATTTAAATGTAAATTTATAAATTTATAAAATAACAACTAATAAAGCTGATATGGCTAAATAATCATCGTTAAAGTAATATTTGTAATTAATATAACTAAATGTAATAGTAAATCTGATTTAGTTTTATTGGAATGGAAAATAAAAAAAAAATCAATTCCTTTTTCTAAATATAAAATGCATACAAAACGTATTTTTGTCTGAAATTCTATGTGTGTTTTTTTGCATATTTGTTTATAGATTTAAAAATTTTATCAAGCCATTTTTTTTTTTTTTTATGTTAAAATATACATATATGTATATACCATCTTGTTAATGAAAAAGATGAAAACATAGTGTTTTATTTATCTTGTTTTTATAATATCTTTTTCAAACTGCTTTACTTTACGATTTATTTCCCAATGAGACATTTCAATGCAAAGTACAGTAAAATATATACGGAACTTTTCAGCAATATTTTACATACAGCAATATTTTCAAATGCATACTTTGAAGTCTTCATCGAAATGTATAAACTTTAAAATTTATAGCTAGTTTTCGAATCTCTTTTCAGGCTTATCTTTGATATAAAATGTTTCTTCTTTTTCCATATATTATTTAAATGTCGCTTTCCTGTTTTTTTTTTTTTTTTTTTTTTTTTTTTTTTTTTTCTTTTACCGATGTTTATTTTTATATTTCTTTCATTTTAAAAAGACACTATTTTTTTTTATAGTTAAAAGTTTTTTTTTTTTTTTTTTTTTTTTTTTTTTTTTTTAACGATTCGAGTTTTTATTTGTATTTGTAATTTAAATGGAAACTTAATTTTCACAGTTGAAAGACGATTAGCCTGATGATTAGTTTTATATTATTAGTTTTAACAATTAAACATATTAATTTGCATCAACTTGCTGCATGTACAAACAAATAATTCTTGTTATGTTCTATACAAGAAGACGTAAAAATACAATATGAATTTACAATATTGTATTATTATAAAGCCAATAATTTATTGATTGATTTATTTATCTAAAGAAAAGCACACTACAGAAACATCCAATTACAGTGTTGCTTGAATAAAACTATAATACAATACATCAAACATAGACAAAAAAAAAAAAAATATATTAATAATAATAATAATAATAGTAATGATAGTAATAATAATAATAATAATAATAATAAAATAAATAAATAACATTTTAAAGAAGTTTCATAAAAAAAGGTTCTCGCTAAATCTGAATTATGCTTATAATATAGGAGTTAGGACCAATTATTTAAGAAACTTCTTGTTATATCCTGATTCTCGTTAAATTATGATTGAATTTGACTGTACTATATTTTCGTGTATAAGTATAACGAAAAAGCGAAATTGCGACTACAAAATAATATTAATAATAATAATAATAATAATAATTAATAATGTAAGTACGTACTCTTATGTAAATAACCTTTCATGATATTAGATTCACTATTTTGCTAAATCTCATTCAAGTTTAATTTATATATATATATATATATATAAATTCTAACTTCTAAACTTTTATTAAATTATTTATTTTAATTTATAATTGTGGCCAAAAAAATTAAACTTTAAATTTTACATCTACTTTTTATGATAGCATGCGATCATGTTTTATATAAAATTTAAATCATTAAATTCATTTCTTTTACTTATTTTTATTTCATATTCCTCGCGCACTTTTTATTCCCTGATTCAAAATTATTAAAAAGAAAAAAAAAAAAAAATGATTTTGATGAAATTCTGGCAAAAGCAGAATTTAGTTTAGGACGGAGGACTATTAGTTTTTTTTTTCTTCCCAATTATAACATCGCTTTCAAATTATTCAATTATATTTTCGATAAATTTTAGATTTCGATAAATGTCCAACTATCGAAAAATGATTTCGACAAATGTCCAACTATCGAAAACGGCAACGCAAAAATCCTAGATTGAGACTAATAGGCCCTCAGTCATAAAAAAAAAAAAAAAAAAAAAGAAAAAAAAAAAGAAAAAAAAAATACATGTTATGAATTTAAAAGTTCAAAACACTTAGCCTTAAAAACAGTAAAAAACATGTTAAAAATATCTAAATCCACAGAAAGCTCATTAATTTTTTTTTTTTTAATTATATAATGAAAAATTACCAATATAATTATATTTTACAAATGGAGTAACAAATAAATGATTATTTCTAATAGACTTGGTTGGCACATTAATTTAAATACAGTTAAGAATAACACTGCAATCAATCATATTATTGATAACTTTATATGTTAAAAAAATAATAATAAACAAAAAAGGTCACGACGAGATTTTAAACGAGGAAGATTATAAATACTTCGCAGATACGAGGAAGAAATGACATGAGTATAAATAAAATTACTTTTAAAATACAGTGAAACTTGAATAATTCGAACTTGTTTAATTCGAAATTCTGTATAATTCGAATTTTTTGCTCGGTCCCTTGAATTTTGTACTAAAATAATGTTAAAAAATCATGGATAATTCGAATTCTGTTTTGGATAATTCGAATATTTCATACGATTAACTTTCAAATATTACAGTAAAATTTGTTCCCGAGATTTTTCGCAGCTAAAGTGCATTATTTTTTTAAGTCTCAAAAGAAGGATAAGGAAATACAAGAGTGTTTCCTACCTAGTGCATCAGAAGATATGGTGCATATACATGAACGTCGAGGGGTTTTTTAATTGAAAGTCATGTCTAATGTAGAAGATTCAATTTTTGTATCGATTGATAGGTTGAAGTCATATACTATGACGCAAAGGTTGTATTTAAAGAAGCAATCAAAAATATCTGACTATTTTTTAAAAAGTGTTGAATAATTAAGCTCCATAGCTGCCAATATTTTAATTTATTCCAGAGTATTTTTAGCCCCGCCTGTATTTCATACCACTTTTTATTTAAGAGTAATTTCCTTTTATTTTAACGAAGTTATGTACTGGAGGAAAAACTTCTACAATTAAAGTGGAGCGAAATAGAGGCGGGACTAAAAGTACTCCAGAATAAATTAAAATATTGGCAGCTATGAAGCTCGTAAAAAATATTGATTTCATGGGGGGGGGGGGGATGTGGCAGTATTTTTAGATATAAAGTTTGTGTTAAATCTTTAATCGTAGAGTTTCATCTTTTCAATTTATCTCTTCTTTTTGACAAAATAGTATATGTAATTCGAATTTTTGGATATTTCGAATTTTTCTCTGGTCCCTTCAACTTCGAATTATCCAAGTTCTGCTGTATAAATAACGTGCAAATTTAGTTTGAACCTGCTCTAGAATTTTGATTTTATTTTCATAAAAAGGATCCCAAATAAGACTACAATACTTCAGATTGGAGCGAGCTAAACTGAAGTATAGGACTTTTAGCGCAAGCTGATTGGAAAAATCTTTAGTTTTACGCTTAAGAAACCCAAGTTTTTTATATGCTTTAGAAATAATGCTATTGATGTTGAGTGAAAAGTCAAGTTTGACATCAAAAGTAACACCCAAATGAATTACAGAGTCAGATCGAAATAAAGAAAGATTATTAATTTGATAAAAATACATTAAAGCATGAGAATTACGAGAATAGCTCAGGATATTACATTTCTTAACATTCAGGCATAATTTGTTATCAATGCACCACTGATAAAGACGATCAAGATCACTTTGTAAAAGCGCAGCATCAGTAAGAGAACAAATTTGCCTGAATAATTTCAAATCATCGGCAAACAATAAATATTCAGAAAATTTCAAAATTGAACACAGATCATTAATAAACAAAATAAAAAGCAGGGGACTCAAGTTAGAACAAGATAATACCAAGTTATATAACAAGAAACATTTGTTCAATACGGAAGGTATTTTAGATGACTTTTGTTTCAGTAATAAATATCTCATCAGGTAAAGGTAGGCATCAGCGCAACGTGAAAGCAACAATGAAAAGAAAACGCCTACTTTTTCTCACCTAATGAAGAGTCATTCTTAATTATATAGACTGTTGTGTATTTTTTGTAATTTTTGAGTTATCAAACAAATGACTGTTTTTCATTTAATACAAGTTTTTGGATTCACGACAATTATATATGTTGTGAAGCAAATGTTTATAAGTTAATGCTGCAATAATGTGATATAGTACATTCGTACAATTTAAAGTTAAAGTTAACCAATATTGTAATTTCAAATGTTTCATAATTTTTTTTTGTTAATTTTTATATTTTTATTTTATTGTTATTTTATTTCTCTTTTACATTTTCATAGCTTTTAATATATATATATATACGATTCCTTTTTTTAATGTTTGCGTTAATTCAGTTTATTTAATAATGCACACTGAATTTTTATGATGGTGATTAATAATTTCTAGATAAGTTAAATAATTAAATATAAGTCAATAGATATTAATAAAGTTATATAACTTAACTTTTCATTTTATGTCATAATTATTGCTAGTGTTTTTGCGTTTCAAAATAAACAAAAGCAATTAAAAAAGAAAAAATATATATATGTACTAAATAAATGTATAAATATTCATAAAAATGTACTTTTTTTTTTTTTTTTTTTTTTATAATTTTTAACTTAAATAAATACAAATTGCACTTCCAAGAGTTTTAGTATTCCTTATTTAGATGTTACTTTTAAGGATTTAATAAAAATTTCAAAACGCGATTATATGATGTAATTTTGGTCGTTATGAATTAAATTTTAATGAAAAGCAACTAAACAATCAGTTTAGTTGCAATGACAAGAAAATATTGTTAAAGCGTTTAAAAAATTTGTTTGTATTACTTTGGATTACGGAATTTCTGATTAAGTTTACTCAAATTTTTGAATATTTTTTTTTAACAAAACAATCTTTTATAACAATATTCTTTTTTAATGTAAAAACAAAATTTCTGTTAGAACATATTGAAACAAAATTTTTTGTTGTAATGAACAAATTTTTCTTCAGTGAATAAAATTTCTCTCTCTCAGCATACCTTAAAAAAAAAAAAATATTGTAATTTACTTTCTGAACAATTAAGGACGGCTTCGGACACTGTGGTTATGGACAGTGCGGTAAAAAATATAGGTTTTTTCGTTATTTTTATCAATGTATCCGAAACATTGTGAACCCTCATATCCACACTTATTAAAAAAAAAAAAAAAAAAAAAAAATGTTTTATTAAATCTGGTAAAGCATTTTATGAATTTTAAATATCCCAATGCTCCATAGTCCTGCATTTTCCCCCCACTTTTTTTTTTTTTTCCAATTCTTTCTTTTCTCTTTCCCCTCCCCCCCTTTCTTTTTAAATAATATATATATAAATTTTTAAAACTTTTTTCCTGTGAGATTTTTTAATACAAAATTAAGCAATATTTATGCAAACTTTCTTGCAATATTTTTCACTAGGTAAGATTACCAAATGCGTACTTTAAAAAACTCCTGAAAAAATAAATAAATAAATAAATAAGAATAAATAAAATAAAGTAAAATAAATAAATACAAGTATTGAAATTCACAGTTCCATTCTGAATCTTTTGCAGACTGATCTTAGATGCAAACTGTTTTTTCTCTCCCCCATATATTATTTAACCCTATAACCGTTGCAGGCGGCTTTTTCCGCTTCTGTTTTCTGTCGCTAGACCGTTGCAAGCGGCTTTTCCCCCTCATCCTTAAGTGTAGTTAGACCGTTGCAGACGGTTTATCTTTAACTAGAATTTCTTCTCCTAAACCGTTAAAGACGGCTTCTCCCAGGTATCGTTTCCCCCCTGCAAGTTTGGGTTATTGACAAGGGGTTGAACTTTCGGCAAAAAATAAAGATGAGCTGTTGACGCGTGTCTATTGAGATATCGATAAACTTACAATAGGTGAAATTCCAAGTAGTTTTCCTTTTCTAAAGTAACGACACGTGCATTGCAGACAAGAAATGCAATTGAAAATCTTACTCTTATGAGATGGGAACTAATTTTGTTTTGTTATACTGAAAATGAAATATATATATGTTACAGCTTACATTTTATAATTAAAAAAAGAGTATACACATACATACACACATATATATATAATATATATATATATATTAATTTTATTTAAAATAGCATTGTATTTTCTTTCAAATTTGGGTATTAGGACACTAATAAAACTGATAAAAAAAAATATAATATTTTGAAATTAAATTTTAAAAGTTAAAATATAGGGAAACACTAATATTAATTTTAAAATTTTGTTTATCTGTATTATATTATTTTAATTTTCTCGTTTTAAAAAAATATTGTTAAAATATTTTTAAGGAAGATAACAACAACAACGATAATAATAATAATTATTATAATAATATGTAATGAAAAATCTATCAAGATTAATAAAGAAATAAAAAGATCAATAATAAATTATAAGTAACGCAAAATTTTGCACTTGCTTCTAAATATAGAATATTCATTTGTGGTCATCTTAAATTTCAGGATGCGTTAAATGTGTTCCGTTAAATGAAATTATGAATAATACTTTAGATTTCCTGAATTCTGACTAAGACCATAATATAGAAGGTGTCATGATAAGCAGTGCATTCATATGAATAAAATACTTGGAAAAGAAAAAAAAAAAAGTTGTATTTTTACATAAAATGTAAATGGCCAAAAATATACATGCTTCTGTGTGTATGTGTAATCTTTAGAATGTGTTATTTATTAGGCAGTAAAATTAATGTTGCTGGATGGTATTTAGGTTACAGCTATGCGTAATCTAGCTACATGATATAACTGAATCATATATGTATAAAACTTGTTTCAAAGCGATTTCCATTTCTCGAAAAGCTATTAAATCTTCTCAATAAAAATTTATTACAAATGAAAGAAAAAAAATCATTAATATTATGAACATGCATATAGACTAGCGTCGTCTCTAAATGACTGTACTTACTACATTTGTAACAGATTAATATATATATATATATATATATATATATATAACAGTTCGGATTTTATTGTATATAATTTTCTAAAATATTTACTATTTAAAAATCACTTCGGGATATGAAAGAAACGGGTTGAGTTTGAGCATTAGAAATCTATAAATGAAACCGATATACACATGCGAAGTTCAATAATTATTTCTGATAAACTGAATACGAGAAAACGATAAATGAAATTACTAACCAACATGCAAATGCAAAATTAAATAACAGTTTCTGATAAACTGAACAAAAATATTAAGAGATTTAAATTAATTCACTAAATGATAATTTTTTACCAAAATTAACTCTGCAAATAGAATATTTGAACACCATTTCCAGGAAAAATCTGAAGTGACTTCGCTTGACGTTCTGGAAATTCTAGTAATTAAGAGTTACTTAAATAAATTTAACTCAGAGAAACCGCAAAATAAACAAAAAGAAAAATCGTGTTAGGGTAGTATTTTCCCCAAGTTATATGTCATTTTTAAAGGAGTCACATTTTTCTATCCGTTTCAATGAAAGAACAATAAACAGTAAATTTGCCATATTCAACATTTATCTTATTATTGTTATTAATCATTTTGTTATGCGTTTTTAATAGTTTGACAGTATTAAAACGAATCATAAATATTTAATGAGATTTTATTTTTCCGACTGAGTGAAAATAATGCCTGGACCGGGAGTCGAACCCCGGATCTTTGACTTACAAGGTCAAGGCTCTACCAATTGAGCTATCCAGGCCGACAATCGGTCAGCATTACTCACTCAGACAACCTTAAATATGATTTTATTCCAATCAGTTGATTGTGATTTTAATAAAAATTGTATTTTTTTCCCATTGTTTAATGGTGTTTTCCTTTACCTGCGGCTTATTTCTGTTCAGCTATCTAAATGATAGACCAGATGTTTCTGCTTTAAGGTTGTCTGAGTGAGTAATGCTGACCGGTTGTCGGCCTGGATAGCTCAATTGGTAGAGCCTTGACCTTGTAAGTCAAAGTTCCGGGGTTCGACTCCCGGTCCAGGCATTATTTTCACTCAGTCGGAAAAATAAAATTTCATTAAATATTATTTTCTTCCAGTCAGTTGATTGGGATTTTAATAAAAATTGAATCATAAATAGTTTTATCCCATAGACCTTAATATATAAAAATTCTTTTTTCCCTCTCAGTTGAAAAGAACTGTCATTCTTAACCAAAAACGTGCCTACTGATTTATACCTTATTTAAATATAGATTTTAGACGGAAACACGTTGTAAATAATTCAAGTTTGTAACTCATAATTATAAAGTATTTTTTTTATTTTAACCATGAAAAGATCTTTAAGTTCTGTGATCATCAAGATCCATATAAATTGTGTGATGATGACTTATAACATATATATATACCAAATTTTAGCTCAACCCATTAAGGCGTTTAGAAGATATCGCACTTCTTATTTTTTGAGCCCAAACTCCACAGTCAATAAATGATAAAAAATTATTCTTAGAGTTCCTGTAGAAGTCTAATCCCTATACCCATCGAAAACGGAGACAATCTAATTGCGCACCTCTCACTTTAATTTCAACGCTTATGCATTCAAGTACCATGCATTCTAATGTTTAAAAACTATATTTAATTGATTGACGGTTTTGAAGGTTATTGATATTTATTACACTATGTAGGAAGTAATATATTTAATGGTTATAGTTATCTTGAAAAAAGGCAAATAAAATGGTGAATAACTGAAGTTATTTTAAATTATTATGTATCTCAGAAAAAACCGTTTATGAATTTTTTTCGCAGAAAAGCACAGAAAATTCAGATAATTTATATGGGTCTTTTATGACCTTATTATGTATATGCATTTTAGCTTAAAATTTTATTATAAGATTATTCTTTCTATTCTTCGCTCCGGAAAATGTTTAAAAAATTCTTAATTAATGTCTGTTTATAAAAGAGTATTAGTATAGCTTTTCTAGCTACTGTATTTTCTATGCAAAATGAATGAAGAAAAATTAAATATGAACTATTTTTGGGAACTGATGCATAATCTATGCGATATGCACACTTTATCTTCCTTATTTGAAATTTTATTCATATTAATTACAATGCATGAGTCGTAATCTTGATTAATCTTAATATAACAATTTAATGGTTTTTCATTTTTATTTATTATTATTTATTTACAATGGAGTATTTGTTTAAAAAAATAATAATTTTCTGTATTATTTATTTTTGATTTAGAAAGAAATAATCATTTATAGTTTTTAAAAATATAACTTTTTAATATTTTTTCATGTATGAGATTTCCAATATTCTAATAACAAGGACTGCGTCATACCGAGAAAACGTGGTTGGTACCGAGAAAATGTATCACGTTATTATGGTGTAAAAACCAACTGGTTGCACCATGTTTTTAAGCCTGGGTAGAACAGCTTCCATAAGGGTCTTTCAAAAGTTTCCTAGCCTATATTTATATAACATACCTGCCAACCTTTGAGAATCAAAATTATGGAGATTTTTTATACGACATAGTTTATGCCGTAAATAGAATATTAATAGCACACTAATTGTTGGAAAGAGATGATCAAATAAAAGTGGAATTTTGCAGTGGAATTTGCAGGCTTTCTTCTTATTGCAAATGAGGAAAAAAAAATATTGAATTTAAAATACTACTAGACTATATTAAATTCTAACCACACTGAAATTATATATATACATATACAGATTTTGGAAAAAATTTTCAAACCTGAAAAATCTATTCTTCATTTTTCCCATGTTTACAAATTTGGTATAGATATGACGTATAAATATTTAATTTAATTGAGTAAAAATAGATAGATTCATTAAGTTCAGCAATAAAGTCTAAAAATAATTATATACGTGAGAAATATTGAGCACTTCTGTTGCTTTATTTTTTCTGAATTGATCATTGATCAATATCCAGAGATGGGGAAAGGGGGGGGGGAATAAAAAAGTAAATACAGATTTAAAAATATTAAACTGTTTCAATTCTACTTCTAGACTCTAATAAAGCTAATTTAAAATGAATATTATCATTTATTTTTCAGAAGGATAAAGACTGGGAGATAAAAGACTTCCGCTAAACATTTGATTGCTCATCGCTAGTTGGAGATAAATAAGAGGGGGGGGGGATAAAAAATAGCTAAATGAGCAAGAAATATTTAACAATTCTATTTCTTTATAGGTTCTAGAATATCATAAAGCAAGTTTGAATTTATGTTGACATTTATGTTGTGTATGGAGAAAGATTGGGAATCGGGAGCATTCGTTGAACATTTGATCGCTGATTGTACCATGTTGTTTCCTTTTATAAAATGAACGATATATCCGCGACTTTTTTATAAAGGAAGAAATAAATTCGCGGAATTCCGCGAATTTATTTCTTTATTTTTTTTAAGATAAATTTGCATCGCTTGTTTTTATATATTCATAATTTTCAGGGTTTCTTGTATACCTAAGTCAAGTTTTTAGTGTTTGATCTTTGTCTATGTTTTTTTTTTTTTTTTCAGAATAACTCTATAACAAATAATTTCAGTCGTTTCTTGAAGTTGATATACTTGTTATTGGAAAATTTTAAACAAGATTGGTGCGTTTCAAGAAACAATGAATAAGAAAGTTGTAATAATTATAAATGAACTTATTTTGACAATAAATTTGAATTCTATATAAAAGTAGTTACATTAATCAAGGGGAGGGGGAAAGGGTATGTACCCACCACCCCTCACTCAAAAGCATTTGTCAAATAAAGTTGTTCCGAAACCTAATTTGAAATTTTTATAAATATAAGTAAGTTTTAAATATATGTAAGTTTATATAACAGTTTTCGTTATTTTACTGCTTAATCTCTAATCTGTATTTATAGTATTAAATTTCAGGGTAAGGGATGGTCGTGTGAATTCCACATCAAATATTTACCTACTTACTTATCCTAATGTTAGAAAAGGATAAAGTATTGTCTTAGGGTCAAATTTTCGAAAAAGAGATTTTTTTTGTATTTACACCAGGTTTCCTGAATCTAAAAAACATATTTTTATAGCGGTTAATCTATCTCTCTATATATGTGAGTTAACAGCATATCCCAAGAACAAATAGTAGTAGGAAGACGGTATTTTATATTTTTATCATATAGTAATGCTACATTAAACTTTTCATTGAGATCAAGAAAAGAGTTCGTATACAGGGCCATCCAAGAGATTTCAAATACATTAAGTCTACGGGTGAAATTTCTTATACAGTATAACATCTATAGATTGCCTTAAAAAAATAAAATGAATTAAACTTTTTTTTTTTTCATGCAACAAAGCATATTTTGCGCGGCGTGTGATATGGATATCATTCATTATTCATATACAGGGCTACCCAAAGTATTTGGATACATTGGGGCTGCAGTTTTAAATTGCTGGAATTGTATTTCATTTTGTGCTATGTGTTTTTAATCCAAGATCAAATTTAAGTACACAGCGTAATATGTATATGTTTTGTAGGTAGTTTACAGAGCACCCCAAAATTATGATAAACTTTTTTTTCGATTGAATGTAATTGATTCAAATGCATTGTTATATTTCACTATGTTGACGAACTCTGTCCAGGTAGAAAAATTAATTTTTAATGCCCATACTGTAAATAGAGTACTTTTTGAAGTTTGTTTTCTGACTGTCGTATTTTGTATAATATCACGTTTTGAGGTGCCCTGAACACGAAGGTGAAATTTTTAGCGTTTTACTTTATTGTATATAGATTTTCAGCATAACGTCCAAAAAAAGAAAAAGGAAGAAAGAAAGAAAAGAAAAGAAAACTGCAGGAAATTCAAATTTTTTATTTTGAAACTGGTTCTTGATTGCCACTTTAAAAGTTCATTACAATTCGCAAGTTTCAAGGCTAATTGATAACAGCGTAGATTTTTTTTTTTTTTTTTTTTTTTTTAAATAAAAGTAGGCATTATAATTAAATAGGTTGTTGAGGGGAGCGGGGAATGCCGCCTCCTAAACTCCCATTTTAATCCTCTCACTCAGTATTATCTTTCAAATAAACTCTCCGTAAACCGATTTTAGCTTATTTTTAAACTAGATGGAACTGCATTATCTTACCTTATTTATTTACGTCTAAATATAAAATCTATCTGTGTAGCTTTGAAATGCAAGGTAAGAGAAAGCCTCGTGAGAGACACACAGATTATTTAATTTTTAAGTAACTATATACCAGAGTTTTACTTTCTTCTGTTTTCATAAGAAAAATATATCGGACTTATAAAAAAATTTGATTTCAGAGAATTTTTTGAAGTTTGTTTTCTGACTGTCGTATTTTGTATAATATCACGTTTTGAGGTGCCCTGAACACGAAAGGGAAATTCTTAGCGTTTTACTTTTTTGTATATCAATTTTCAGCATAACGTTCAAAAAAAGAAAAAGAAAGAAAGAAAAGAAAAGAAAACTGCAGGAAATTCAAATTTTTTATTTTGAAACTGATTGCCACTTTAAAAGTTTATTACAATTTGCAAGTTTCAAGGCTAATTGATAACAGCGTAGATATTTTTTTTTTTTTTAAATAAAAGTAGGCATTATAATTAAACAGGGTGTTGAGGGGAGTGGGGAATGCCGCCTCCTAAACTCCCATTTTAATCCTCTCACTCAGTATTATATTATATAAACTCTCCGTAAACCGATTTTAGCTTATTTTTAAACTAGATGGAACTGCATTATCTTACCTTATTTATTTACGTCTAAATATAAAATCTATCTGTGTAGCTTTGAAATGCAAGGTAAGAGAAAGCCTCGTGAGAGACACACAGATTATTTAATTTTTAATAAACTATATACCAGAGTTTTACTTTCTTCTGTTTTCATAAGAAAAATATATCGGACTTATAAAAAATTTCGATTTCCAGTTTTTATTTTATTTATACGTTTTGAAAGATCTTGAAGAGGATTTGATTATTTATGAAAAGGCCTGCCTGTCTATGTACGCGAAAAAACTTTCATAGCAGCTCTAATTCAAAAATTAATGAGCATAATTTTCGTAAAACTTTTATTTAGTTGCAGTTTGACATAAACTGGTGTCTATTAAATTTCAGCATACATAGCTCAATGGGGGGCGCTATTCTATAATTTTTTCACAATTTAATTACAAAGTATTGGACTTGATGCCTCGTGTGGTAATTAGATCCTAGTAAAATAGTACACAACGTGTACATTATTAAGATATTTATTTTGTTCCAATTTTATCATACCTTTAGTCTCATAAGCTCTAGAGCCTTTTTCCTACCTTGTGTTCAATGTACAACCATGATAACTGCAGGTCTCAATTTAATCTTATGTAGCAATAAATCTTAATGTAATATATTATGAAAAAGTCCCAGTTTGTATTTTAACTGCTTATTATCACAAATGTAGTATAGTTTCAGACTCAGAGCTATCGTTATACAATTTGAATTTTTCATTACCTTTGGGGCCTTTACTAATTCTGAGCGAAATGTCTTATTCATATATTCCCAATTAATCGAGGGGCCCACCAGCGGCCGAGCGGTTCCGTGCTCAAAGCCGATAGATGGGAGGTGCCGGGTTCGACCCCAGGTCGCAGTCATCGATTTAGCCGTTCGCATTTTTCCATGGTTTCCTCCGAAACTCGCGTAAATAAGGGCTAGGACTCCTTAGAAAGACCCCCACGGTGGGCATTTCCCCTATAGGCCTAGGACACTTACGAAATCAATCGGCCTTAATCATACAACCAACCAACCCTATTAATCGAGGCTAATAATTCTTGATGCATTAAGACACTTTATCTTGAAAAAGTCAGAATATAGTTCTAGAAATAAAATTCATTTTAAATTCGGGTGATATTTACCGAACTACAACAACTGCGGATTTGAAATAACCGCATAACGCGAGTAAGAATACACTCGGTCCTCTTTTCTATTATTTCCCCTATAACCTTACATAAAAAAAATCTTACTTGTTGCATATTTTCCACACATTTTCGAATTTCTAAGTATTTTTTTCTGTAAAATAATAAAAGCGATAGTTTTTAATAGATAACTTTTTGAGGATAAGGATTTGATACACAGGGATTGGAGGGGAAATTTTCGATAAGAAATAAATTATTCGGATTCAAATAATCGAAGTACATAAAGCATCCCAATTTCTTGAACCACCATGAATTTTTCCGTGTGAATTCTCTAATTGCCTGGACTAATATTTAGCATACTTAGGGGGAAGATTCCATTGAAAAAAGAAATTTTAATTAAAATTTTATTTTTATTTATTTATTGTTAATATTTAACAGAAGATAATTTAAGAATTAGCAAAAAAGTGAAATCTAAATAAATATTATGCTTTTTTTTTTTTTTTTCGAGTTCTTTTATTTTGATTTTTCTTTTGTCATATTCAAAGTTTGAAACATAATGTTTACGTACTTGTAACAAAGTAGAAGAAGTATAGCTTACACACTTTCTCTATTCTAAACGCCTGAATTTTAACAACTTTGTCAGCAAATCACCCTTATTTTCTGAAACCTACGAATTGTTAGTAATAACAATTGTTTCGGGTCAAACTATAAAAATACAAACCTTCATCAGAAAAAAAAGTGCTGTTTTCGTGCTCACTCATATTAAAAACATTCACCTGATTAATTGTTTTGTATAACTATTACTACTTAAAACAAATAAAAATAATTTGCATTGGCATGTTTACTATAGGTTCATTTTTGAGCACCTGATTAATTATTTTGTTTAACTATTTCTATTCAAAATAAGTTAAAATAATTTTTAATTGGAATGTTTTTACATAGGGCTCATTTTTGATTCGTAAATATTGTATTTAATCTATTGTTGTTGCGTTTGCTATCAAAGGTAATTGTTAATCGCAAGTTAAATTTGCGTAAAGCATTTAAGTTAAATTTAATAAATGATTTTACATGTCAAAACTGTTAATTACTTAAAAATAAGAAAATAAAAAATTTGCCATGCAATGATTTAAATCTAATTTGGCAATACGCAACAGAAAGTCTGTCAAATATTGCCATAAAAAATTAAATAAATACAAATTTTCCTTATTAAATAATTTGTTTTTATTTAAATTACTAATATAAATAAAAAGTTTTTTTTTTTTTTAATAATTTTATATGTATCCCCTTTTTCTCAACACATAAATAAATTCTTCCAGTTTCAATAATTTTTTTGGCTCACTTGTAGATTTTTTTCAAATGAGAATAAGTTCTAAAATAATTTTAAATTATTATTATTATTATTTATTTATTTTTCATTTATTTTGATGTAATGCTTATTTGTCTCTAGTAAAATTAATTGCTATATGGAAGAAAGATTGTAAACATGAGTGAAATGACGCATTTTTAAAAATATCAAATCAGTTCAACAGAAACGAAATACAGCTAAAAAGTATCAAACCATATTTTTACGAGAAAAATTTACTGTCTGAAAATTTCACAGCAATGACCTTCAGGAGTCAGGATTAGCTCCTTATTGTTATCTACCGCTTGTTATCTATGATATTTGACACTTGTCACTCCGCCCCTGCTCCCCCCAAAAATTACTAACGTTCTTGAAAGCAATACCTTTTATACTCAAAACCTATTTAAAAGAGTTCCTAGTCGAATGTGCTTAACGTTTTAGAAAGCATGAGTGAAAAAATAGGTAACGGCTATTGGGTTAAATACAGTTTTCTTATTTGAATGAACTTGCTTTATACAAGTATTTATTTTCATAAATGTGATTCTCTAACTTCAAATACGCATTTCTATTTCTAAAGATAAAATTCCTGCATCGACTTCTTTGTATATGTTTCTGTTCTAAAATGGATATTTGCTTTCTTTTACAGTTGAAAGTGAATATCTGTAGCATTTAGTTTATTTTTTTGTTTTTATTCATAATATCTGAAAAAAAAAAAAAAAAAAAAGGCAAGTATCTTGGTATTCATGTTGTATTATACTTTAGCGCAGAGAAAAATCTATCAGATTTTGAATCAGAGATAAGCTGATCTCTGGCGATGCTATTTTTATAGTAACTTTCTAATGTTTTTCGAATTTCAGATTTTTATTGTATTTTAACTTCACAGTTTTGATGTTATAACACTCTTCCTTAGTAGTATGTTGTGACCGTCACAAAACTTTCTTGTATATTTTCCTGTAAAAATTGCTGAAGTACCAATTATTAAAATTTTTATTAAATTTATTACTTAATTGATTAATAATTTTAAAAGTTTTTAGTTATTAAAACTATTATTTAATATTTAATTAAATAATATTTATTAAAATTTTCATTTATTAAAATTATTTTCCGTGATGAACATAAGCGATTTTCATCATAGAGAAATACAAATAAAAAGTCAGTTTTGTACCTTAAAGACCATATATAAGGAAATGTTTTTTTTTTTTTTCCCCTTTGAAATTTTTTCTTTTTCTTCTTTTTTTTTTTTTTTTTTTTTTTTTTTGTTAAAAAATTAAAAAAATTGTTAATTTTGTTTTAAATTACTTCAGATCTATGGTTCAACCATTCGTTTTAAAGGTATCAACGAATTCTTAAAAAAAAAAAAAAAAAAACTCTTACTGAAAATTTTCACTCCCAAGAAGAGCGGAAGTGGGGAGGGATAAATGTTCCTATATACAGTCGGCAGCAAAAATATTTAAGCGCTAGCAATAATTCCTACGTAACAGACGGGCACCTAATCCTGTTTTGTAAAGTAAATATATGTCGAGTCATGATCTTATTCATATACTGTTTATAAAAAAGTAAGTTGATAATAAATATTAGTGATCAAACTAAAAAAAAATATATGTGTGTAAAAAATGTGGATGTGTGCTTCAATAATTTTGCTGCCGACTGCATATTGAAAAAAAAAAAAAAAAAAAAAAAAAAAAAAGAGCTGACTGTTACTATATTATATGAATATATATATTTAATTTCACAATGATTCATTAATGCTGTTTCCCATTGTGCATATTTTTGCAAAATTTTGTCCTAAACTGCAATATTTAAAATTATGAAATAACGAGTTGGCAAGGAGCAACTAAATATAAATGTATGTGAAACTCTGTGCAATAGCTCTTGAACTATAAAGCTACTATAAAGTTTTTACCACACTCCAGACACATAAACATTTTCTTTAAATGAACAAATTATATTCCAGACCTCTCAAAATGTACAAATCAAACGGAAACTTATAAATCCAAAACAACAATGATAATATAATGCACAAAATTATAAATATGCATGTTTCAAAAGCTATGCAGTTATAACTGTTTGTAGGGCATCTTCGCAAATAATAATTATAAAATAATAAAAATAATCTGAAGTGACACTCATACGACTTTCTCTTACCCTACATTTCAATGCTATAAAAGCTGATTAGAGGGTAAGATAACAAATACTGTATATAAATCTATGTTAAAAAAATTTCAAATTAGGTTTAGGAATAATTTTATTTGATAAATAATTCTGTGTGAGAAGATTATCGGCCCCTTCAACCACCCATTTAAATATAGTACCTACATTTGTATAGAATTCAAGACTGTTATTATAGATATAGATTAGTTAGATTGGATTAATTGGATAGATTAATTATTGGAATTAATTATTCCAATAATTAATTCCAATAATACTCCACCGCACTTTCGAATGTAAAAAACGAGGGGGAAAAAAGCTAAAAATCCATAGGAAAAGCTTGGAATGAAAAAAAAAAAAAAAAAAAAAAACACAATAATAAGTGTGTAAAAAAAAAAAAAAAAAAAAAAAAAAAAAAGGCTAACACCGGAAGAAACAAAAGGACAAAATTGACTAGAAAAAGTCATCGAAGAGCGGAAAGGGACTCGGATTGGAGCTCTAAAGCTATCGTCGAGGGTTTAGTACGTCTCGCTTATTATGTGATTAATGATTCCAATGGATATTAGCCAAATTATTCAGACAGCTTTCATTCACACCAGCCTTGAAGCTTGTCAATTTTGATCAAACTTTTTAACTTAGCAAATTCATATTAACTTCAAAATACATCATTTGAATTTCCTGCATTTATATATTTTTAAGTTACGCTGATAACAAACATACACAACAGATAAAAACTTAACTTTTAGCACTCAGAGAAACTCAAAACGTACAATTATATATATAAGCTCTGAAAAATTAACCTTTAGCACTCAGAGAAACTCAAAACGTACAATTATAGATATAAGCTCTGAAAAATTAACTTAAAAATACTTTATTTGGCGTATGGAATTAACTGCTGTGAGGAATTAACTTTGGTAAAATATAGTAAACTACTTCCAATTACATTCGATAAAAAAAGAATATAGTATGTTTCTTATAAACTACCTACACATCACATTATTGTGTACTTAAATATAATGCTTTAATAATAACAAAAAATTTATCCATAGACGCAATGTATTTGAATTTTCTTGGATGTTCCCGTACACGAACCATTTGCTTGATCTCAACGAAAAGTTTAGTGCAGCATCCCTATATGATACAGATTTAGAATACCGAATTTGGACTTTCTGCTACTGTTTGTTCATAAGATGTGCTGATAACAGACAGACAGACACTAATCGCTAAAAATTTGATTTTCGGATTCTTGGAACCTCAAAACGTGTGAATGTAACAAAAACTCAATTTCAAAAACTTGACCTAAAAATAATTTCTTTACCTTATATGGGTAAGAGGAAATAAAAACTTGAATAAATAATCAGCTAACTGGAAATTCTGATCGACGCTGTAGTAAACGAGCAATAATATGTGTATTAAAAAAAATTTACACTGAGAAAAAATTTTGTAACTGACATCTAGAATCTAAATTGTGGCTCTAGAAAAAATAGTTCCATGTCATCCTTGTAAATTCTAGTACCCATTGAAAGTGAGTTCTAGAAACCCCTATTAGAAATCTAGAGCGTTTGCCTATATCATTGAGGGTCAAGTTATTTAAAAATCTCTGCAAATAAATGAAACTACAAGAGGCGGGTTTCAGCAACTATAATCTTGGTTTATGACCCAATTCTAGAAAATCAAGCGAGGATTTCTCGCAATAAAAAAGATTCAGAATATTGTTTCACCATCTAGAAATGTGTAGATTAGAAATTATCCATCATTTCGTCTATTCAATTTATTGGCGTCGTGCTTTATGCTCATAGCTCGGAAATCTATATTTTTTGCTTAGGGATTTAAAAAATGTCTATCTATGCATTCTAGATGAAGGCGGTGTATTTTTTTTTCTCATTGTATAAATATGATATATTATCTTACCTCCGTACTCTTAAACCTTTAAGGCTATAAAATTATTTAGGTTACAGATAAAGAGCTGCAACGACGATAATTTGTTCAGCTCATGTTTTTGTTGGAGGTAAGTATATATATTTATTCTAATATCATATCCTTGATATGTATATATCTTCATTTATTTCTAAATATTAGGTATTCCATATTATCTTTCTTTATTTGTATGTCGGGCTACCAAAACCAAACAGTCTTTTACCTTTCTTCTCAAACATGGAGGGAATCTTTGTACAATAGTAATTTAGTTTTTTTCTTAATTAATTAAATTTGTTGCACTTTATTTTATGCATACAGTTTATGACACTGTGCTTCTTTGATTAATTATAGATTTTATGTATATTAATCATGTTTTAGTTTAATTCGGTTAGAATGGTAATTATAAATAAAGTTGTAATTACAAGACACCCAAAATTTTTAGTTTTGTTTTATAATGCTATTTGGGGATGAAATTTAATTTTTTTTCCCTTAATTATCTTTGGCTGATAGCTTATTTTGGAGAATTATCTTAGTTGAATTTATTTTAGGGAATGTTTTTATTTTTTATTTAATTATTATTAAATCTGTATTTTTTGTTTGTTTTATTTGCTTCTCTTTCAACTGTTAGGAATAAAAAAAAAAAAAAAAAAAAATGCTTTTAAAGCAGGAGTCATTTCGTAAAATTAATAACATTATAGAAAGTGATCATTTTCTTTTATAAATGTCATTATCATTTAAATTCATAGCTTTGTAAAGTGAATCACAGGGAAGCCTCTAAATTATCTTTTGAATTCTGTTACTTTCCACTCATGATTGTTTATCAAATATCATGTTCCATATTCTCTATAAGTAGTAACATAAAACACAAATTCGTGAAAAGTTTACCAATACAATAATAAGCTGTTTAAAGTCTAATAAAATATATAACGCTCAGATCTCATATACCAGAAATTTCTTATATTAATTAATTTCCCTTTTCAACCATTTCTTAAAAGAAAAAAAAAATCACTTTTCGTTAATCACTTTTTAAATCATTGATATTGACGCAAATTAAATTATTAACTAATAATTAATTTCTGTAAATTTTTCTTTAAAATATTGTAAACTATTAAACAATTAAATTATAAGTCATTCAGTTGTCTTTTAAAATATTTTTAGCCATAAAATATTATATTCTACCGAAATTAGAATATAATAAAATGTTGTGGGATATTTCAATAATATTCAATAAAAATTAGCATATTTTCAAAGGAAAAAATTATTAACTCATTGATAATTAAATAATTAAATTCTTAAAACAAAAATCTTTTTTCTGAAACGTCGTAAAATATAAAATAACAAATTTTTATTTTACATTTTATGTGTTTAATGGGAGTGTCTTATAACTTTTGGTGACGTTGCAAAATGTAAAAGTAACAAATAAGTATATTTTTCTAATAATGATGAAAACGTATTAAATGCATGACAAAAAGATTCGGGACTTAGAAATGCAAAAATAAATTAGTTCGGGAAAAGATAAAGAAAGAAAGAACGGGAAAAGAAAAATCTAACAATCATTCTATTAGGTCTAACCAGAACTGACTAAAATAGTTCAAAAATTCGTATTCGAACTCAGTTGCATGACACGTAAGCAATGCTGAATTTATATTTTTGCAATTAAGTTGGAGGCTTCCCTTACTTATTTTACATGGCTATGAATAATATTTTTTGGAAAAACAGAAACAGTGATAATATGTCCCTCCTGTTTTTTTAGGAAGAAAGAGGTATAAGAGACTGTTTGGTTAACCTTTCTCGTTGGATGTACCTTATAAAGTTCTCCAGTGGTTATGGTTAGCTAAACGGTCGCCTGGAGCGATGTCTCTCTTAAAGAACTGTGGTTATCCATACGTAAGTAAATTTTAGTTATTTACACAGTTGTAGAGTTGTAATTGCAGTTAGAAATGTGCATATATTTACTAGAAACGCTTCAGTTGTATTAACACTTTAACCCCCTACTGCTGTGTTTATTTAGAGCATACACTCTTTAAGTTTGTGCCCAAATGGACATAACTTTCTAATTCCAATGACAAATAAAGTTTTTATTTTAAATTTTTAAACTAATACAATGTAAAATTTTCCCTTATTTTTAGGTAGATTCCTTATAGGAGATCTACCTATTGCAATGGTTCTCATGACACGACTTCTTGAAAATTTCATCATATCTTCTTCGATCGTGACCCCTAGAACCCAAAACCACCCTTCGTTCAAAAGTTTATATATATATACTATAACGCTTTTTCCCATGTTAAGTTGTGAACAAGATAACTGGAGTAATTTTTATTTAAATTTAACCAGCTCGGGATATATTGTCAGGACAGTAAATATCTCGGTCTAGTTCGTAGATGGGGCATCCAGCTCAAAGGGGGGGGGGGATGGTGGGGGTTGGTGGAAATTTTCATTTGCCCATAATTTCTTTAATATTGAAAATAGGAAAATACTTCAAATCAGGTGAATTACCGCCTTAACCTAAAGAAAACTTGTGTGCTTAAACTTTTTCGATAACTTCAATTGCTTAAAAGTTACAAGTTAAAAAGTGATTTTTCGTCAGTTGTGATAAAGCGGACTTTTTCTATAGCTTTAATTGCTTAAATTTATAATCTGATGCTTACGTCACGTGCAAACGATAATAAAAAAGATCGCTGAAAATATAAAAACCATGGTAACAGCTTTAATTAATCATTTAAAAATATAAAATTAAAATAATGCGTTAGTCTTGGTAAAATATTGTTTGTGGTGAATAGTTTAAAACGCCGGTTTACGCAAGAATTTAAAATTTACGATTGAAATTGTGAGTAATACGTTACAGATTCCTTTGATTTTTTATCTTGTGGAAACAAGATGTTGTTCTGTGAAGAGATATGAGGTTTTTGCGTGGGAAGAAAATATAATGACGTCAAAGCTGCCATTTTTCATCGCCAAGCTCGCCAAATTTTGTCATCAAATAACGAATTTTGTCACCAAGTCAAAAATTTCGTCATCAACTATCAAATTTTGCCGCCAAATCAAAAATTTCATTACTAAGTCGCAAGTTTTGTCACTAAATTGTATATCTTTATGGCTTTTATTTGTTGAATGATTATGAACTTGGATTTTAAAAATGAATCATTTACTGACCAATAAATCTAGCCAAAAATTTTAAGTAGAATGAACAGTAGTAGTTGATAATTAAATTTCTTAAAAACAGAATAGCGACGTAAATAATGCAATGTGTGGGAACAAAGCCATTGGCGAAGTATGTGTTAATGCATATGTAATATTTCTTTACTTTTGTAACATTAACGTAAAATAATCATACCTTTGCCTTTAAGCTTCCCGAAAAGGGATTTTTTTTTCTTTCTTTTACTTTTACTTTTTATTTATTTATTTTATTTTATTTATTTTATTTTATTAACAGTGAAAAAAAAAAAAATTAAGAAAGAAAATCTGTGACTGGCATCTAGGAACTAAACAAAATAGTTCCATATCATCCTTATAAATTCTAGTTCCCTTTACCAGCGAGTTCTAAAAACCCCTATTAGAATTCTAGAGGATTTTCCTATAATATCGAGGTCAAACTTATTTAAAAATCTCTGTAAATAAATGCGAACTGAAGAGGCGAGTTTCAGTAACTATAATCTTGGTATATGGTATGCGACCCGATTCTAGGAAATCAAGCGAAAATTTCTCGAAATACAAAGGATCATAATATTCATAACATTTTTAAAAATTTACAGCTCATATTCAAAATATTAGAATAATTACATTTTTTTTACAAATTTAAAATATAGTTTGGTAATTTAATGTCTTTTAATGTAAATATGCAAACGATATTTTTATTAAGAACTCATTGTAACTAAGAACTTAAACTTCTTTATTATTTTAAAATTAATATCATTTTTGAAAATATTAATTGAAAAAAAAAAAATTATTTTGAAAAGTCAAAATATTGGAATATTTATTCAAGTGGTTCAAAATATTAGAATATTTCACATTAGTTCTCCTTTAATTATCATCAATTCATAACTGGTGGCATCACTGATTAAATTCAGACGATTTTATTTAAAATCAGTATTCTTTTTGCAGTTTGTTTGCTTTTTCGTCTTAAAATGGATCGTGTGAGTGATGTTGCTGAATCTGTTAAACTTCGTAAGGTTGATTTGTATCGTCACGGTAGAAATCAATGTTATATAGCGAATTATTTACATTGTTCGCAATCAAGCGTTAGTAAAATACTAACACAATATTCAAAAAATTGAAAATTTCAAAATAATCGCCGAAATGGCGGCCGAAAACCAAAAACATCTGCTAGAGATGACAGGAAACTGGAGCGTATAGTTAAGAAAAACCATTTTAAAAGTGTGCATTTCTTGACCCAAAATAGAAAGAAGAAGGAATTAAACTTTCTACATCGACAACATTAAGACGGCTCCATAAATTTAAGATTGAATCTCGTGTACCGAAAACAAAACCTCTTATGCCTGCAAAACAAAAGCGTATAAGATTGAATTGGTGTAAATCAAGATGTTTATGGAGCGAAAAAGATTGAAAAAAAATATTATTTAGTGATGAAAGTATGTTTTGTGTTGCATATGGTAATCAAGGTATTGAGTTTGAAGAATGGAGCAATAAGCATTTGATAAAGCATGCCTTAAACGTTCGGTAAAATTTGCTGCTAGTGTCATTGTTTGGGGTTGCATGAGCGCAGACGGACCTGGAAAGTTATGCACCGTCTATGAAAAGGTTAACTCTCAGATATATCAAGAAGTTTTGGAATATTACATGATTCTATCATCAGAAGATTTATTTGAAGATGACTTCATGATTCAACAAGATTTAGCGTCACCGCATACCTCACCAGACATTAATCCCATCGAAAACTTATGGGGTATAATGAAGGAAAAACTCCAAGAAAATCCTCCTTCAAGTAAAACTGAGTTAGTGGCGAGTATAAGGTATATTTGGGCTAATATTGATAGAAGTGTTTGTAAACACCTTGTATATAGTATGCAAGATCGATTGTACGCTGCTGTTAAAGCTAAAGGGGATGCTACAAAATATTAACTACCATTTACTTCATATTCACAAGGTAATGTTTTTGCGTAAAATAAAATATTGTAATATTTTAAACCAATCTAAATTTAATTCTTATATTTTGGTGTGTTTCAGAAAGCTATTGTATACCTAATTTATCGTATTTATTATTTATTTTTCTCAATTATTCTAATATTTTGAATATGAGTTGTAGAAAAGAATAGACAAAAAATTCTCGATTTTTTCATCTATTTAGGTTATTTGTTTACCTTATATTCGTAACTCGTAAATCTATATTTCTAGTTTACAGATTCAGAAAATGATTACTTATTCGTTCCAGATGGAGGCTGTATATATATATAAATATATAGTATATATATCTATATCTATATCTTATATATTTTTCCCCACAGTGTAATATTTTGACATATTTTCATATATGTAGGCTTTGAGACTGAAGTGTACCCGAATACAGCAACCGGGTTATGTAGTTTATCTAAAATTGTTTTGGGTTTGTTATTCTGCCCAAAATACCCTCAAACCAACCAATAGTTGCCAATTGCTATGAATTTTTACCACCACTAAATTTTAAAAGAAACCTTTTATAATCGTCCGTAACGCTTTTCTGTGTTTCAGTAAAGTGATAAATATTTATTCAGGAAAAGTAGTAATAAAAATTCATAGTAGTTGGCATTGTCCAAACAATTTAAAAATTTATCCTAGTGGTTACCATTGAAGAAGTTAACCAAAATTTGAAAAATTAATCAGAGCTATTACAGATTTTTTTCAACTTGTTTAACACTATTTCTTAATATTTTATACTTATACATATTTAAAAAACTCTAAGCAAAATACGTTTAAGATTATTATCCGAAAATAGTAATAAATATGTATCGGGGATAAAAAGAAACACTATCTACTTTGCAAAACAATTTTTATAATTGAACAATTAAATGAAATGCACAGTTGCTAACTCTAGCATTTCAAGAATCTCCACCCCACTCTGTCCGTTCTAATTAATTTAAACTTTAAGTAAATTTCAAACTTCTAAATAACTGTCCACGTTTTCTAAGTAAATTTCAGTTCGTTCTTAGTAAAATTCGATATTTTTCACTTCCTTTTGAATTAATCACTTAATACAAATTAACGATTTTGTATAATAAAATATAGAAGAAAATTTTGTGATGGCCACAATATATTAGTTTAAAAATGGGTCTACTATATCAAATTATTTTAAATTAGGTAAAACACTTTGTATACAATACTGAATTCTATTTATCATTTTTCAATATTAGAATATGAGAAAAATTTTGCCACAACACCTCATAAAAAGCGATATGTTTTCTTTTCTTTTTAAGGGGACTTGCCACCACCGAAGATTTTATATAAAAGCTTATATTTTAATTTAATATTTATAAATTGAACTATATTTCTTTCTTTCTTTTTTAGGACTGAGGACTATTAGTCTCAATCTACGGATTTTTACGATACCAGTTTTACGACAGTTGGACATTTATCGAAATCGAAAATTTATTGGAAATATAATTGAATAATTTGAAAACGATGTTATTATTTGAAAAAAAAAAAAAAAAAAACTAATAGTCTTCCGTTCTAAACTAAATTCTGCTTTTGCCAGAATTTCAACAAAATCTTTTTTTTTTTTTGAAAGAAAAAGAAAAGAAAGTTAATAATAATCAGTTTCAAAACGAAGAGTATCGAAAAAGTTTTTTTTTTTTTTTTTTTTATAATTTTGAATTAGGAATCGAAAAAGTTTTAGTTAGTTTTAGGAATCGAAAAGAAAAGTCAGTATCGAAAAAGTTTTTTTTTAGTAATTCTGAATTAGGAAATAAAAAGCGCGCTTGCAAAATGAAATAAAAAATAAAACAAGATAATTAAATTTGAGTATTTTTTTTTTAACTTATTATTTTTTTTCCCCAATAAATATATATTCAGGCAACAATTCTTACGGTTTTTGATAGATTTTTTACAGATTTAAATCTTTAAATTGCATTTTCAAAGTTTGCATTTTTTTATGTATTCTTGATCTTCAAAACGATAATATTTCTACAGATATAGAAGAAAAGACTTAATATATATAAATATAGGATGTTTAATAGAACCTACTTAAAATAATTAGGGACGGGTCTTGAAATATATTAATTAGGTGTTTATAAACAAAATAAAAAGTGCATTTCTATGTACAAATTTGCAACAAAAATTTTTGTTATATTTATATTTTTAATATTTTTTTCATTTAAAGATATTGCAAATTCCTCTTTAATTCTTTTAAATAAGTTCTATTAAACGTCCAAACAAAATATTAAAATATTCTTTAATTATTCTATTAATATTCTTTAAAATATGTAGAAGATTTAGCATTTTGAAGATCCTGAATTCATGAAAAAATGAAAATAGAGAAAACTCAATTTAAATATTTCAAATCTGTAAAAAAAAAAAAAAAAAAGTAACAAAAACCATAACAATTGTCGCCTGAATAAATATTAAAGGGAAGTATAAGCTTTTACATGAAACCTCCAGCGTCGCCAAGAGAAAGGTGCCAAGTCCCCTTAAGATTTCTTTTTCTTTTTTTTTTTTCTTTTTAACACTTTCCAACAAGGTTGAAAAGTGTTAATGACTTCGGTTTGTCTGTCTCTCTGTCTGTCTGTCCGTCTTTCTGTCCGCGCTCTAACTCCCGTAAATATTTATGGAATTTCTTGAAACTGATATATGTTATTCAAGTTCACTATCGGACGTTCCCTATTGAAAATGGAGTTTATACCTCTACTGGTTTGTGTACAGGGACACCCGAAAGTATTTCGAAGCATTGTGTTCTATGAGAGGTATTTCTATAAACCATATTTTCATACCTTTACTGTAGACATGTCTGAATGATATTGAAATACGTTATTCAAGTTCACTATTGGATGTTTCCTTGGAAGTTCACTATTGGATGCTGAATAAACCTAATATAGTTTAATTTATAAATATTAAATGGGAATATAAGGGTTTGTATGAAACTTTTAACTTTGCTAGGCGGGAGGTATCAAGTCCCCTTAAGATAATTTTTTTTCCGTTACTTTATTTATGTTTTGCACTAACTTTAACGCAATTTGAAAATCTGTACTACAATTCACAATGCCTAATTAATCTTTCCAAAAAAACATTTTTTTACGTTACCATTTGCAATGAATGTAGAAAATTTCCTGCTTTTGCTAGAGATATATTGATAATTTAAAGAAACTGAATTCTTTCATTCGTGGGAGTGAAAGGACGTATATTTTTCTTGGAAGACGGATACATGTCTGCCTGGAATCTAAGCTATCAGCATCATTAAATCATATTTTGTACATAAGCTTAAACAAAAGGAGTCATTGTTTAAAATATGGAACAATCTGACGTTGTTTTTAGAAAAATATTGCTAGCTTTGTCCATTTTATATATAATGATAAAATAACTCTTCGCTAAAAAATAAAAAAAAAAATTAAAGTGCTTTTTAACCCAAAATATGTTAAGTTATTTTTAAAACAGCCAGAACTTAATTATATGTTTATTTTTTTTATAAATATTTGATGATGTTAGCATTGTTATGGATTTTTTTTCATTTTGCTAACAATCGTATATTCTGGAATGCCAATCGGAAGTAGAAAATAGTTATAAAATAAATAACTTTTTATATACCACGTTTTTAAATTTTCTGATGAATCATAGCTATATTACATTAGCACTTTATCAATGCGTATAAAATTTAAGCGATAATGACGTCACTTTTTGTGAGTTGCATAATTTAACTTTTTGCAATTTTTGAACGTTCCCGTTTAATTAATTTTTTTTTTTTTTTTTTACGTCGAAAAAAAATGAACTCGTAGAATTTTTTTTTTTTTTTTTTTTTTGCAGCAATTAAATTATAGCTAATATTTTAATGGCTATTTTTATTACTATTAGGAGGTTATTATTTTCATATTTAAATTAATTAAAAGAAAACTAATCCAGAGTTCGAAAATCGGGCTTCGAATTATTGTGTTGTCATCGGGTTCTGAGATACTCTGAAAGTTTCAAATGTCTAGCTAGTAGTGAAGTTAGTTAAAAATCGATTGCAAGATTTGTACCGGACAAACAAACAAACAAGAATCGAAGTTAATAAAAACATAGTATAAAATAGTTTGCATTTCTGGTAACATTCGTTTTAAAGAGTCCTGTTGAGTTTCCCACAATATTTTCGTTTGACAGTTGTAAATGATATTCTTGCGCTAAAGTTTATTAGGATTAAATTGGTCTTGTGCTATTTAAATAAAATCCGCAATACCAGGAACGATAGATAAATAAGCCGTGAATAAAAAACAATCTTCTTGTCTTACATCACTTTATTTTCAAGTTTTACATCTCAGCTATGGACTGTAGATCCTTTTATAATTTACTAGAAAAGATACATAAAAATATTGTCTGTAAAACAAATTTCAGGTAGAGAGAGAGGGCTTCGTGATCGTGTATTATTTGAACAGTGGTTTAGAGCGAAAAATCTAATGAAAGTCTCAAGCAGACTGTCGAAATGTGCCAAGGGTTAGAAAAATAACGCCAATTTTATAGCCAAACACATTTCTTTGTCTCCCGAATATTTTAATAAAAAAACTTTGAATTTAGACAGTTCGTTATAGAAATTTGAGCCAATCACTTATTCCAAACCTCACGCAATAAAAATCGTCTGTTTCCAAGAAGACATGAAGTCTGCATCCTGTCATCAAAATTATATAAATCCTTTAATGATGTTACAACGGAAATTTTCTGCTCAATTTACCTATAATAAATAGACTTACGCAATTTAAAAGAATGAAATGTAATTTATAGTTTTGTTAAATAAATCCTTGTCGAATCATGTTTTTAGACTGACTAAGAACAGGATTCGACAAGGATTTATTTAACAAAACTGTATTAATGTACATTTTTTACATAGGAATTTCTGCTAGTGTTCGGAGACTTTTGTTACCGACTGTAACAATTTTTGATTAAATTTAATAATCTTGACTAAAAATGCGGACAGGTAACAATGACAAATTTTCAGCTTTATATATTTAGATTTAAAAAAAAAAAAAAAAAATGTTTGCACGTTTATTCAAGGTGATAGATAAAAATTTGTAATGACACTATCTGAAAGAAATAGTACGAATTTTCGTACTAAAAAGAAAAAAAAGGAAGAAAGATTTAGTTAGAAGCACCCGGAATTTTTAACGAAATTAGTTTATTCCTCACTTCATCGCACAGTTTGAAGTATGAATTCATTTGATTAGCAGAAATGAAAGTTCGTCAAATTTCAGACACATTTATAGTCAATAAAAATTCCAACAAGAAAAAAAAAAGTTTGAAAACTTTATTTTAAATTCTCGGTTGACCAATGGATAGAAATAATCACTTTGTAGATCGTTGCCGAACGGACTATTTACTTTTAACAGTAACTAAGGCAACTTCTTGTTCCTGTATCTAACACCAACAAAAATTACCAAAAAATGACCAAAGGAATTTATCTTTTGTAAAACCAACACTGTTTCAGATTTAAAGAAAACTAGTTCTTTATTATATTATTGTATGTTTACTAACCTTTTCTGGTCATTTTAGATAATGATTAGTAATAAACTAATCATCGACATACAACGAATGGATATTTTGTAATTTTGCTCATATTAATGTTCATATACAGCCTATGCCATACTGATACATGGATGATAGAATATTTATCGTCTATCAACAGCTGCACTGTAATTTTTTTTTTTTTTTTTTTTTTAATAATTAAGTTTACTAAAGAAAACTTAATCGTAAAAAAGCCTGGGTAAGTCCCAAGTACATTATTTCTTGAGAACTATCTTTCACTTATATAATTAATAGAAATCTATTATTAAAATAGAGAGAAAATTATTTTTTTAAAATAGTGCTGCCTATTTCACTCCGCGTAAATTAGGTTTTTAACATCAACGTTTTCTAAAAATATTTATTTTCTAACTAAACCACAGAATTTATAGCATAAAAAAGTCACAAACTGCTATTAAAAAAGTAGTGGTAGTTGTGTGCTGTCAGGTTAATCAGGCTCTGCTACAGTCTGCACTAGGCACGTAGGTCTGGGCAAATAATGAGAGATATTTGTTAAAAAAAAATAATAATAATAAATAAAATAAACCACTTATTATCACCTATATATACCAATCCAATTAAAATTCTTCGTCCCCTCCGTGGAGGATCAAAATGGTGATGGCGTGTATCCGGACCACCTCTTGAGGTGAGTCCCAGACCGTCTCCAATTGCCCTTTGCACAGCACTAGTGCGACGGAAAACCAACCAATTAAAATTCTTTTCAATAACATCTTTTCAGAGTCACGCATTTGTACAAAATTAAACGTCATTCCGTATACATCAAATGAAATATAAATGGCATAATCGCTTTATTTCGAAATACCATTTAAAGGTAGTTACTGTATACTTTCGTATTCCCACAAATCGTGATCGTATTCGACGAAATGAGAAGAACAAAAAAAAAAAAAAAAAAAAAACAGAAAGTTACTGTTAAAAGTTGTAGAAAGTTTTATCCCCCATCCCTCTACTCTTTTCCGAGTTGTTTTCTTATCGCCATTTGCTTCGGAACGCCCGTCAATTTAGCTAATGGAACTGACATTTGATTCTTGTGTTAAAGAAGTAAATTAAACAACCAAGTAATAGGTTACTTTTTGAACTGTAATGACTTTTTTACTTCGTGCTTGCGAGGCGTGGAGTATGGAAGAAAGAGAAACAATTAAAATAGAAAAAGAACAACAGGTTTACGCAGTTTCAATAATAAAAGGACTTGATTACAAGTTATATTTTATGACGCTTTCTTTTTTTTTTTTTCATTTAAAATGTTTTACTTTGATTATAGCGTATCATATGACAGAATAAAGGGTAACTATATGATATATTAGGTTCAAACACGCAAACATGACCTCGTAGGTCATGTTTGTTGTAAGCTAAAGGCACCTGTGCTTTGGTTAAATTTATTTAATTTCAAGCTTTATGTGTCCCATCACTCTTTGTCAGAATTAAAAAAAAAAAAAAAAAAAAAATTGACCCCTGATACCATTCTTGCTGATTCTTATGTAAAATGACCTCCTGAATCCGCATAGGACTACCATTTTACCCAGTCACCCACCGTTTTCTCGGGATGCCACCCCCCTCCCCCAATTTTTATCTGTGTTCGGTAATTTTATGGCCATAAATTTGATTTGGAGAACGAAAAAGAATTAATTTAACTTTAAAAAACAAAAAAATATAATGTGTAATAAATAAAATTAATAATAGATTAAAAAATATAAGAAATGTAATACATAATTTCAGTGGCAAATCCCTCCCCCCCCCCTCCCCTACCAAAATTTTCCGCTTGCCGCAAAGGTTGATATTTTAGAATTTCCCAACTCTGTAGCCCCTCAGAAGATATTTAACAGTTAAAATAATCCTCCCTCCAACCTAAAAATCAAATTTATAGCCATAAAATTACCGAAAATTGATAAAAAATAGGGGGCTGTCCCTAAAAAACGATGGGTGATAGGGCAAAATGGACGTCATATTCGGATTCAGGCGGTCATTTTACATAAGAATTTGCCAAAATGTTGGGGGTAATT
Organism: Salticus scenicus; assembly: GCA_963930645.1. Classification (NCBI taxonomy): domain Eukaryota; kingdom Metazoa; phylum Arthropoda; class Arachnida; order Araneae; family Salticidae; genus Salticus; species Salticus scenicus. The sequence continues at coordinate 121,746,839 of OZ005658.1, read as the reverse complement.
TTCATGCTGAACAGTGTTATTACTGGAAAAGTATTATTAAATTTAATATATTAGACTCTCATTTAACTGAAATGATCGTTAAACCGAATAACCAAAAGCTTCAAGATAACTAGATTTATGCAAACTGTGATGAAAAATAAAAAAAAGATGTAACAAAATGTAAAATTTTTATGCAATGATACATTAAAAATTTAATTAATACAGGAGGAAGAAGAATGAAAATGTACCTACTTAAATGCTTTGTTTTTTATTTATACTTGGGTATTTTGTGCTACGCAATCTTCATCAAATTTTTCAATAGGTATTCTATCATTTTCCTGCCCTAAATAATTTAGTTAATGGCAGGGTATGTACTAATTCATCGCCATCTTTGTTTATCCTTTGTCCATCGTTGAATTTTTGCCTGGGTATCCTTGTACTTTTGCCTGGGTATAAGATAGTCTTCGTTATTGCAGGACATTCTTTCATTTCAGTCCTGCAAGTGACAAACAACACGATGACGTCAAAACTATGACAAACTTTGAGAACATGTTTCTTATTTTAAATCTTTGTTATCCTTAATATTTGTTTGGGTATAAAATTGTCGTCATTAGTTGCATTACATTCTTTTATTTCCAACACCCGAAACACGCAATATGATGCTGTCAACACTATGCATAAACTTTGTAAACATGTTTCTCATTTTGAATCTTTTTCATCCTTTAATTTTTGCTTGAATAGTATACTATTATGTTCATCAGTTGTAGGACATTCTTTCCTTTCAGACCCACAAGTATCATGCTACACCATGTCGTCAAAATTATGCACAAACTTTCAGAACGTGTTTATAATTTTGAATCTTTGTTTATCCCTTAATATTTGTTTGGGTATGAGTTTGTCTTCATTAGTTTCAGAACATTCTTTAATTTCCGACACACAAAAGACACGCAATATGATGTCATTGAGCACTATGCATAAACTTTGTAAACTTGTTTCCAATTTTAAATCTTTGTTCATCCTTTAATTTTTTTTTTAGTATAAGATTGTCTTCGTCAGTTGTAGTACATTCTTTCATTTCAAACCCACAAATGACACGATGTCGTCAAAACTATACACAAACTTTGAGAACGTGTTTATAATTTTGAATCTTTGTTTATTCTTTAATATTTGCTGGGGTATAAGTTTTTTTTCATTACTTGCAGTGCATGTTTTTATTTCCAACACACAAGAGACACGCAATGAGATGTGTCAACACTATACGTAAACCTTGTTAACTTGTTTCCAATTTTGAATCATTGTTTATCCATTAATATTTGCTTGAGTATAAGATTGTATTTATCATTTGTAAGACATTCTTTTATTTCAGATCCACAAGTGGCATGCAATACGATGTCGTCAAAACTATGCACGACCCTTGAGAACGTGTTTCAAATTTTAAATCTTTGTTTATCCCTTAATATTTCTTTGGGTATAAGATTGCCTTCATTACTTTCAGGACATTTTTTATTTCCGACACACAAGAGACACGCAATATGATGCCGTTAACATTGTGCATAAACTTTGTAAACTTGTTTCTAATTTTGAATCTTCGTTTATTCTTTAATTTTTGCTTATGTGTAAGACTGTCTTTATCAGTTGCAGGACATTTTTTCATTTCCGACCCACAAGTGACACGCGACACGATGTCGTCAAAACTTATGCACAGATTTTCTGAACTTATTTCTAGTTTTGAATCTTTGTTTATCCCTCAAGGAATATAGGCATAAACTTGTCTTCATCGGCTACAGGACATTCTTTCATTTCTGACCCACAAGTGGGAAGTAATACGATGTCTGTAATACTAGGCGCAAACTTTGTTAACTTGTTTTTAATTATGAATCTTTGTTTATTCCTTAAATTTTGTTTGATATTAGAATGCCTTCATCGGTTGCAGGACATTCTTCCATTTCCTACCCATAAGTGACATGCAGCACAATATCATCAAACTATGCGCAAACTTCCTGAACTTGTTTCCAATTTTGAATCAAATTGTGATGACATTTCTCCGGACCATCCTTATGCATACATCCGAGATCGTCGCCTAATATTACCCATTGCCTAGTACTACAGAGGTTGATTCAAAACTAGTGTGACCAATTTTAAAAGCATGTAACTAATTATGGTAAATTTTAATCGCTTTACCACCAGTTTTATTTTAAAAGGGAGACGTTTAAATTACCAATCTAGCTATTTTTATTAGTGGGAGTAAATTATGGCTCCGAAATTAGATCCTCAAACCCGAAGCGAAATTTTAAAGCTTTTTAAGGATGGTTGCTCAAATTCTGTTATAAATAAAGCATTTAAAAATCAGAAAAGACATTTTTCTAATGAATTACTATCTGAACTTCGAAAAGAAATAAAGTTTGGCTGGCAATTAAAAGCTCCAGAGGAAAAAAATGTGGACGAAATTCCTTGGTGAAAAAGAAAAAAAGAAGCTGAAAAGACCTATCGCTGTAGAAAATCCTCTGCCTCAAAGAACTTTAGCAAAGAAACTACAGGTATCGCAATCGACAATTTGTCGCCAGATAAAGAAAATTGGCTATAAAAAAAGTGAATAAACCAGTCTATCATCGAACGTCTGCAAAGACCGTAGAAAAACGAAGAAAACGTTCTTGGTCTCTGTATTTAATGTTAAGCTAAGATAGATACAAAACATGGATAATTTTGGATGAAGCACTGTTTCATCTGTCTTCCACAACTGGCAAAACGAAGATGCAATATATTTCACGCGAAAAGTGTTGCAAAGACGTAGCTGTTTTGCAAAAGGCAAGTTGGCCGTCAGGTGTTATGGTATGGATGGAAATGTCCTCTCAATGCTTAACAAAACCGTTTTTTATAGAACCAAAGGCTAAAATTGGTGCTAAATATTATCAGAATAAAGTTTTGAAACACATGATCAAAGAAAGTAAACGTCTTTACCCTCAAGGAAAGTTTGTTTTCCACTAAGGTTCTTCACCAAGTCATACTGCAAAATCAACTGTAAAATGGCAGAAAGATTTAAAAAAAAATCTTACTCCACTACATCTACCATTATCAGTTCCTTGATAATACAGAATATTTTCATTCTTCAAATATAGAAATCTTCGCTTTTCCTTCTAATTTCACTAAGTCCTACAATATCCCGTGTAATAAGCTGTAGTTCTTCAAACTCAAGGAATCTGTCTTCGGAGTCATACTCAATATGGTATGAATGATTTTTGTACCATATTCTACACAGAATATGCTTATATGCATATAAAAAATGTATGTTCATTTCATTTTGTTAAATGTAAGCAATAGATGTTAAACTGCACCTACCAAAAATGTCGCCCATAAACGTAATGTATTTGAATTCTCTTGGATCTCCCTGTATACGAACCGTTTTCTTAATCTCAATGAAAAGTTTAGTGTAGCATTCGTATGTTACACAGGTCTAGAATAATGAGTTTGGACATTCTGCTATTACATGTTCTTGAGATATGTTGATAACAGATACTCACAACCATCCGCAAAAACCTGTTTTTCGTATTCAGGGTACGTCGTAACGTGTAAATATAACAAAAACTCGATTTCGAAAAATTTTACCCCAAAACAATACTTTTTCTACCATATATATGGATAAGAAAATGTAAATACTAATAGTATATTAGAATACCTCAAACATCCTACTCCAAAGAGAATATTTAGACGATTACAGACAATTAAAACTATTTCAACATTCAAATGTAAACCAAATACACTCATTGCTTTTAAAATTTCATTAAATTTCGTTTACTGAATCTTCATGAAATTAATGGGCTCTTCCCACCGTCATCTGCTCAATCACGTGATAGAGGAAAACGAATAATCGAATTCTGAGAATCGAATTCAATTAAATATTGTTCTTAAGAACAAAAATGTTAATATTTAATATAAAATAAAATAAAAGAAATACTGTACATTTGTAAACAGCAGAATAATTGTATTTGTAAATTTAATAATTTTTAAAAAACATTTTATGTGTTTGTTTATTTTTACCTATAAGAATCGATTTTTGTATATTGTAGTGTAACTGTAACATTAACTGACCTAGCAATAAATAATAGCTTCTTGTAGAATGTTTATGGATTATAATTTGAAATTTTAAAATGTTTTCATTTAATTTAATTGCATAAAGATGTTACAACAAGTTAATTAACTTAGTTACTGGTCTAAATGGATTTACGCAATAAGATATTGCACTGTCACTGATTTAAGTACCAAAAATCAGAGTATTAAATATATTCTTCATGAACATCAATAACAAACATAAACTAAATGATGATTGTAAATGTATACGGCAAACAAAAGATGACGAATAATGATATAAAATGGATTAAAAATGATGATTTATAAAAAATAACACAGATTAAATACGATTTATTAAAAATAAGAATAGAAAATATGTTATTTCAGCAATCGCTATTGATAAACAAGACTTTGTCTGCTATTTGTTTTTCCTCTATCATGTGACCTCTGACGTCAGGTGGGAAGAGCCCATTACATTTATTTCGTACTCTCATATCACATCCATGAACATTATTTTTATTTATAAGCATGAGAAAACGTCTACATGAGCTATATGAGAACGAGAAACATGTTTTTTTTTCTTTTTCTGGAACAAAATTTCTAATTAAATCTACGATATCGTCTTATTTGAATTCAAAATTCTTTCTTCGCTCGTTGATTGATATTTAACTATTTGGCAATAAGTTTCAATAAATTTTCTGATAAATTTTCATTAGTATATATAATTGAAGTAAATACCATTAAAAAAAAAAAAAAAAAATCATTGATGGCTGGAGTTTACGAATTACAAGCAGATAGCGATAAAGCTGTAATAAGTGCTATTCGCCATCTTGGGGATTCTAAAGGCTTATCTTTACCCGAATTGAAACAATATTTATTGTCTAAACAACCCTTGAAGGATGCCTTCTCTGATCTGAAAAGTGTGCAATTATATCTTGCAAATGCTGTTGAGAAAGGATTACTGTCGCTGGATGACGGACGATACAAGATCAAAGAGACAGCAAGACGTCGGAGGTCGCGCAGCAGAAGTCGCTCAAGAAAACGTTCGCCTAAACGTAGGTCCAGATCCAGAAAACGCTCTGGCAGCAGAAAACGTAGACGTTCCAGTGGCGGAAGAAGAAGACGCAGGCGTTCTAGCAGTGGAAGGCGCAAGCGTTCTACTTCTAAGCGACGACGATCAAGACGGGGAAGGAAAGTTGCGGAAGAAGACCAATAATTGTCTTCAAAAGCATTTGTCAAAATTTTAGAAGATTCTAAATTGAGGTTTAATTGTAAATCACTTATCATTGATTTATTACGACGTTTTATCAAAGTTAAGAAAATATTAAATTATACATGTCAGTAGATTGTAAAAATGTAGTAAAATATTTTATATCATAATGGTGCATTAGCCAAAACTTTAGAAGACACTGAATTATAAATCATGTATCATTAATGCATTGTAATGCTGTATTAAATTTCAGAGATAATTAAATAGAGATGAGTCAGAGGTAGAGCAGAAGGATATATCTGATATCTGTTATCCTTGGTGATTTTTGTGTTTGGCAACAAAACCGTAATACGAAAATATACATATACCAGGTGTATATTTTCGTAATATATATTGTACGAAATATTGTTCCAAATTATTGATTGTTCCATTAATATACGTTATTAAAATAACCATGAATTTTGAAAAAAAAAATATGTTCACCACATAACTTGGCGATCTTTTTCGTTTTTTTTTTTTTTTTTTGCCAAGGACGACAGATATCAAATCGCATTTTAGATGTTTAAAATTTCTTATATTTTCCAATCATTTTCTTATGTACAGGATACAATAAATGATTTGCAGACACAAATTTAGTTTTGAACCCCTTTGGCGAAATGTGAAATTTGGCACCGAAGTAGCTCGAATGTTTCTCGCCAAGGTCTTTACTTACGCAATTGCGATTGCCATTTCAATTCGTCACCAAAACGGTAAACAATATATAAAGTCGAAGGTCAAGAATGAGCGATGGCCTTGACGCAGTTTCAAATTAAAACGATGCCAACAGGACGTCGTGTTGTTTTCCACGGTTGCGATTTGATGCGAAAAAGACCACCACATATGGTTCACCTATCGCGTATTTGGCAACCATCGGTCATTCTTGACTAGACCCTGTTACACTAAAACAAGGAAAAAGCTTTCATATTGCACCTCATTTGCAACTTGGTACAACTATAGTATTTCCCCACAGCTGAATTTGGCGATTTTTCTTTGGCGCTGATTTGAACGATAACGATGTTGTTCTGGACTGTTAGCGATATAATATGGCAGCCTGCATGCTATTTATTTTGGATTTATGATTTATAATTTAGCTTATGATTTTATCATTTATGATATATGATTTATGGTTTTTAGATTTATGATTTAGCCATAATCGCCAAAAATAAATCGCCAAATTCAGCTGTGGGGAGATATAGTTGTTCCCGCAACTGTTTAAATTAAACTTTTATAGCTACCCAGGTGTTTTTCGCAAAAGATTTTAGTTCTGCTATTGGCGATCTACCAGTGGCCGAAAGTTTTTGTTCACGAAGCTTGTAGATGAGGTATGCTGGGATCGTATCCAGGCCGCGCTCGTCTGCCCAACCATTTCGAGCTTTCCAAAATTGTTAGAAAAAACTAACCCAGATGGCATTCTACCTACGACTAGAATCCCCGTGTAGTCAATTGGTTTGAGTCCTCCATCAACACCACTTTACGAGATTTAAATTTTTAACATTTAAAGCCTTAAATATAAATAAGTTATAAAATACTGCAAAAAATTCATGTATAAAAAATAAAAGTACGAAACTTCTCATAAATATGCACAGTGAGAATTGTATTTTAAACATTTTTTGTGAATTAGAAAGAATTGTTTAAAATAGTAATAATCAATTACGAAAAAAAAAATAATAATTTAATAGAATAAAGAGCTAACAGTATCAAATTTAACCGAATTATAGACACATAGTCCCTTTTATTTACTGTGTTTTCACGAATATACATTTCTTTCATATATTAGGTACTTGATTTTATTTGTCCGTTTGTTTCAACAATCAACTTATGCGTGTGTATTAATAAGAATAGATCTTTTTTTTTTTTTTTTTTTTTAAATGCTAGAAAATATTAAAATAATTATAAGAAAAGGGGACTAATGTGCAAGTTGTACCTGACGGGACTAAAGTGAAAGTTGTACCTCAAGGGACTAATATGAAAGTTGTACCTCACGGGACTAATGTGCAAGTTGCACCGAACGAACAAACTATTTCTTTCAACGAAAATGCCTACTAACCCTGGATGATAGGTCTAATATATCGTATCATATTATAAATCGTATTTATCGTAATATAACTCAATACTTATTTCGCTTTCTTCTTCGACTCGTTTTAATACGCATTTTTTATATGCATGAGCAGCCCCCGAAAAACAAAAACATTAAATCATTAAATTCATTTTTTTACTTATTTTTATTTCATATTATTTCACGCGCACTTTTTATTTCCTAATTCAAAATTATTGAAAAAACCTTTTTCGATATCGCTTGTAACGATACTGATTATTAATAATTTTCTTTTCTTTTTCTTTCAATAATAATAATAAAAAAAAAGATTTTGATGAAATTCTGGCAAAAGCAGAATTTAGTTTAGGACGGAGGACTATTAGTTTTTTTTTTTTTTTTTTTTTTTTCTTTCTTCAAATTACAACATCGCTTTCAAATTATTCAATTATATTTTCGATAAATTTTAGATTTCGACAAATGTCCAACTGTCGAAATCGACAACGCAAAAATCCCAGATTGAGACTAATAGGCCCTCAGTCCTAAAAAAAAATTCTTCCTCCTGCGAAATGGCTACCATCATCCCCTGACTGTGATTTTTGTGATTATTTTTATGGGGATATTTAAAAAAACAATTAAGTAGACGTAAAGTAAGAACACTTCAAGAGCTTCAAAAAGCAATCAATGAGGAAGTTACAAAAATACCCCCAAAAATGATCGAAAATGCTCTTTTGGCTTGGACTAAACGTTCACTTAAAGTGTACTATGTTAAAGAAAACCACATTGAAAATTTTTTAACCCAATAAAAACTTCTGATGCTCTGAAATTGGTCACACTAATTTTGAATCAACCTGTAGTGCGACGTTAAACCTAGCCAACCAGCCAGTTTTGAATATTCGTTTATTCGTTCTTGAACTGTTTTTTGTCGATATTTTCAAAACAGTCTATCTGCATTTTTACTTCCTTATACAAAGTATAAGGAAGTATAGTAATCCCGATTTGCGAAATGGATTTTGTATTTCACATTGCTCGAAAACGAATGATCGCTGAATGTTGCCAATTTATACGTGTGACTGTCATGATGTATAGTTGTACACCTGCAAGTGTCGTTTGAACACGAGCTCTCGTTTTAGAGATATAAGCGATTTTACACGATTTTTCGTGACGTCTGTATGTGTGTGTGTGTGTGTGTATGTCGCATAACTCAAAAACGGTTGGACGTAGAAAGTTGCGAATTGGTACATAGGTTTGTTATAACATCTAGTTGTGCACCTCCCGTTTTGGACTTTGTATGATTTTCCGTTTTGGAGATATTTAGGAAAATTAGGTTCATAATGACAAAAATACATAGGTTTTGGCCATAATGTATCAAAAAACGGTAATAACTCAAAAACGGTTGAACGTAGAAAGTTGCGAATTGGTACATAGGTTTGTTATAACATATAGTTCTGCACCTCCCTTTTTGGACTTTGTATGATTTTCCATTTTGGAGATATTTAGGAAAATTAGGTTCATAATGACCAAAAATACATTGGTTTTGGCCATAATGTATCAAAAAACGGTAATAACTCAAAAACGGTTTGGACAAATCTTGCAATTTAACTGACTTCCCGACTAGCTAGACATTTGAAACTTTCAGAAAAGCTCAGAACACGTTTACAATGCGTTTTTTTAATATTTTTGGCCAACTGTTTCCGATACCTGCTGCCTTCGGCAGCGTTACCAGTACAAATCTTGCAATCGATTTTTAACTAACTTCCCGACTAGCTAGACATTTAAAACTTCCAGAAAAGCTCAGAACACGGTGACAATGCATTTTTTAAATATTTTTAGCCAATTGCTTCGTGTCACTGCCTTAATACCTTTAGCCAACTGTTTCGGGTTCCTACTGCCTTCGGCAGCGTTATCAGTACAGAGCTTGCAATCGATTTTTCACTAACTTTCCGACTAGTTAGACATTTGAAACGTTCAGGCTAGCTCATAACACGGTGATAATACTTTTATTCAACTGTTTCAGGTCTCTACTGCCTTTAGCAGCGTTTATATGATTCAACAGAAAATCTATTTAACTAACTTCCCGACTAGTTAGAGATTTGAAACTTCCGGAATAGTTCAGAAACACGGTGAAAATGCATTTTTTAACACTTTTATCCAATTGTTTCGGATCCTAGGAATATTCAGGAATTACAGGAATATTCAGAATTTTGAAAGTAAACAAAACCACATTATTTAAGTTTAATTTAGGGTTAATACATGAAATTTAACTGATATTATAAAAGGGTATGTTTATAAACAAAACACTCTAGTGAATCAATGTTCAAATTTTTCGATGAATATATTTTTTTCTCCAAAAATATCTTTTGCAAAACCCCCAGCATTAGCCAAGAAATTCTATTTTAAAAGCTACTACAGTGGAAGTGCACTATTCCTAAGCCAAACCATAGCCATTAAGGGCCCGCTTGACTCACCGCCGCTGGAAGCCGAAGCTAATGTTATTCTATGGGAAATTTTCTTTAAAAATAACTTATTAACAAAAACATATTTTTAAATTCTGTTTTCACATTTTCAAAATACCCAGCTGTTAAATTAATATTTTTTTATATTTTATTTTGAAGCTGCAAAATACAAATTTTCAATAGGTGAATTTTTTTCATATTTCATTTTGCAATTTCAAAATAAAATATTAAGAATTAAAAAAAAAAAAAAAAAAAAAAAAAAATACATTTTTAAAAAGGTCCGTCAATTTAACAGTTGGGAATTTTCTGAATGTGAATACAGAATTTAAAAATATGTATTAGTTAATAAGTTATTTGTAAAGAAAATTTCCCCATAGAATAACATTGGCTCGGACTTCCGGCGACGGTAAGTGAAGAGGGCCGTTAAGTGTTTAAAAGCCCAGAGAAAAGGAAACCAAAAAACTTCGAAAACCGGGAGAGAGTTATTAATTTTCTCAGAAACTCCCGTGAATATCTGCTAGAACGATCCCACGCGGAAATTTAAATACGTTAAAAAAGTTTGAAATTTTTTACTTTCCGAACACTATAGTGAGGAAAGTATTGTAATCATGTCAAAAATCCGAATTCGAGATTTTGATGTTTCTATACGTTTCGAGGTCCCCTGAGTCCGTTTTCACTATTTTTACGATGATGTATGTATGTGTGTGTGTATGTGTGTATGTGTGTATGTGTGTATGTCTGTGGGTGAACACGCTAGCGTCTAAACGCTTTGATCAATTAACCTGAAAGTTGGTACGCATATTGTAAGTCACCATAGTACGAACCCTATTGATTTTGGTGAATCTAGCACTTATAGTTTTTTTACAGGGACACAAACAAAAATGCTTTATCATTATGGCCTATGGGAGCAAAATCTTAAAAGTGCGATAGCATCTAAACGCCTTATTCAATTGAGCAAAAAATGTATACACATATTATAGGTCACAAATACTCAATCTGTATAGATTTTGGAGAATCTAGCACTTATAGTTTTTTTACAGGGACACAAAGAAAAATTCTTTATCATTATGCCTATGGGGCCAAATTTTTAAAAGTGTGATAGCGCCTAAACGCCTTATTAATCTGAGCAAAAAATTTGTACACATGTTATAGATCACAGTTGAACTAACTGTATAGACTTTGGTGAATCTAGCACTTACAGTTTTTTTACAGGGACACAAAGAAAAATTCTTTATCATTATGGCCTATGGGACTAAATTTTTAAAAGTACGATAGCATCTAAACGCCTTATTGAATTGAGCTTAAAATTTATATGAGTATTATAAATCACTGTTGCACTAACTATAAGCATTTTGGTGAATTTAGCATTTATAGGTTTTTACAGGGACACAACGAAAAATTCTTTATCATTATGATCTATGGGCTCAAAGTTCAGTAGCGTTAAATAAAACATCGTGTAATAGATGGAGAAAAATACTCAACCACTCTATTATGCTTTTCTCTCTTTTGTTTGTTTAACAGCTCCTCTTTCTTTACTTTATCTACAAAACTGTTAATTACTCAATGTTCGGAAAGTCGAGTGGAGTCACTCCAGATTTTTTTATATTAAAACTAATTTTACAATTGAACAATAAAATACATAATTTCTAAAATCAGTTTTTATTACCTGAGCTTTTTAAAAGTGTAGAACAATACACACGAGTTTGAAATGTATGTTGAGAAGCGTTTCACCTTGAATTTTTGCCAAATAAGGTGATTAGCTTCAGCTGGTTTATTCTTCATATTTGACAATTGATAATACCGTAAATGCTAAATCACGCAGTCCACTTTTAATCAAACACCAATCAGCTTTCAAACTAGAAAGAAAAATCCCGACGTTAGCACTGATTATGAACGCTTTCCAACTTCACTTACCCATTATATCGTGTAATGAGGCCTTAAAATACATTTTGTTTTTTATTATGAAAGAAGAAAACTTTCAAAAAATATATTTAGGGCTTTACTTTCAAACAAAAACTATGCAACTGTACAGCTTTTGGGCAGTACTGTATTTTGTCCAAAAACAACAAATTACAAAAATAAAGTAGGTGTTCCAGTGATTGACATGCTCCAGTAATTGGCATCTTTCCCGAAATAATTAATAAATAAGAAAAAAAAAAAAAACACATGTTTTACATGTAAAAATTTCAACATTGTATGCCAAACACTGAAGCATAGAGTGCCAATAACTGGTAAAATGAAAAACTAGCAGTGTCAAACCATAGCCTCCTAAACTAGATACATGTCGCGTGGCTCAGAAACTTAAAAAAGTCGCGCATTCTGTACCAGGTGGCGCTGTCTACCGCTTCTACTGTTGCCAAGTTTCTGAGCAACGCGACAGGCATATAGTTAAGTAGGCTATGGTCAAAGCCTGGAGCATACTATGCTAATTACTGGTAAAATGAAAAACTTGTAGTGTCAATTACTGGAACATTGAGTGGGTGTAAAATAAAAATTCATAAAAAACTAATAATTATCAAATGCATATATTTTTACATATATGTGGTTCTGAAAGTCTTTCATCAGAAATTGTTCTAAAAGTGTCAATCATTGGAGCACTTACCCTATATATACATATTTTTTAACTATGAAGAAAATGATTTTACAAAAGCAGCATCTTTATGCCTTTATTACTTAAAAAAAAAAAAAAAAAAATCCTTTTCTGAGATGTAAATCGTTTGCACTTATCACGGAAAATAATTTTTATAAATAATATATACAGCGAGAATTTGTATGAGAATATATGGAAGAAAGTTCTGTGGTGGCCATAACATACTAGTTTAACTTTTGCCAAAGAAAAAAAAATAGCCTGGGAGAGTGAGAGAGAGAACTTTCATAAATCGAACCTTCTTTTTTACTCTGCGTATATGTTCACTAGTATAAAATTTCGATCCACCACTCCTTCACTCAATAAGCCTTTCTATCACTCTAATGGCTGTTGCCAGATTTCCTTTTTAGAATCAAAAATCTGTAGTCAAGAACGCAGGAATTCTATATCTGTACAAATTACTATATCTATGTATCTACGAATTTCTATGTTATCACTATATCCGAATTTTAACAAAACTTGACATTTGGTAATACCTTTAACTAACATTCATGCTGATTAGCTTTTGAGATACATCACCCAGTAGATACTGTGCAAAAAAATAAAACAAAAACAACATAGTTCTTTAGATTTACTTTTTTTTTTTTTTTTTTTTTGTGTGTGTGTGTGTGTGTGAAAATCAATCTTTTGTTTTTGTTTCTTCTTGAGAAAACGCTTTTTCTTGTTCCCGCGCTTTCATATCTCGCCCTTTTCCTTCACCCGTGAATAAGTCGCAATCGCATAATCCGCTCGCGGACAATCGAGAGTTTATTTAAAGAACCTGTAAAATCTGTCTTCTATTTAGACAGACCAATATCGATCTAGTAATATGCATCGATCTAGCAATAATCTCTATCTAGAAGATCCTAAAATTCATAAATGCATCACAATCATGATGTAAATGATCCCCACCTCCTCCTAAATCTCCCACCAATTTTCTCAAATAAATTCCTTTTTCATTTATAAGCTTATTTTGTGATGAAAATTGCTACTTAAAGTTAATTGGTGGAAAACTCGCGAAACAAATATTGACCGTATGAAACCTGTTACATATATAAAAAATCTGGAGTGACTCCACTCGACTTTCCGAACATTGAGTAATTAACAGTTTTGTAGATAAAGTAAAGAAAGAGGAGTTGTTAAACAAACAAAAGAGAGAAAACCATAATAGAGTGTTTGAGAATTTTTCTCCCTATATTACACGATGTTTTATTGAACGCTACTGAACTTTGAGCCCATAGATCATAATGATACCGGATTTTTTGTTGTGTCCCTGTAAAAACCTATAAAGGCTAGATTCACCAAAATGCTTATAGTTAGTGCAACAGTGATTTATAATACTCATATAATTTTTTAGCTCAATTGAATAAGGCGTTTAGATGCTATCGTACTTTTAAAAATTTGGTCCCATAGGCCATAATGATAAAGAATTTTTCTTTGTGTCCCTGTAAAAAAACTGTAAGTGCTAGATTCACCAAAATCTATACAGTTGGTACAACTGTGACCTATAACATGTGTACAAATTTTTTGCTCAGATTAATAGGGCGTTTAGATGCTATCACACTTTTAAAAATTTGGCCCCATAGGCATGATGATAAAGAATTTTTCTTTGTGTCCCTGTAAAAAAACTATAAGTGCTAGATTCTCCAAAATCTATACAGATTGAGTATTTGTGACCTATAATGTGTATAAATTTTTTGCTCAATTGAATAAGGCGTTTAGATGCTATTGCACTTTTAAGATTTTGCTCCCGTAGGCCATAATGATAAAGAATTTTTCTTTGTGACCCTGTAAAAAAACTATAAGTGCTAGATTCACCAAAATCTATAGGGTTCGTACTATGGTGACTTACAATATACGTACCAACTTTCAGGTTATTCGAACAAAGCGTTTAAACGCTAGCGTGTTCACTCACACACATACATACAGACATACATACACACATACATACACACACACTACACCTTTTAGTTTTAGTTTTAGTTTTATACATTAGATAGTTTAGTTTTATATATTTTAGTTTAGTTTTATACATTTAGATTTTTAGTTTTATACATACATCATCGCAAAAATAGTGAAAACGGACTCATTGGACCTCGAAACGTATAGAAACATCAAACTCTCAAATTCGGATTTTTGACATGATTACAATACTTTCCTCACTATAGTGTTCGGAAAGTAAAAAGAAATCAGAACTATACATGCATTCATGCAAGTTTAAAATAAATAATATAAAATTTTACTTTTTTTTTTCCTCGTCTACATTTTACACCAATTTAAAATAGAAATTGCAACATCTTATATGCAAAATATTACAAACTGAAGGGGGCAAAAGGCCACCTTTTCTCCCTTCAATTACAATTGCGGTTAATATTCAGAACGGAATTTATCTTTTCTCTCTCTCAAACCACCCTTAATAGATGTAAAAGATGTAATTAACTTATCTCTTACAACGATCTAAACAACTTATACTTTAAAAAACAAAGTTAGAGATATAACGAGTTCTTGAAAAATTGTTCTTATGAGTGAGGTCTTTTTTTTTTTTTTCTATTCCCCACCCCTCATTTTCCCCCAAGAGCTAAATTTACTTTTCCACACGAAGTATCTCCATCCCAGTTTCCCATCCAACGCGTAATGACTGGTTTATCAACCCAGTTGCCACAAAAACATGTCTGCAATTTATTAATGGGGGTTGGATTTTCCTTATTTTTTACTCTCTTTTATTTCCTTTTTTACATTTTTCTTCCGATTTTTCGAACTAATAAAATATTCAGTAATGAACCACTATTGTTCTGGTACCTGAAATATGCTTAATTCCCTCCCTTACTTCCATATTTTAACAAATGAATGTTCAACATCGTCACAAAAATGACCTTTTTAAAATTTCGGTTTAATGGATGAATGATAATTAGATTTTTTTTTTTTTTCCTTTTACAGCTTTTGTACGGCATTAAATAATATGCACTCGACATTATAAGTATTTAAATTGGTGGATTTTCAGTTTTGTTTGAGAGAAAAACATTTTCAGACAAGATGGAAGTGCAGAATTTATTGAAAGCAGAATTAAGTCGGGAAAGTATAACCTCGGTTTATCACTCAATCAATTAGCTGAATGTTAACCTGTGTCAACATAGCTGCTTGTTTGATCTTTGTTAAATTTATGACTTAGGAAATCAAACCAAATTTAAAAATTGATAATTTTAGAAGTTCGAAAATTTTTCACTCTCCGACAGAGTGCAGTTCTTGGTAAAGAAACTAAGTTTTGCATGTAGATTTTGAATATAAATTCAGATTTGTTGTATTTCTAAAACTTTTTAATCTGTCGCCTGTGGTTACACCATAGACCTATTATAAGAGTATACTATTATATCCCCCCACCCCCCGCGTTATTAAGGGAATATAAGAATAGGTGGCAAATATGAAACACATGACTACTGAGAAAGGTTACCTTTTTTGACATTTATCGCGTTATTGGCGATTTTTTGTTCTAAATATAAATATAAGCAAAACTTGTGGAAAACCCTACAGCTGCTGAAATTTATTTTTATATTGTTATTAGCACTTTCCAACAAAGTTAAAAAATGTTTATGTCTTCGGTTTGTTTATACTCGCTTTAACTCCCATAAATAACCATGGGCATTTTTGAAATAATATAAGGTATAATATATTTAAACTAATTCAATTTAGAGAATTAAGTATCACAATTATAAGAATTTTATAAAAATAATTACTTAAAAAATACGAAATAATAAAATATAAAAAAGAATCTTATCTGTGAAATAAAATCCTTATTTTACATAACTTCTGGGGTTTTTAAAGTACATCTAATCACTATTTCTTGCTATAAAATTCTTTTTAGATTCAAAACAATCTAACTTTTCAAGTGAAATAAAAATTTTAAAAAGAACTCTCAAAGAAAAAGGAGGAAAGATGTCGTCTGTGTAAGAGAAAGCAGTTTAGAGGATGGCGAAAAAATTTCACTGTTGGCCAGTTTGGCTTCCTGCAGTTCAAGCAATCACGTGGCATTTTTATGAGTGATCTTTGTCACTGATAACCCAGACAGCACAGAGAACTTGCATTAAGCTATCGTCAACATTGACAACTCAAGTCAAGAAACTTGCATTGAGCTTGACATCTCAAGCCTGTAAGTTTAATGCAAGTCAAGATCAAGAATCCTAGTTTACACTTGTCCCACTTGCTTTAGACTTGATAGTTCAATCATGAATCAAGTAATATGTATCAAGCATGAACTAAGTTTGCCACAGCTCATACGAATCAAGTAATACACATCAAGTATGAATTATACTTGCTGCACAAAGTATGAATTATACTTGCTGCATCAAATATGAATTATACTTGATGCAGCAAAAGTGAATCAAATTTTACTTGCCAAGCATATTTTTAACATGATACAGTCGGCAGCAAAAGTGTCCGAGCACTAGCAAAAATTCCTATGTAAAAAAAAAAAAAAAAAAAAAAAAATTCACTTAATACTGTTTTGTTAAATAAATTCTTGTCGAAACATGTTCATAGACAGACTAAGAACAGAACTCAACAAGGATTTATTTAACAAAACTGTATTAAGTGTCATTTTTTTTACATAGGAATTTTTGGTAGTGCTCGGACACTTTTACAGCCGACTGTACATCAAACGCAAAGGAACTTTCTACTTATCGTCGCCAGAAGCCAGCTGCGGAGAAATAATTCTCTTCTCTACTCTACAGCATACATGAAGCAAATATTGTTTATCAAGCATGCTTTTAATGGCATGCATTCCTCGCCGACAGCTAAAGCTCATGTTATTCTATACAGAAATTTATTTACAGAATGACTCATAACCTAATGTATTTATTTAAATTCGATTTTTCACTTTTGGAAAAAACACAACCGTTAAATACATTCTCGTTTTCCAAAAATTTATCTTTTAAATTTCAATAACTCCTCGTACAGAAAAAAGAAGCGAAAAATGCAGTTGCTTAATTTTTCGTATTTTTAAAATCAAAAATAAATACTTTATGAAACTACTTTTAGAAAAAATATACAAATTTAAATATTGTGAATTTTTCCACTATAAAAATGGATTTAAAAAAAAAAAAAAAAAAATGCATAAAGTAATGATTAATTCTATAAATAAATTTCCCCATAAAATATGGGTTTTGGCTGTCGGAGAAGATAGTTATTCGACGCTCTTAACCTGATGTATATAACTTAATACATTCTTATTTCTGGATAGACCAATCACATTTTATGAAGATTTTTGGTGAGTTATCCAAATTAATTTTTACAAGAACAGAAAATGATTTTGTCCAGAATTTGAACTTGGGCACTTATGTTAACTTCCAACCCTCTTTCAACTCAGTTCTAGGATGATAACTCACATGGCTCGTTCATGTGAAAGTTAAAAATTTTCAATTTATCTGTTCTGGGAATATGAACTCAGTCTTAGAAGAAAATTATTTATTTTAACTCCATAGCTGTTTGATGGCAATTAGGTATTTAGGATAATAATTTCCACCATTTATACAATAATTTTTTGGTGTATTGAATAAATAAATTTTTACAGGAGCGAAAAGTGAGGCAGCGTTAGGACGTTAACTAAGAGGATCTAGGTCTGAATTTGGCCTAATCCCTTTTCGTTGTTGTAAAACATCGACCAATATATTAAAAATTTATTGCATAAATGATCAAAGTTATTTTTCTAATTACACTGCTCGGCAGGAAAATTGCCTCTGGCACCATTTCAGCATATTCTTATGCAAAATGACCTCCTGAATAAGAATAAGACGCCCATTTTGCCCTATCACCCACACTTTTTTAGGAATGGACCCCTATTTTTATGATTTTTGGTGATTTTGTGGCTATAAATTTGATTTTTAGGAGGTGGGAGCATTATTTTAACCGTTAAATATATTCTGAGGGGCTACAGAGTTGGAAAATTCTAAAACATGGACATTTGCGACAAGGGATTTTTTTTTTTTTTTTTTTTTTTTTGTGGGGGGGGGGGGATTTGCCACTGAAATTATGTATTACATATCTTATATTTTTTTTATCTGTTATTAATGTTATTTTTTAAACTTTATATATTTTTCGTTTTTAGGTGTTATATTAATTCTTTTTCATTCTTCAAATCAAATTCATAGTCATAAAATTATCGAACAGGGAAAGAAATTGAGGGGGGAATCATGTATTTAGAAAACTGTGGGTGATTGGGCAAAATGGGGGTCATATTCGGATTCAGGAGGTCATTTTACATAAGAATCAGCAAAAATGGCATCAGATCTCGAATTTTTTTTTTTTTTTCAGAGCAGTGTTATTTATTACTATCCAGTAATTATGGAATTAAAATTAAATGAATTCTATCATGGTACTGTGTTTGTATTGGCAGAACAAATGTAGAAAAATAAATAAGTAAATAAAATCAACTGTCTTATCAGCAAATCATGCAGGTCAGTTCTCATTCACGCATGGATGCATTCACGATTCTTCAGTTGGTACAGCGTTTGAATCGTTAATGCAAAAGTCTTAGATTCAAATCCGGACCTAGACGCTATTCATTCTCGTAAATTTTAATTAGATAAATCCATTAAAAACCTATTGCATAAATTGTCGAAGTTATCATAGTAGTTGGACTGGCAACATAAATTTAAGTTGAACTTCTAGATTAAAGTTTTTAACGTCACTCACTGATGTTAACATAATTACTTTTCATATTTTATATACCTAATAATATAAATTTTATGAATTAGTAGCCAAATTAAACCTAAAAGTTGCATGTGTCTAATATATATATATATATATATATTTTTTAATAATGAAAAGAGAGTGATGGGACAGAGCAGTTCATGGAGGGATGGGACATGTAAGAAAAGGAAGAAGAATGAAGATTCTGATACTCCATAAACAGAGAATATCAATAGGCAAATTTATGAATAGATGGAAGAGAAAATGCAACGAAACAAATTCAAAATCATGGAAAATTACTGGTGTGGCACTCACACGAGTTTTGTCTACCTTTTTAACTTTTAAAAATACTTTATTTACCATATATTGTATGAGGAATTAATTTTCATTCCTGAGCAGTTTTCCTGGATATGGTAAAACATAGAAAAGAAATTACATTCATCAATTACAGTTAGGATTTCTTGGTAATATTTGTTCTTGAGATATGCTGATAACACACGCAGACTGGCCACTAAAAACCTTGTTAATGTTCAGGGAACCACAAAACATGTAAATATAACAAAAACTTAATTTTGAATATTTGAACTAAAAACAATACTTTCTCTGCTAGAAGTTAAAAAAAAAAAAAAAAAAAAAATGATGACCTAATCGAGCATTTGAAAATTTTATTTAAGTGGTACATTATATTCTAATGTTGGATAAAATAGATGTTATTAATAATTAATTAATCTTACATACATAGTGACCCACTGTTTTTGTCATTTTTCATAGTATGCCTGTATGTGATGTACTTATTTTAACTTTATAAACCTGCCATAAGGGAGGGAGGGGAAAATTTTGACTATGTTAATTGGCTTATGAAATAATAATTATCATCAAATTTATATTTTTAAAATATGTTAAAGTGTTTCAATTTGTCTCACGGAAACTTATAGTGTTGTACCAGTAAAAGTAAATTTGTAAAATTATGTTTGTCAAAAGTCTCTCATCTGTCCGTACTCTCCCCTATATATATATGGGATTTGTTGTGTTACTTTATTGATTCATATGTTTTGCAGGCTGTTGATTAGTGGATCTGGTTTCTTTACATTAGTGTATTTCATCCACTAATAAATTTTTTAAAATCTTATTGGTCATTGGTGTTTCAGTGACCTTGTATCTGTTGCTTGGCTTCTACTATGCTTAATAGATCATCTTTATTATATATATATATATATATATATATATATATACAGTGGCGTATCCAGGATTTTTCAAAGGGGGGGGTTCGTCCTTCAGAACTTTTAATTAAGTTTATTTAAGTTTAATTAGGTTTAACTAAGTTTAATTAAGTTTATTTAAGTTTAATTAAGTTAAATTAGGTTTAATTAAGTTTATTTTTAATTAAGTTTATTTTTAATTAAGTTTAACAATCTTTTAAAATATCATAATTACTTGCCGAAAATAAGAGTAAGAAAATGAAAAATAGTAAAATAAACTCACCAATTAGAAGATCAAACTAAAAAATCTTTAATTAGCCACGAATAACGTAGAGCCTGTACAAACTGCTACACAAAACATAAAATTCAATACATAGTTACGCTTACGCAAAATATTTCATTGAATTTTCTTAAGTCCGATTTCCACTATAGCTCATTCGGCGGCGTCTATTCAGAATCCTTTGATGTGGTCAGCCCAGCTCACTCCAGCTCAAAACCCTCGAACATACTAACCCCCAGCTGGTCCAACCCCCAGCTGAGATAATTGAGGGGCCGGGAGGCAGATATCTTTGTCAATTTTGCATGCTTTCCTTTGAAGTAACTGCGCAATCTGATAAAAAAGGGCTACAACTGATGACAAGACATTTGGCTCTTTATGTCGGAAGCGTGATTAATGACGTTTTGAGCGTTGATCTTGAGCCCAAGTGGATACTGGCCTTTATTTTCAGAGCGAAGTCTAATCGACGAGAAGTTTTCGCTAGTTCATTTAAAATGTCTTCTACTGTTGGGGTATTGTTTGGGTCACTCCTTCAAGGTCACTACTTCAATGGTCACCCCCTTCCCCATATGGTCGACCCCTCTTGTCCTTGAATATGAACTCGTAAATGTGAAATCCTTTAAGGGAATTGTTTTCAGGCGAAACATGTTTTGCGCCGCGCAAATGAAGTGGTTTAGTTATTTTCAGGAGTGTTTATCGCAGAGTAATGAAAAAAAAAAGTTAGTCATAATTTTAAACCACTTCATAGAAAAAAATATTCTACGCTTGCCATACATTTTTTCCGCCTGAAATGAGAAAAAAAAATGTAAGGAACAGCCTAATTTTTCTTATCATACATTTTGTCAAGGGGGGGGTTTAAACCCCCAAACCCCCCCCTTGCATACGCCACTGTATATATATATATATATATTAATAGTAAAAGCCAAGAAATATCTATACAATATAAAAATAATATTTTAAAACATATTTAAATTTCAAAACTTCTTCACACACCATAAATTTTAAGCCAGAATAACCGTTGCTTTTGCCTCCAAAGCAGTAGCACGTGTTTTTTTTTGCACCTGATGAAGAAAGGCTACATTCTTTCGAAACCGGTTGTGCTGGCTTAAAATTTATAGTGTGTGAAGAAGTTTTAAAATTTAAATATTGGTTGCACACCAGTTTGTGATTTTAAAACATAGTGAAAGCCGAGGAACAGAAACAAAATCACTGAATATATCCTTTTATTATCAAAAGGATTATATGTAGTATATATTGTATTTTTTCAGGAGTTATAAGACAAATTAGCTAGTATTTATAATAACTTTTACTGGATTCATACCTTTACTAGTTTTTTAATTACTATCCTTTTTTTTTTTTTTTTTTTTTTTTTTTCTTTTTGTAATTCATGTTTTACTCTTTTAGTTGATATTCTAATCGTAGTTTCTATGAATGAAGCATACAGCAGGGCTCTCAGCAATCACTATTTTGAATACCTTTTTTCTATAAGGCAATCTATGCGAAGATATATATACTATTACGGGTACCGGAAAGTTATGTCGTTTTGAATTAATAAAATGAAACCGGAAATTTTTGTTTAACAGTGTTTACATGATACTTTACAAATAACCATCTTATAAGTTACCTAAGAATATCTTAAATTTTATCCAGGATAAATTTCCGATGTCAGTATTTTAATTCAAAACGACATTATTTTCCGGTCCCCCTAATACAAATGATTAATAATAATTACTTTAAAAAAAAAAAAAAGTGGTAATCAAAATAGTGACTGCTGAGAGCCCTGCATAGGGAAAATGGCTATCAGATTATTTGTATTTGCTCAGGATTACATTACATCGCACATCGGAGAAGTTGCATCGAAAAATCAGCCTAAGGATAAGAATAAAGCATTGATTAGCCTACAATAAAACTGACATAAATGTATCTCATGTGGGTAAATTGCGAGATATGATGCTTTTCGTGCCCATTGAGGTACCTCATACACATTTTTCAGTTAAAGGAACTCAATTTTGTTATTTTTGTCTTACTATGTCCCTTTTCTTGCCAATATCTCAATCCAAGGTAATTTTTGCACTTTGAATAGGTTTTAACGTCAACTTAAAGAAAAAATTTCCTTTTGTTTGAAGTAAAAACTGCATTAAGGTCATCTTTTCTTCCTTAAAAAATTAACACGCACGCTTTTACTTGTATCCTTAATATAAAATTAGTAATTTTAAATGAGAATTTAAGATGATACAATATTATCTAAAGATTACATTGCTTGGCATGAAAATTGCCTTTAACACCATTTCAACATATTCTTATGTAAAATGACCTCCTGAATCCGAATAGGACGCCCATTTTACCCTATCACCCACCGATGTGTAGGAATGGCCCCCTATTTTTATCGTTTTTCGGTGATTTTATGGCTATAAATGTGATACATAATGCATAATTTCATTGGTAACCCCCCCCCCACCACCACCACCACCAATGAAATTATGCATTATGTATCACATTTTTTTTTTTTTTAATCTATTATTAATGTTATTTTTTTAACTTTACATATATATTTTTTGTTTTTAGGTGTTCAATTAATTATTTTTCATTCTTTAAATCAAATTCATGGTCATAAAATTATTGAAGAGGGAAAGAAATTGAGGGAGGGGATGGTATTTCTAGAAAACGGTGACTGGACAGAATGGGAGTCATATTCGGATTCAGGAGGTCATTTTACATAAAAATCAGAAAGAATGGTATCAGAATTCTTTTTTTTTTTTTTTTTTTTTTTTTTCAGAGCAGTGTTATTGATAGTTTTACATAACAACTTTACTGTTTCAATATTTCTGGGTGTTAAGAAATTAGCAATTAATTAGTTCAAGTTATTTAAGTTTGTGTAAAATTATATTTCCATATTAATGACATTGCATAGACTTTATAATTAAAAATACATTTTAATAGCACAATAAAATGTATAAAATTGAAATCCCTCAATATTTTTAGAATTTTAATCTCATGTACCGGACTTGATACAGAGAAAGAAAATAGTTCACAACTCTTGGTCGTCATTTCATTTCGCTTTAATCTAGAAAAAGAAAGGGATGAATAGCGTACATTTATAAATTTCTAAAAACTAAAACACCATTTTGAAAAATAAAAAATACTTAAAGTTCGCATTTCATATTGTACTTCATATTGTACTTTTTTTTTTTTTTTCCTGTTAAATATATATAATATATTCGTAAGTGTACACTTTTTCCCACAAGTATTATATTGTTGCAAGTTTCAAAAATATGATCGATTTTCTTTCTGTATGTTTATGTTTTAGTTTATCAAAGCACAATTCAAAAACGTACTAAATGTTGACCATTATATCAGGGATGGAACACGGGTGCAGAATTCCTACCACTATCAATGAAATAAAATTTTTTACTTCGTAAATCAACTATATTATAGGCATAGAAATTTCTTGAACAAATACCGGCATGAATTCTGAGCCAGCGTTCCATCCCTGTTATATAAATCAGACTATTTTATTGGTGCTAAAAAAAAAAAAAAGTAAGTGATATATAGGAGAGTTCTGTTCTGAATCTTCATAATGTATTAGAATTTTATGACAATTCAAACATATTCAGAGTTGACGTTGCCCTACTTTTCACCACTACAATTTATAAATTTACATATATTTACTATCAATATATTACATATCTTTTGTAATATGTTTATTCTATTGAAAATGTCAGATTTTTTTACTAAAATAGTAGCGGAAGGAATAAGGGCAGCAGAACTCTGTATATATACAAACAAAAGCTGGATGCAGTGGAATGAGCGAAGAATCACAAATAAAATGAATTGATAAAAAATATTCAACAATGTTGGGAAGTGTAAAATTAAATTTTCATTCAGTACACTACAAAAGTTATAATTCTGTAGAGTTTTATTTATATAGAGTAAGAAGAGAGAGAATTTTCGAGGGGTAACGTCCCGGTAATTGCGTATTCACGATTCATGATTCTGCCCCTCCCTTCCTCTCTCCGTTACTAAAGAAAATTTAGTCTTTTTTTTTAATTCAAGAAGGTTTCTATAGGGAAAACTCACCTGTGCATCAGAAAAACGTTTACCTTCTTACTTACTGAAAGGGGGGGGGGCATGCCTGAAAGAAATTAATTTAAAATTAAAGAATGTATTAAGAATCCAACAATAAATTGACATTTAAACAATTATTTCTAATTCAGAACCTGCCGGACACACGAAGATTTTTCTCTCCCCTCTCCCCTTTTTTTATCTTATGAATAATTAAATTGAGTTAAAATTATTTGTAAACTATTAAAAACCACCCTAAAAGGAATACATTTAATAAAATGGCATCTGTTAACGTAAAAGTAAAGTAAAACTGTAATATTTGATTCCTCGAAATACACTACACACTGTGTCCCAAAAATTTAGACAATCAATAAAATTCGCATTAACATAAAAAGTAATAAGATACAATTAAAATTCGTGGGATAGGTAATAAACAAAAACAGTTTTGCTGATATACACATATAAATTATGATCAAAGGCTTGAAATTATAAAATGTACATTAATTATATAAAAATGTGCTGTTCCAAAAGTATAGACACCTGTAAGTGTTTTCGGCTTTACATTTATAAAAGTAACTAAAAACTTACTTTTAATATTGAACTGTATTGCCACGACACTTTATAACATGAAATACACGCTGTTCCATAGAATTAATTAAGCATTGAATTACAGGAGGAGATATTTCATACCACATTCTGTCAATTGCAGTTTTTAAGTCATTTACGCATGTATATTGCTTTCCATTTTCATATATTTTACGAGATAAGATTTTTGAAATTCTGGAAGTTGATGCAATTGCACGCACAGATAAATTATCAACTGAAGCTTTATTTAATAACATTCTATCATCACGTAACGTGGTTTTCTTTGGTTTCCGACTCGCTTTCGAGTATTCCATGTTCCACCTGATCTTTTGACTCTATAAATACTGCTCAAGGATCTGTTTGTTCTTCTCAATATTTGTACAGGATTTTGTCCTTGCGCTTTTAATTGTAAAATCTTAATAATTTCATCTTTAGAAATTTCTTTACAACGTGGCATTTTTTATCAGAATACGCAGGAAACCTCTTTTCCGAATCACAAACAAAACAATACATTGAACTCATTAAATTATAATGCTAATTATATAGCAGACGATATTTCAATTAAAGGGAAAAAATTATTCTGCCTTTATAGAAGCAGACGACAATAAAAATATTTTATTTTGTGAACAAGAATGTAAAAGAAAACATGCAATGCTGTATTGTGTCTATACTTTTGGGGTAGCACATTTTTATATCATTTAATATACATTTTATAATTTCAAACATTTGATCATAATTCATATGTTTATATCAGCAAAACTGTTTTTATTTGTTACTTATCTCACAAATTTTAATTGTACCTTATTACTTTTTATGTTAATGCAAATTTTATTGATTGTCTAAACTTTTGGGAAATGGTGTACACATTGAAACGTTACTGCTTGCTTTATTTTATTTAGACAAATTATTATAAAAATAAATCATTTACCTTCACTTTAATGTCACCCGCACTTGCGTCGTATTTCGCGAGATGACAACAATATGATACAACCCTTCCAGCAAGGCTACTATATGCAAATAAGAAGAGCATGCGCAGACCGTTACTTGACGTCAAGGAAATTTTAAGCCAGTAATATGCTTGATTTGGCATGTGTAATTTTCCAAACTTGAAGTTGGTCTGAGATATCCTTGAATTAGCAACTTTGCTCTGTCATGGTAAATTCACTTGAAAGCCAACCTTGTTTCAAGGAAGTGTGCTGTGTGGGAAAGGTTGCCATTGTCCCTTCCACTTTTATAATAGATCTATGGGTTACACTTATTCAAGGAATTTTGTATGTAGGGCTAAGTGTAATCTGCAGGGGTGTTTGTGTTCAGGGTTTACCCCTGATTTAAGGGTTTTTACTCTAACCCATCTGTGTTTTCATATTTCCTATAAAGTTACTTTTTCTTTCATTGGTTGTTCATTTGTTATGCAGGTGATATGTGAATGTAATATTAAAAGGATTGATGGCTTCGCTTCTGGTCTAAATAGTTTGAGTATTATTTGATATTTTGGGGTTTTTCTAATTTGAGGCTCCAATTTTCAGGGGTTTTTTTACCTTTGAGTCACAATCACCCCTGAATCTGGTATGCAAATGCACCTAATTACTTCATAGAACTGCGCCACTTATATTTTTTACTTTACATTTTCGATTTTGATTGTTAAATTCCTATAAAATTTAATATTCTGATCATTTTTCAGATTTTGTTCAAGCGTTAAAATATTTTAGACGTAATGTTCTCATGGAGTAGTGTGAGTAGATTTTTTTAATTGAACTTGAGGACAAATATGACGGTATCCCCTAATTTCGTGGAAAAAATTAATAAATCCCTTTAAATTGTAAAATTTTGGTAATTTTTATGTATGAATTACTTGAAAGAACTTATTTCAGCTTATTTGTAATACATGTAATAAAATATTATAATAAAACCTTAATCACTTTGTAACCGGCGTCCACAAATTTGTTCTACTTTTTTGGAAAGAAATATAGTTTTCGCAGACTGGGCTAAGGACTCGAGAACGGCTGGTCAGCCTATCATGGATGTATGACAAAATCAGAAAAAACTTTATTTCAGAAGAAAACTTTTGTTTTAAATATAATTTACAGATGTAAGATTTAATATATCAAATAATCTGCATTATTTTTGTTATGTGAACGTAATTCTTATGGATTTCTTTTCCGAAACTTTTCTAACAAGGCATTAATGGCCTTAAAGCTGGACCGCCGTATTCGAAATCTTCTTAGCTCGGCCTAATTGAATGTACACACATTTCTGTCAATCCAGCTTTGCGAAAGATTGTTTGAAATCTGCTGTACCTTATTTAATAATGATTAATTTGGGAATTAATCGGGAATTTGTCTTTCGGAGAATTTTTCTGTTTCTTGGTTATGCGGACATAAAAATTCATTTGGCTTTTATTTGTTGTATTTGTTTAATGGATGCTGTGTCTTTTAGCGGTCACATTGAATACCCCGTTTTTTAAATAAAAAAACTTCAGTAATTGCTTGTAGTGTTTTTCTGCGATGGAATAATACAATCATTGCTTTTAATAAATGGTGGTATTGAAAGAGGGAAAGACCGCGATGTTACGCTGTTAAACTTGTACATTAATCTTATGTTCTGATGTAAATGTAAGTGCCGTATGATAAAACAGCGAAAATAAATAGATTTTCAAACGTTTCAGCCATAAATATTTTACGGGGGGGGGGGGGATTAAATTACCATTAATAATATTAAAAGATATCGTTTAATAAGAACAATAACGTTTTTATTGCGACGTCATTATGAGTTGAACAATGATTTCTTTTGGTCTCAATGATTTTTTTCTTTTATTTTATTCGAAGTAATTTAGAGTTTATGTTTATTTCTATTCCAATTTTTTAAGAATCATAGAATGCGTTACGTTTTATATTTATTTAATATCACTATAGTAAATATAAAAAAATGTAGGGTGGTACCAGTGTTACAAATAAGAATTTTGAAACTAGGCGTCAAAATGAAAAATCTAGGTGCCATCTATAATTAAATATGTATATTAATAATAATAATAATAATAGAGCATCAACTTATAAATAATATATGCAAGATTATATAAAAAATATTTATATAATGAATGTAATTACATTGACAATATTAAACGTACATATTTAAAATCGCAAATTTATTCTTCGCCCAGAAGATACATCATTCCACCACAATTTAATAGCATTTTCCGGGCAGAAATCTTCCAATTTAGGGCTGTTTAATTTAATCATTAACAAATCATCAACTACTTTCATAGAGATAGGATTTCTTAAATCAGTTTTTATTAGGTTCAATTGACTGAAATAGACTTGTTTACAGTCTCATGGGATTGGGAAATTTGTTAGTTATGATGAGGAAAAAATCCAGGCGTCAAATATGGCACCTGTAATTGGAATTCTAGGCGTCAACATGAAAAAAACTGGTCGCAAAATGCGACTAATGGCCGCTTATATCTAACCCTGGGTAGTACTGTAGAGAAGGTATTAAGTGCCAATTGTCTGCTCTAAGGACCTAGACCTGAATAGCATATCCTCCATAGGCGCAGAAGAGCTTTTTCTAAAAGGTCCTAGTCCGTATTTATGCGGACTCGCGGTAGGCAGTTTGCAGTCAAATGATTGCGGTTTCGATTTCCGAACCAGTAAGACCATTATGTGCATTATTATTGGTTGCTGGTACATGTAATATCCGTTGTGGCTTCAATATCTTCCATGTTCCATAAAATTAATACCTCTGGGGTATACGGAAATGCGGCAGCCGGGAACCGGACATAATATCGCGGGGCAAAAATCGTCGGACAAAATATCGCGTCAAAAAAATAATATGACCTATTTAAAAATTTGTATTTCTGTCACGTGTGATCTTTTATGAAGGCCACAGGGCCTTATAAACTAATATAAATTAATTAAAATAAATAAATAAATAAATACATTATAGAATGGAATTTTATTATTTTATCTATATTTAATTTTAAGTTATTTTATTATTTGCTTTTTACCATTCAAAATACATTTTAAAAATATTGTACATTACTGCTGACATCAAAGCTGAATACTGTTCACAAACCTTGATTAAAAATTTTAAAATAGATAAGCACGATTGAATTCTTTATGACTAATCTTTAAAAAAAGTTAATAAACATAATCTTTAATCTTATTGAGCAAAATTTATAACTGCTTTTGTGGTGGGTTTGTGTGTACGCCAGTGCTCTGACTAAGGTATGCGTTGTCACGGAATTTTATACAACATTATTAATATTTACCAACTCCTTTTTCTTTTTGCTTTCCATTCAAAGCTGTATGCGATATTTTGTCCCGCGATATTTTGTCCCCAACCCGCGGCAGCCATCCCCAACGTATAGGATCGGAATATGGCATCTCTCTGGACTACTCCTAGAGGTGAATAATACACAGTCGACAATAGTCCTCATGGCAGCTCTAGTACAACGTTAAAACTGATCAGTCTCAAACCCAACCCGTATTATCAAGAGTTTCGGAGGGGGGGGGGGATACCAAGTAATTTCTGTTATTAATACATCAAAACAGCAATTAAAACAAATTTTTTAAATGTTTTTCTATATTTCCCACTAGATTTATTGGATAAAAGACTTTTAAATACTTTTTCATAAGGATTTTCAAAGAGAAAGAGAATTTCATTTTGTTTCCTATGTCAAAAATATCTGAAAAATGAAAATGTTAACATAAAGAAATTTATCATGTGAATATTATGTAATTCTGTTAAAAACAATTCTAAAATGAACACTACCTTATCATCTTAGAAGAATGGGTTATTATAAATGATTCTAAATTTACTTAAAACTAAAATTATTTATTTATTTTTATCATCAGATGCTTCAGATCTTTACACAGCTGCAATTTTTATTCAATATTTTGTGAACACTCAGCACATAGGGGGAGCAAGTCATTAGTAAATGTCAGTCGGTACCGCAAGTCCGTCTCTAATCCCTTGATTAGGAGACACGATAAGGCCTTTGATTTTCCGCGAGGATTTGTGGGGGATTAAGTTTGGCAGGGTTTTCTACATTAATGACTTGGATTAAATAACAAGTTTGGGGCTATGATGGAACTCCAAATCTTTTTATTTTGATGTGGCGGAATTATACTGATGTAAGATGGGTGATTATGTTTGCTCGATAACATACATGATTAGATTTTAGACACTTTGCTGATATTTACATGTAATAATTTGGTCAATATAGGGAATCACTAAAATTTCATTGACTAGTTTTTTTTTTTTTTTTTTAGACATTAAGAGAAATATTGATTTCATGAAAGATAATTAGGCAGTTTTTTCTCTGTCGTGTGTTCCTGAACTTTTGAGAGATTGCTGAAATTTTTATTTTAAAATATATTTTTATCCAGTTTGAAATTTTATTAAAAATTCTACGTTTTTTTTTTTTTTTTTTTTTTTTTTACACCAGGTTTTTCTTTTCTACATTCCTTCAACTTTTCTAAAAATCTCATTATGCAGGGTGTCCGAATCAAATACCCCTAATTTCAACAGTCGATTAAAAATAATCTATTAGCGATACGTTGCTGATATAAGGCAAAATTGATTGCTTAATTCGTAGATTAAAACGACAATTTTTAGTTTGCACGTGACAGCTACAATCCAATGATGGTGTAAAAATATCGCATCGAAAATAAAGATGATTTTTTGAACCGCTTCATTTCTTTTAGATCAAGCAACACTTCATGTGAAAAATATAGTGTGAATAAACACAACAGCAAAATTTGGTATTTGGAAAATCCCCATGCAGTACAAGAAGAGGAAAAACTGTCCAAAACTGTTTCATATAGTTTAATGACCAAACGACCATTATTCTTTGCTGAGATTTCTGTGACGACAAATATTCACCCGGTCATATTGCATATTTGCACATTACCACCAAATGGAAAATTTACAATCCTCTGAGATTTTCCAACAGATGTTAAAAACTTTGATTCTTCAATAACCGCTGATATTGCCATTGTGACTGCAAAAATGCTATAGCGAACTTCGTTGGAACTAGACTACCAGCTAGATATCCCCAGGGATGCCAGAAAAGCCTTTGGAAATTCACTGATTTTTTTCTACAAACTGTATGAGTCTTTTTTTTTTTTTTTTTTTTTTTTTTTTTTTGTCTAATTTTACATCTTCCTGGTGCTTTTAAATTTTCTGTAAAGTATAGCGACCTCTCCGAATTAGGGAGATTTAATTCAGATATTCTGTATAATATTGTCTTTGACGATTTTAACCCTTTTCTTTCTTTCTTTTTCTTTTTTTTTTTTTTTTTTTTTTTAAAGTTTATTTCGAAGAAATCAGTTTGAAAGTATAGACAGATGAGAAAGTTTTGTGAAGTGGTCTGCTTTTAAGATTAGAAAATTTGTGAACAGATCCAAATTTGCTCTGAACAGATTTCTAGATTATGTATCAGGGTTTATCGAGAAAAAAAAAAACTGTGTCGGTCATAATTGACAATGTACCTTATAAAAATATTGTTAAACAAAAATTCCCGATGTCATTGTATTAATTCAAATGGATTGAACTTTCTGGTAGACCTAATATAATTACGGTTAAGTTGATGAATATTACTCTTCAAAAAAAAAAAAAAAAAAAAAAAAAAAAAAGGGGGGGGGGGTAGGAAAAAGGGCGGATGCGAACAATGTTATGGTATAAATTAGAAATATTGGCAGCTATGCATTAATTCATAGCAGAAATTTTAGGTGATTCTTTTCATGAAAGTAGAAGTAAAGAATAATTTTTCTTTCTACGATACATCATGTGTTGTTAAATGCTTTTCAGCACTTCTAACAACACTTATTTTGATTTCAGAAGGTACCATAAAAGAGGTTTTTTATTTTTTGGCTGTAGAGCTTCAATAACGTTTCAATGATGGATGGCCTAATTTTTCGCTCTGGGCCGCGAAAAGTTTTCGCTTCTGGCCACTATAATTTTTCTCCCGCCGCCGAAAGTAAGTATTTCATCATGTTAGTGTTTCTGTATTTTTAACAGAAATTTAATGGTATGTTTCAGATAGTACTGATTTAAAAAACTATGATTAGTAAAAAAAATGTGTCATCTGCGAATTTGTTTCTTTCTGTACGCATTTTGTGTATGCAGTCAGTATGAAGACTGGAAACCGGCTTATTGAGCACTGAGAAAAAAATTCTGTAACTGACATCTAGAACCTAAATTGTGGCTCTAGAAAAAATAGTTTCATGTCATCCTTATAAATTCCAGTCCTCACTGAAAGCGATTTCAAGAAGCCCCTATTAGAATTCTTGAGTGTTTGCCTATATTATCGAGGACAAAGTTATTTAAAAATCTCTACAAATAAATGAGAATACAAGAGGCGGGTTTCAGCAACTATATAATCTTGGTTTATGACCCAATTCTAGACAATCAAGCGAGAATTTCTCGCAATACAAAAAAATTCAGAATATTGTTTCACCATCTAGAAATGTGTAGACTAGAAATTCTCAATCATTTCGTCTATTCAGTTTATTGGCGTGCCTCATGTGCATAGCTCGGAAATCTATATTTCTAGTTTATGGATTTAGAAAATGACCACTTATTCATTCTAAATGAAGGCGATATATTCTTTTTCTCAGTGCGGGAAAACGCTGCCGAAGATAGTGTCGAGCCGTATTAAAAATTGAACTTGAAGTGAAATTTTGTTTCAAAGTAGATTTTTATGTATTTATAAGTGATTCCTTTAAACATAGGGACAAACGAAGTGGACGAAATCCGCTAGTTAATTATAATTTATTGTTGATGTTAAATCAATTTTACTCATCTCATCTCACTGCAGATTTACATTCGAAGATTAAAAAAAAAAAAAAAAATTATAACATTTAATAATTCATTAAGTCTTTTAACTGTAAGATTGTCTATTACAATAACAATGTTCATTAACTGGGTTATTAGCTTAGTTAGACTGTTTAATATGTGTAGTAAGCTTTAATGGAAACTTTAAAAATAAATGATTCAATTATTTTTTTTTATTTCTTTCAATAAAATTTTTTCTCCGTTGTATTTTTCTGCTTTTTTGACATATAATGTGAATAATTTTCAATCCTCAAATCCAAATAATATTCGTTGAAATAGAAACATCACTTTATACGTATGTACCATTCCATTTATAAATAAAACATTGATAATTAGGCAATGAACAGTAAAAAAAAATAATTTTAAGTGGGAATATTGCGAATTTTTTTATGTGAAAAAATTTCTATTATAATAATTTGTCCACTTTAATCTAGAAGTACTACATTATTTTTGCCCACACACACGAAACCAGGGATGAGGATTTTTTTTTTTTTCTTTCATGCTATCATTATTTTCTAACAATAGCGACTAATATATTTAATCACAAAAATTTACTGTAAAAAAATTCATTATAAATTTGTGCAAAAAAATAGTGGTAGGAAAAAAAAAAAAAAAAAAAAAAAAAAAAAAGAAGAAGAAGCTTATCTTTGTACAAAACGTAGAATGAAAAACAATTTAATTGTACACCTGTAAACTCCCAATTTTCCACGAGGCGATTGTGGGCATTGCCGATTATTTGCAGGAGCGGGAAAATGACGGGAACAAGAAAATGCAGGTTAAAAAGAAGCACTTTTTTTTTTTTTTTTTTTCAAGAAAGAAACAAAAACAACCGATTGATTAAAAGATAAATAAAATACATAAATAAATGAAATAAAATAATGTAAAAATAAAGAGCTGTGATGCTTTTGTTTTATTTTGTATACGGTACGATATGGTACTGTTTCACTTAGTGCATAAATTAGCTTACAGATTGTACATAGGATTCATCGTATATAAACTTTTTTGTTTATAGTTTTTAGATTCTAGTACATAAAATACAAATATTTTTACTGAATTGTTAATATTTTCAGTAGTTTTATTATTTTTTCATACAATGTAATTAAGTTTTTGAGCTCGAACATATATATTTAATCTCATTTGCATCTCATTTTCAGTCTTTTATGCGATTTATCCGCGATTTGCTTTATTCCCAAAACCTGTGCCACTCCTTTCCGTAAATTGTTGCCAGACTTTGCATTTTTTTTTATTCAGCAGTCACCGATAATTTTGAGAAGTGACATTTGATGTACAGTCGGAAAAAAAAAAAAAAAAAAACGCAGCACTCGACGTAACTTCGTTGCTAATAGATGTAGAAAAATGTAATAGGTATCATTCGACTGGGAATTGTGAGCAGTTTCAGAAAATGAACTGAAATTTTGAATTGGGGGTCGCCTAAATATTAAAATGCGCACCAACTTTGATTTTTTTCAATGGCAATGCCCCATTTTTATTTTACATTTGAATTCCTGGGATCGGGACAACGCGAGTGCATTTAATTTCCTGTTGAATGGTGTCTATTAAATTTTTCTGTGTCAATTAATAATGAAATTACAGCGAGTGCTGCGATTTTTTTTCCCCGTCTGTACATAACAGACGATTAATCAGTCATCAATTATATGTATCAAATATCATTTCTCAAAATTTTCGGTGTATATTGAATAAAAATGTCGCAATGTCTAGCAACACTGATCGCAAGTTTACTGTATTGCGATTTGACAATGAAACTAAAATTTAAATTAACTGTAAGATGCAAAATGTGGCGAGGTATAAAATGCTTTATTAAATCACGATTTTAAAATTTATTTGTAAATTTTAATTATTCCAAATCTACCCCATATAACAAATGATAAACTAAGTAATTCCCAAATTGGCTTTTGTAATTGGAGAAAAATTAAATTTCTGACATAAAAAGGTTATTACAGTCGGCAGCAAAATTATTGAAGCACACATCCACATACTTGCCAACCTAACCCGGAAGATTGTTAGTCCCGCTCCTTTCCGCCTATTTTTTCACACCAGTCTTTTCTTTTTAAGTACTTTTTTTCTTATTTAATCGTAAATATATTTGAAGAGAATTACTCTAAAAATTAAGTGGTGTACAAAAAGGGGCGGGAACTTACAATCTTCCGGGTTACGTTGGCAAGTATGCATCCACAATTTTCATATATATATATATATATATATATATATAATAGTTTGATCGATATTTTTTATCAACGACTTACATTTTTATAAGCAGTATAAGACTAAGGTCATGACTCGACAAATATTTACTTGACAAAACAGTATTAGGTGCCCATCTTTTAAGTAGAAGTTGTTGCTAGTGGTTCAATAATTTTGCTGCTGACTGTAGATATTTTTAAATTTTGGTTTTATAATTGGAGTAATCTGAATTTAATAGCTTCAATTAATATTAAAAAAATCATTAAATGATTTTCTGGCCACGCAGCTAAATACCTCGAGGTTTCAAAAAGCTATTACAAAGATCTCCACTATTTATTGACTATCGATGTTACAGCCTCCTTCATCTGTTGGAGCAATTTCGCTCTACCTAAATAAATTCAATATTAATTACTGCCTTAATTGTTACTGATTTCCTTTAATTAAAAGCCACCTTGGAGCAATGGAGCACTCTATTGGTCTGAATAGACTCTTTCTGCTTTGCACAATCGAGGGATAACTCTTCCCTTACCAGCACCTGCAAGATATTGATTCAAAGGGGTGAGGGGATGGATAATTAAAGACTTGAACTTTATTTTCAGTGTTATTGACATTTCTAAAGGAAGTGTTTGAACAGATATGGGAAAAGGCTGTAAAAATATTTCATCTCCGAAACGTTTAATTAAGCTGTTCGGGGAAGATCGCAGGAAAGATAGGTATTATTAAAACTGTGAAAGATAATAGAAGACACGTGGGTGGTTACGCCTCTAGAAGGGGCGTGGTTGTGAACTCCTTGTTGTATGAAAGATGTTTTTTTAATCATAGGTTAGTAGATCTAGATCCGGACTTAACCTTCATGGGTTTCAAAATAGCAGTGCAAGCTTGAATTATTTATTAAACATTACATTTATAAAAAAGGGTTCACGGTTTTTTGTTGTTTATGTTATGAGTTCAATAATAATGCGAATGAACTGGTGAACAAAAATTTGTATTTTTCGCAAAAAACAGTTTAAACACATACTATTATAATAAGTCATAAAAGATAAATTAAGCTTTGTGTGGTCACCACTTCTTAGGGAATTGTTCTAAGTGGTAATTGTCAACTGTCTTGAAACCAGAAATGTTGGCTCTTATTATTAAGAAAGTGATTACTTAATTTTAGTAATATTTTTAAAATGAAATCTAGCTATAAATACAGGGTGCCGCAAAAACAGCGTACCAGTTTGATACTACTACTACTACTAATAATAATAATAATAATAATATATACATACTTGCCAA
Source organism: Salticus scenicus (assembly GCA_963930645.1). Classification (NCBI taxonomy): domain Eukaryota; kingdom Metazoa; phylum Arthropoda; class Arachnida; order Araneae; family Salticidae; genus Salticus; species Salticus scenicus. Next base: position 121,710,315 of record OZ005658.1, on the reverse strand, counting down.
CCTAACTCGGGAGATTGTTAGTTCCCGCCACTTTTCATACGCCATTTAAATTCTAGAGTAATTCTCTTCAAATATATTTACGATTAAATAAGAAGAAAAAGACTATTTTCGAAAAATTAAATTTATAATGTATTTTTCACACTTGCCAACATATTAATTAATATTCCGTAGTATTGTTAGCCTTGCCAGCTTTTTCATACCAGTATCATTTTAGAGTAATTTTCTTCTTATTTAACCGTAATTGCATTTGGATTACTTTAAAAATTTATTGGTGTGAAAAAAAAAGGGGGGGTTGGACTAACAACACTACGGAATATTAATTAGGATATTGAAATACATTTCAATAAATATGATTTTCTTCCCAATCAGTTGATTGTGTGATTTTAATATATTAATTAGGATGTTTGCAGATATTTAATATCATAGCCTCCTAAACTAGATGCCTTCCGCGTGGCTCATAAACTTGGCAACAGAAGCGGTAGACAGCGCCACCTGGAACAGATAACGTGACTTTATTTATTCAACTGTCACCAATAATTTTAAGAAGTGATATATGATATATATAATCGACGTTTCTTCGATTCTATTCGCCTTTTATCTATATCATATCCCACTTTAAAAATTTTTGGCGGCTATTGAATAAAAAAGTCGCACAATCTCTACCGCTTCAACTATTGCCAAGCTTCCGAGCCATGCGACAGGCATCTAGTTTAGGAGGCTATGGACTAACAACACTACGAAATATTAATTAGGATGTTGGCAAGTATGTAATATACATCATACTTACCAACCTAACCCGGAAGATTGTTAGTCCCGCCCCCTTCGCCTATTTTTTCACACCAGTTTTTTTTAGAGTACTTTTTTCTTACTTAATCGTAAATGTATTTAAAGAGAATTACTCTAAAAATAGAATGGTGTACAAAAAAGGGTGGGAACTAACAATCTTCCGGGTTAGGTTGTCAAGTATGATACATGGATGCAAAACTTCAGGTCAATCTCATTATAAGAAATGGATTAAAATTCTAAAACAAATTTTGAACTGGAGTAGTCCAGTGCCCCAGACTCTCTCACCCCTATCCCCGTTACTATTTCAACATGTATTGTCATCAGAGTTTTGCATGTATGCAAAATTTTCAGCTGAATTGGATGATGGAAAGTGGGTTAAATTTTAATTCTTAAATTTGACACGCGAGCGTTAATAAATAATATTCCAAACTAAATAAAACCGTGTTTTTTAAGTTTTTTGCTTAAATTTTATAATCTTATACAGTTAGATTTCTTAATGACTACTTTATAACACAACACTACTAATGACATATATCCTAATCATCAAAAAATTTTCATAAAGATATGTTTCATTAACTTGTTGATTATCGGGGAAGTTCATTACTACTTATGTTCCAACGTCATTGATAAGTAAAATGAACGTGTACGTGATTCCCTAACTAAATTATACGTTTTGCACGAAATTGTTCGAAAATAGATAATTAAGGCCAAAGATCGGCTAAACCACCATTAAAGTCTCTCTTTTTTTCCCCACAGCAAACTGTTGTTTTCTAGCTTAATTATAATATGTCTTTTATATCAGAAAATTGATCGAAAATTTCATTTTATATACTTATTTTCTTAGTACTAGAAGAATTACCACAACATTTGTTTTCTGGTGAAAACGGAATATACAGGATTGCTCAAAGAATGACGTCCTAAACGATGATGATGTACAATCTATGTGAAACTATCGTAAAGCTCATTTGTTCTAACGTATTGTAATCTTAAACATTGATTTTTATTTTTATTTTTATTTTTTTTCACGATAGTGTTATCTGAGTATTTCTAGCCCCTCCCCTTGTGTGATTTTTTTTTAAAACTCTATTTTCCTTTGAAAAATGCACAAATAATGCAGTCGAATGTACTTGCAATGAGTTTAAAATGACATTAATACATGGCTTTTGTAATGGCAGTGACGCCTTTTAAATTTCCACTTATTGGATTTTTATCAAAATTGTACATATTATGGAGACTACAAATGAGAAGTTTCTGCTATACATATATATATGTATATATATATAATATACAGGATATATCAAATTATTTATATAAATAAAAGGAAATTTTACTTCTTTACTTACTGAAAGGTTAAAAATTTATTAAAGATTAAAAAATATATTTGCATACTTAATGCTAGGGTGGGCCGAAAAAATTATTTTTTGAAATTGATTTTGGTATAGTGCGGAAAAGTTGTGTAATGGGTCTGTAAGAAACCTCTAAAAATTTTATAAGTTTTGTTTAATATTTAACCGCGCCCCTTTGGCACTGAAAAACTGAAAAAAAGAAAAAAATTAGTTTTTTTCAAAAAATTAAATTTTAAAAATTAATTTTGAATTTAGTTCTGGTATATTGCAGAAATGTTACCTAATGAATCAGTTAGAACCCTCAAAAACTTCCATCAATTTTGCCAAATATTTAGCCGCGCCCCTCTGACATAAAAAATTGAGAAAAAGATGAAAAGCCGGGTTTTTTGAAAAAAGTATATTTAAAAAAAATTTGAAACTAGTTATACTATATAACTAAAATATTACATAATGCGTGACGCGAGCAAACTCATGTCGTCCGCTGTTTGGAACAGGGAAACATTTATTCCTTTCTGATGCTGTTTATCTCCCAACTTATGAGGACATAATAAGATGTTATCAGAGTATCAGATTGCAAATAAAGGGAGACAAAAGTCAAGAACCTTCTTCAAGAACTGTGGCCGCAGAGGTAGCAAAAATAATTATTGATATATGGAAACGTGCTTCGATTCCTGTTGTATCATTAAAGCGAGTTACTGCCATGGTTTTTATCTTACAACTGTAAATATAAGAACGTTATAAAATCTGCTAAATCTAGGAATACGCCGTTTTTACAATCGAAATTGAAGAAATTTAAAGCAGATGCCGCAAAATTGTTCGACATTTGTGCTTGTAAATGCCAAGATTTATATTTGTGCAATTGCAAAAAAAACTAAAAGTTCCTGAGAGAGAAAAAGAATTTTTAATTGATCAAAGGACAGTTAGGAAAATGGCTATTGGAAATCTGGATGTAGTAACAACCCACCAACTACAAAAACGAGTAAGTCGAAAAATGGAAATATCCGATTGTCCAAACAAGAATAAAATGTCAATGTCCAGTACCAGTGGATTTCAAAATAAAGAATCTCATAACATTTTGAAAGATAATGAATTAGAGATTGAGTCAGAAATGGATACAAAAAATGCAGATCAAGATTTCAAGTGGTCTTACCCTCTTTTAAGAAAACATAAACAAACTGAAACGCCATCAAGATCGTCAGATCAAATGAGAATTTCTATGCCTCATACAGCATTGGCTGCAGATTTAACTGGTGCCTCAAGTAGAGCTGTGGCCAAAATTACTACTGCAGTTTTGGCTGATTTCAATTTAGTTTCGCCTGGGCAACAAACATATATAGTTGATAAAAACAAAGTGAGAAGAGAAATAGAGAAGAAAAGAAAAAAAAATTAAGGGAAAATGATTTAAGGCTATTTGAAGAAAAACCTATTAAGAGTTTGTAAGAAAGAATAACATAAGTTTGCAGAACCTATCGGTTATCGGATGTGACGGAACAAATGTAAATACGGGATGGAAAGGTGGAGTAATACGTTTGCTTGAGACAAACATTGGAAGACCACTACAATGGAATGTATGTTTGCTTCATACCAATGAGTTGCCACTAAGATACCTTATTCAAGAAATAGACGGTTGCACAAGGGGACCATATTCATATTCTGGACATATTGGATTGCTTTTAAAAGACTGTGAGAAACATCCAGTGGTCAAATTTGATAAAATGGACTCTACAATTCAGCATTTGGATCCGCAAGATATTAGAAATCTAAGTACAGATCAAAGATATTTGTATCGCATCTGTCAAGCCATAAAAGATGGTACTATTTCTGCTATGTTGACTGACAGTAATCCAGGTAAACTTAGTCATGCACGATGGCTGACTACCGCAAACCGTTTGTTACGGTTATACATTAGCACACCAAGCCCATCAGAGAATCTTATAATACTTGTGAAATATGTAATGCTGGTTTATGCTCCAATGTGGTTTGAAATAAAAATGAAATCGCATTGCCAGTATGGTTCCCAACATTTTTGGAAAATGATATCCCTTTCAAAGCAGCTTCCAGACAAATCTAAGAAAATTATTTTTAAAGTTTTGTCAAACAATGCATATTATGCGCATCCCGAAAATTTATTTGTAGCAATGTTGCATGATTCCAGGAAACACATCCGGGAACTAGCAGTTAGGCGAATTCTAGGCGCTCGACAAATAAAAATGAAGAACTTGAATGGTTTACGAGTTTACAAGTCTCCTCAAGTTAATTTCAAAGCAGACGACTACATTGATTTAATCGATTGGTCAAACTGTGTTGTAACAGAGCCACCTCTTACAATGCATTTAAAGGATAAAGACTTGAAAGAAATGTGCAAAAAAGAAGAGAATCAATTAATGACATTCGAAAAATTACCATGTCATACGCAATCTGTTGAACGATGTGTTAAATTAGTATCTGAAGCTGCAATGAAAGTTTGTGGTGAGATTGCAAGGGATGGCTATATTCGTAGCAAACTTCAAGCAAGAAAAGAACTCCCAACGTTTGACAATAAAGGACAATATTATTCGAGTACCTAATATTCAATAAGCAACAGGTATTATTAAATCCAACATAAATTTGTATATTTTTGCTTTAATCTTTATTTTGTTACTATGTAAGAGAAAATATGCTTATATACAAGAAAAAATATGTTTATATATTAACCAAGTAAAAAAATAATAAAGTAAAGTAATACTTATAGTTATAGAATTTTTATTTATAATACTAATTAATTAATCAGTTATATCAATACGAATTTAGAAAAATAATGAATAGTTTATCATAGTACAGGTTTTCAGAAAACCCAATGTTTCTTTCATTTTTCTCCAATTTTTTATGTCAGAGGGGCACGGTTAAATAATGAAAAAAAATTATACAAATTTTTATGGGTTCTAATTGACATATTATCTAACATTTTTAATGAATGTCTTTAAAAATTTTGGATATTTTTTTAAAATATATTTTTTTCCAAAAAAAGCTTTTTCCGTTCTTTTTTTCCGTTTTTCAAGGTCAGAGGGGCGCGGCTAAATATTGATTAATTTTGATAAAAATTCTTGTGAGTTCTAAATGGTCCATTACACAACTTTTTCATTCTATACCAAAATCAATTTCGAAAAAAAAAAAAAATTCGGCCTTTTTCCAAAAAAAGCTTTTTTCCGTTCTTTTTTTCCGTTTTTCAATGTCAGAGGGGCGCGGCTAAATATTGATTAATTTTGATAAAAATTCTTGTGAGTTCTAATTGGTCCATTGCACAACTTTTTCATTCTATACCAAAATTAATTTCGAAAAAAAAATTTTTTCGGCCTTTTTCGGCCCACCCTACTTAATGCGTAAAAAACCGCAGGAAAAATAATGCATATATATATATATATAGATAGATAGATAGATATACATAGCTGCCAGCGACTTTTTAAAATTATCTTCGTGCTATTGTTTAATATATATATATATATATATATATATATATATATATATCAAACTTATTTAGTCAAAATACAGATTTACTTGAGAAAATACATACTTGCCAACATCCTAATTGATATTCCATAGTGTTGTTAGTCCCGCCCTTTTTTTCACACCTGTAAATTTTTAGAGTAATAGTCTCCAAATGCAATTAAGATAAAATAAGAAGCAAAATACTGTATAAAAATGCTGGTGTGAAAAAGAAGGCGGGGCTAACAACACTATGGAATATTAATTAATATGTTGGCAAGTGTGAAAAATATATTATAAATTTTATTTTTCGAAAATAGTAATACGAAAACAATATAAAAAAAAGTCGCCTGTGGAAGCCCTGTATATATAAAAGGACGCATAATCAAGAGAAACTCTTCAGGTTAGAAACATTATACGTTTAACGTGTTTACAGTAAATGCTAAAATGTAGTTTAGCCCCTTAACAAGATAAAAGAATAACTATTCATAAGTTCAAAGCACGCCCAATGCAAAGTAGAAAGAGTGTTGTATTTTGAATTTCTGAATAGTTATTCCTTTCTCTCTAAATATACACAATATATATATATATATATATTCTAAATTTTATTGCTATAAATAATTACTATGAAATAACTCTCGTGAATTTCATTTTATTTTACTTCAGAAGTAAACAGTTTGTACTCTAACAATAAAATAAACTATATTGTTATTTAAAAAAGATAAATTCCTTTTTGATCGGTTATGATATTCGAACAAAATATTTGGAAGTTTTATACGTGTTTTCATAAAAATCAGGATGCTAGCAACTATGAAAAGACCTGTCGCTATAAACTGGCGGGATTTCGATGATAGATGACTCTCTAAGGCATATTATTTGCCTTTTCGGTTCAAGGGTTTTTCTTTAAAAACTTTTCTTTTTGCTTATAAATCTGGTAGCAGGGATAACTTTTATTTGGGTTTCAAAAATATTTTTTACCTTTTATTTTCTTGTTCGTAGATAGTATACAGAAATCGTGCACTTGTGTATAAAAAACATTTCTTGTAATTTTTGTTTTCTACTATCGTAAAAGTAAATTTTAATTGTAAAATTTACCATTTTAGTATTACTACAATAATAATAAAAGTAATAATAATAATACATATACTATTGGGGGGGGGGGATTTTGGTTTCATTTAGCTTTTGCACAATTGTTTGCTTTTTACAAACTATAATTAACGTGTATGAGAAAAATATGAAATTTTGATAAATTGTTTCATCAAATGTTATTAAAGAAATTGTTGAATATTAATGTTCTAAAGCCCCAACACAAGTTTTACACGTGTTTTGATAAAATAATCTTCGCAACTATGAAAATATCTTAATGGTATTTCGATATATATATGGTACCCATTAGCGATTGAAAAGTTTTGTTTTTGAAACTGCTAGGAGGGTGGGGTTAGGTCTGAACCATGTCGTGATCGTAGGTTAACCGTTGGAATTTATTGTGGTTTTCTTCGAAACTCGCGTGAATTCGCGCTCAAGCTTTCCAGTACTACAAACCAGTAATGCCAGATTGGGGATTTTTTGGAGACTGAATATTTGTGGGGAATTGTGTGTGGATTTTTGAAATTTTTAGGGAGAAACCTGGGGAATTTTTCGCCTTTTTCGTCTTAAATTGGTCTACCTGATTACTTCACGTTCACTGTTGGGAACTGTAGGGATTTGTTCTTACACGTACGGACTTTTAGCTGTTTTCTTTAGCGTGTAGGGACTTTTTGAGGTGCTATTTCTCCTTAGGACACCCTCAGAATATCCTGATGATGAAAAGACATCCGACGAACATCCTCAGCGCCCGTTGTTATACACATACGGAATTTAGTATAAATACAATTGATTAAAGGGTCTAATAATACATCTTCATGAATACCCTAGGCAGAACTGATGAAAAGATTTAGAAATTTTCGATAATTAGTATGTATAAAAAGTTAATTAGTGTAAAATTAATTAGTTAAAAATTAATTACCAAGTCAAAATTAATTAAAAGTTAATTAACTAGTCTCTATTCATACTAGTGATGCACTAGTTATTAATAAAGTTAATAACTAGTGTGTATGTGTATAAAAGTTATTCTTGCATTTGGGGATTTTTCAAAAATGAGCTTTATTTGGGAAAATCTGAAAGCCTGTTTGGGGAAATTGACTGTCGACCATCTGGCAACACTGCTATACGAACTTTGTGTGTAGTCAACGGATCTTAATCACACCACCTTGATGATAAATAATTCACTAAAGACATTGACCTTTTCGATTTGAGAATTTTTCTTTTTCCTTGTCGTTCTTTTTTTTTATTTTGTCCCTGCTTACATATTTGGCAGTCCAGATAATCTTTGCTTGGACTAAAATGTTTCTGACTTACTCCATTCTTGTCTGTAGACATTAGTCGGAAACTATTTAAGGTAAAAACACCAACGTTCGCCACCCTTCCATAAGGCATGTTGAAATAAGCGTTTAATAACATCTATGAATTTGAATCCGTCCGCGCTAGATTCCCTAGAACCGAAACATCTAGCTCGAGCTGTTTTAAATTCATATATTAGATGTTAATTAACGGCTGTTTTAGCATGTCTTTTGTGGGGGTATCGGACACTGGTGTCGTTACTTAAGTATTTCTCTCACCCACCCCCTCTTTTACTGCAAAATTCAATTTTGATAGTAAAAAATATTATTTAAATAATATAATACTGACACAGACGTAATAAAATAAAATCGGAATCGTATGCAATAATTTTAATATACTTTAATTCTGCATTTTTTTTTTTTTTTTTTTTTTTTTTTTAATTGGTGTCAGTGTTTTTAAAATGTTGACATCATTTTAAAAACATGAGTATATTATATTTAAAACATTATATTATACTACATTACATGATATTTTATATAGAAAAATAAAATATAATTTTTCTATAAACTATATTTTAATACCTTTACTTTGCCCAAATCTTAATGACATTGAAATATCTTATTCATATGCACATCAGAAGACTATAAATTAATGGATCAATAGATCTAATGTTTCATTGATATTAACTTATTATTAACTATAACTTTCCGCGGTACAGGTCAGTTCGACGCCAACGTTTCGACGCCAACGGTTCGACGCCAACTTTTCGACGCGGGGTCAGTTCGACACCAGGTCGTTTCGACGCGGGGTCAGTTCGACGCCATACATTTTTTTTTCGTATTTTTATTTATTTTTAGAATAAGTTTGCATCATTATTCAAATAAATGCGATATGCCTCACATAATATATATATGTTATATGTTATATATATGAAGCGTGATTCAAATAAATAAGTAATATGGCTAGAGATGTAAAAAACCCGAGAATTTTGCTTCAGGGGAATAAACATGGGATTTTTCGGGTTTAAACCGGGAATTTTGGGAACTTTGGAAACTTTGATGGGAAGAAACTAATATTCAGTGTTTAGATTTAATTTCACTTCTTTTAAGTGTACAAACAACTTGTTTCAATATCATTTTTATTCTATTTGCTTAAATAAAAGTGATATAAAAAATAATGTGATTATTTTACTAAAAATTGTAAAAAATTAAACATTTACGTTATTGACAATAATAAATGATGAATTTTGTCTGCCTATTTAAATAACTTTAGAACTTTTTTCTTTTTTTTTTTAATGAATACCATAATAAAATATGTTATAAAAAATATTACAATGAAATTAAGTTATGGTTGAATACTTTAAAATTATTAAATTTTATTATAATTCATCGAACAAAATTTCACAATAGTTCATGAAATTTGGTTATAATCAGTCAAAGAGCACGAGCAACAAAATCGAACATGAGTTCTTCGGTTATTAAGAATTAGAGCAATAATTTTTTAATGCTTCAAATCAATACATAAAATATTCAATAGCTAATAATTAATAATTTGGATGTTATTTCTTTCTTTCTTTATTTTTTGCATATTAATATTGTTGAAATTTTAATTGAAAAAATATTTTCCATTGTAATATTATTGATTGCTTTAGTAAATGCTGAAAATTTTGAAGCATTTTTGTTTTATTTTTGAAATAAAATGTTAAAGATATACAACTAAAACATGATAAACTCCGATTGCGATAAAAAAAAAAAAAAAAAAAAAAAAAAAAAAAAAGTGTTATATTGAACTCAGTGTGTATACAGTCAGAACTAAGATATAAATATACTGCAATAACAGAAAATAAGTCTGTTAATTAATGAAATTTGAAACTTGCACTTTTTAAATTTATAGATGTTAAAAGCACTATTTAAAAATTGAAAGATCATAAAAAAACATCTAAATGTGAGACAACATTTTGAAATGCCTTAGAGCATATCTAATCTCAGAAAAAAAGAGCTAAATTTGTAACTTTTGAAAACTTTCAAAATTCCCTTACTTTGGAAACTTTCAAAATTCCCTTCCCAAAAAACCGGGTTTATTCCCTGGTTTAAACCCGGGTTTTTTCCCCGCTCACATCTCTAAATATGGCTGATATAATAGATATATAATAAATGTTAATGTGAAACCCAAAAAACTATAACAAAGAATTCAACAGGAATTACTTCGTTGATAAGAAAAACCTGGCGTTGTACTTCATTATTTTGACATCCTCAAAGAATGTCCTAAACTGTTAGTCTTTCAAAAGTGCAAATAACGTTTCCGAACTAATTGCAATTTTAAGAAAATTCCAAAGGTTTTGAACATATTTCAAACTTTATTGCATTTCAACTAGCGTATCCTTATCTATTCTTCTTTCTTTGAAACATATTACAGGCTTGTGAATAACTCTCCCCCCCCCCCCCAACCTTCGCTATCAACTGAACGAATAAAGTTCACACATTTAGCAGAAAATTAGCAAAATAGCAGAATTCCATTTAATGCGACGATATAATACCGATGCTGATTTATTTCAAATATGCGTGCAAACAATCGCTAAATCAATAAATAAAAGTCAGTCATATTACTTATTTATTTGAATCACGCTTCATATATATAATATAAAATATATATATATCATATCAGGCATATTGCCTGTTTATTCTAAAAATAAATAAAAATATTTAAAAAAAATATGGCGTCGAACTGACCCGCGTCGAAACGTATGGCGTCGAACTGACCCCGCGTCGAAACGTTGGCGTCGAACCGTTGGCGTCGAACCGTCGGCGTCGAAACGACCTGCTTCGTAACTTTCCGTACCTCTTCCTCTTTTACGATAAATGGAATTATAAAATATTAAGTTATAAATTATTAAACTTATGACGAATAGGTTGCGAAACAATTGAATCTATAAACAACTGGTTGTGGCCACCACATGACTTTCTTCTATATTTTCCGATACAAATTCACTCAGTGAAAATTATTCATTAAAATTATTATTTAAAAAAAAAATTATCTTCCATGATAATGCAGCCGATTTTCATATTAGAGAAGTAGTATAACACTAAATATAAAAAAAAAGTCCATTTTATTCTCAATATAAAAAAAAGAAATTCATTAAAAGTTAAAAAAATCGATAACTTTGTTTTAAATTATCACAGACCTATAGTTCAACCATTTGTTTTAAAGGTATTGACGAGACCTTTCGGAAGATACCCATCTTGAAAATTTATTTCCTCCGGGGGTACTTCCCCCCCCCCCCCCCAAAGGGTGAAGCGATGCCCCCTCATGCACAATTTTTTTTTCCTAGTTAACTACTACTATTATCAATAATTCATATTAGTTTTACAATCACAAGTTTAAAATAACTCTCATTATGGACATTTATACGAAATTTTGTCCTATACTGCCATGTTAAAAATTTAGAAAAAATGCGATCACAGCGCCACCTGTTGAGCGATTGATCCACAAATCTAATCAGCACCAGTTTATTTCAGGGTCCAAATAAATACCAACTTTGGTTAAATTTCATTCATTTGTTCGTGAGATACAGTGTCCACAAAAATCATGATACACACAGACAGACAGACAGACATTTTCTAAAGACTATCAATTCGTGTTCAGGAAATGCCAAAATGTGTAAATCCATCAAAAAACGGAGGTCGAAAATTTTTACGAATCCAATACTTTCTCTATATTACATGTAGAAGAAAGTAAAAAAGTAATTGTTATCCTATATATATCCTATTGTTGTCCTATATGTACTTCCACCACAACAGCAAGTTTTTCTTTTTCTTATTCCGGCAGCGTATCACGTTTAATCAGTTTAAATCCTCAAGAAGAAGGGGAAAAAAACTGCTCATTTTTTTTCCCTATCTTTTTTCTCGTTTGCATAATGTCGGGGAATCCATGTAAGCGTGAAAATATCTGTCTACAAAGAAAGTCGAGATTTTTCTTTGATCGATGAGTCTCTAAAGATTTTTAACTTTTTAAAATTTCTGCGAGTTTACATCAGGAGTTCAGAATATACTTTATTGCATTTCAAGTTCTCTTTTATTTTTTAAAATTTTAGTATTTATTTAATGGGTCCTTATTGTCATTCCGACATTTTAATTACTTATAATGGTTATCAATTAATTGTTAATGATAGACATAGAAAATTTTAAATAAATATTAATCAGAATATATATATATATATATATATATAGAGAGAGAGAGAGAGAGAGATTTTTTAACTTATATTTACAAGTAATTGTTAAATACACTGCTTTGCGAAAAAAAAAAATCTAGATCTGATACCATTCTTGCTGGTTCTTATGTAAAATGACCTCCTGAATCCGAATATGACTCCCATTTTACCCAGTCACCCACCGTTTTCTACATACACCACCCCCTCCCTCAATTTCTTTTCCTGTTCGATAATTTTATGACCATGAATTTGATTTGAAGAATGAAAAATAATTAATTTAACACCTAAAAATAAAAATATATATAAAGCTTAAAAAGTAACATTAATAACAGATTTAAAAAATATAAGATATGTAATGCATAATTTCAGTGGCAACCCCCCCCCCCCCCCAAATTTTTCCCTTGTCACAAATGTTCATGTTTTAGAATTTTTAAATTCTGTAGACCCTCAGAAGATATTTAACGGTTAAAATAATCCTCCCTCCCCCTCCTAAAAATCAAATTTATAGCCATACAATCACCGGTAAATGATAAAAATAGGGTGTCATTCTTAAAAAAATGGTGGGTGATAGGACAAAATGGGCGTCTTATTTGAAGTCAGGAGGTCATTTTACATAAGAATATGCTGAAGTGATGTCAGAGGCAATTTACATGCCGAGCAGTGTTATAGACATTGAAAATTTTAAATAAATTTTAATTAGAACAGAAAAGTATTCTATTTTAATTGTAATAACAGTACTTAGGGTAAATGCATCAGTAGTGGACTATGCACTTGCTAATTATGTTAAATGAAAATACATTTAATTTCTTGCTTGACGTTTTAAACCAGGCATCTTTCCACCTTCAGAGCTTTTCGTCTTATAATCGTTGTTTTATATTCCTCTGGATGTTAACAAATAGCAGGATGTTACGTCCAAGTCTGCGATTCGATGTTCATCATTGGGGCAATAACTACAAGTGTTATAACATTTGTAGTGGATACAGCTCAGAGATATCTCAAATTTGGAATCCGAAATAAAATATAAATTAATTTCATTCAAAATTACAACTGATCGCTTCAGTTATTCATTACTTTCAAATGTTTATTTTACTTTTTTCTCTAAACTTTTAAATGATATTCGCATTTAACTCTTTCCAACAAGGTGTTAAGGACTTTAATTCGTCTGTCTGTCCTTGCTCTAACTCCTTTAAATATTCATGGAATTTCTTGAAACTGATATATATGTTATTCATGTTCACTATCGGATGTTCCCTATTGAAAATGGAGTAAATACCACCAATGGTTTTGTGTACAAGGACACCCAAAAGTATTCTAATGCATTGCGTTCTATGAGGTATTTCTGTAAACTATACCTTATTACCTTTACTTTGCACAAATCTTAATGAAAATGAAATATGTTATTCATATGCACAAAAGAATATTTTCTATAGAATATAGCATGATAAACAAAAAGATTTAAAGGTCCTCACAAAAATCTGTCAGTTACATTAAGGACTATTATCGGAACTTTACTAGAATTGTGTTTTCATTTGCATTAATCCTTTTTAACGCTTTCTAACAGTTTTTAAGTGTGAATATGATTTAAATTAGTATATACGAGTATGACTGCCTGACTGTCCATCTGCCTGTTTCCAGCGTCCTTTAATATTTTCAGAAGTCCTTAAAAATTTATACATGTTATTTAAATTCATTGTCGAATGCTCCTTATTTAAAATGGCATGAATAGGTCCTGTACAACTGATTTGTGTACAAGGACATCCAAAAAATACCAATGCATTGTATTTTAGTAGAAACATTTTTATAAATCCCATTTAAGAGACTTTCTACTGCAATAATCATAAAGAAATTGCCATTTATTGTTAATATACTAAAATATATATTTTGTATGGAATATGATATGCTTAGTGTTCAGATTTACAGGGCTACGCTAAAATATTCAGATTTGTTAAGCGCTTCATTACCGTTTGTGTTCAGTATTTTTAACATTTTCCAGCAACGTTTAAGAGTAATTATGAATACAATCAGTTTATTTGTGTGCCTTTCTGTCTGTTGTGTGATAACGCAGGCAAAGAACGTTAGAAGTTATAATATACAACCAGTACATACAGTTGGAAAGTGTTAATAATCAATGCGTACACCATGGTTTTTTGTTTAAAATAAAACGCAGAATCCAAGCAAATATCTAAGAGGAAGATTCATTTAATATATATATATGTATATATATGCATATATATTATTGAAGCCTTTAAAATTTTCAGAGATAATTTGTTTTCAATTTACGATACAAGTTTTTTTTTTTTTTTTTTCTTTTCTTTTCTTTCCTTTTTCTTTTTCGTCCTTTTAACGCATGAAACAGAAAAAAAAATCTTAAAAAATCTAAGTATGTATTTTTAATCAGTTTGTATTTTACTTTGCCTTTTTTCTTTTAAAACATTTAAAGGTTCCCACATTAGGAATAGTAAATGTCTCCAATACTGGTCAGTTTAAGCATTGTGGAAAATTAAATTTTCGACTATAAAAGGGATTCATTTAATATTTTTCGAATTTCAGTCATGCACAGAAAGGGTTAATTGAGGTATAGAACCCAAATGGCTTCTGAATTTGGCTTCCTCCAAAACGTCGTTTGTTAAATTTTCGAACAGAACTGCTATGTACCGAACAGAAAAAAAAGCCAGCAAAATGTTAAAAATTTATTAAAACAAGGGGAAAATATTCAAAAACTGCTGCGTAAAAAAAAAAAAAAAAATGTTAAATAATGTCAAATGAAAAACCAATAAACGTTAAAGATTAATTTGGATTTTATCTCCGCTAATTCAATTATCATAAAATGTATGCAAATTGTTACAGTAAATTATATTGAAGTATTGTGGGACTGTTACAAGAATTCCTAACAGTTAAATGTCCACTATAACAAGTTTCCATTACCATAGCCCCTTTCTAAAAATTCTACTTTAGTCATCAGTAGGCTACCGTTAATCGATTTCATCATTCTAAAAATTCTTTTTAATATACATTTTTATCTTTCTTTACATAAGGTTTAAAAAAATTCCTGTAACCGTGAAAATTTTTGCCCGTGAAACTGTCCGAGATTTCTGTTTTGATGGATGAGTCTCCAAGGTACTGTTGCTTTTCCGAGTAGAACGTATACTTCTGGATGCACACACACACACACACACACACACACAGATATATATATATATATATATATATATATATATACGTTTACATATATAATGAAGACTTTTTTCACAGGGAGAAATGACATATCGCATAAAGAACAAGGAATAAGAATTTTTTTTTCTTTTTTGAAAAAACAATGAAAATTGATATTATGAAGTCATACAACATCAATACATTTTCAGGGGGTTTGATTGAATAGTGTATCAAATAGGTGTAATTTCTCTTGCGCTGTATGCATTTTTCGTGCTTGGTTACGGACGATTATATACATTTTTCAAATATCATTGTACTACAAATGTATTTTATGATTATGATTTGGTCATCATTAAGTATAGCTGTAAAGAATGAGTAATATTTTAAAATATAATATATATCATTGGTTCAGTTTGATTGATGTCAGGTGATTTTGATGTACGACCAAATACGAAACAACGTATATTGATGTGTAAAGCATTTAATGGTGGTGGTGTCTCAGCAAGCTGTATTCGTTGAGGTACGACTAGCGCATGACGTGTACGCTACCATCTTTAACACTGAACGTGTTAAATAACTGGTACTTGTGCCAATTGAATTAAATATAAAGTGAAGTGAAGAGAAAAAAGAAATGAAGACAAAAGTAATGATGATATACACACTAAAATAAATAGTAAATAAATATACACTGTGTTATAATGCGGAAAATATTTAACTGTGTGGTAACGTCTCAGCACATCATAATTTGCTGAAGTACGGCTAGCGCATGACGTGTACATTCGTTTTTACTACTGAACTAGTTAAAAATACTGTTTTAAATTGAATTAAATATAAATTGTTGTTATGAGAAAAAAGAAAAGGAGCTAAAGTGATGATGATGTACGTAAAAACTAAAAAGAAACACCGTAGTATGATGTGGAAATCATTTAATCGCATGGTGGTGCCTCAGCATGTCGTATTCAGTGATCTACGGCTAGCGCATGACGTATATACTCGTCTTTGCCATTGAACTTGTTAAAATACTGGTGTTAATTGAGTTAAATATGATACTGCAATTAAGATAAAAAAGAAAGGGAAACAAAAGTGATAATGACGTGCAAATCTTTGAAAGTAAATAAATAAATAAATGTATTATGATTGACATCATGCGGAAAACAATAATTTGTCCGATGGTATTTCAGCACGACATATTTGCTGATGCACGGCTAAAGCAGTGTTCCCAAATCAAGGGACTGTTTTATTCAACTGCCACCAATAAATTTGAGGAGTGATATTTGATATATATAATGGACGATTAACTTTCGACGTGATTAGGCGGCTGTTATAGTTAAAATTTAATGAAAATATTGAATAAAAAAGTCCCTAAATTTGGGAACACTTGGCTAAAGTAGGGCGTGTACACTTGTTTTTACTACTGAAATGGTTAAAAATACTGGTGATAATTGAGTTTTTTTTTTCCCCTTTACTTTGAGACACGCATCGATATTTCCATTTGTTAATAGATAAACAAAATCTAAGTTTAAATAATTTCGTACAAGCAATAAACTTAACTTTGCCGTAATATCCTTTACATGCATAAATTTTACTTTAACATCAGTGTTAGGAAACTTTTTAAGTAATAATAAATATAAACTACAATAGGAAAAAATAACTTTTTACCGAACATATATATATTATAAATACACACAATACAGGTGTTTTTTATATCTCTTCAATAGACTTCCCTTCGCAAAAAAAAAAAAAAAAAAAAAAAAACTATTACACAAAAGCTATAATTAAAACACACAAAACATTTTTTTTCCCCTGCCATCGTTAAAAATGTTGCTCATTTTTAATAATTTGTAACTCTTAACATCTATTTGCCATTACGAGACGATAATGATTTGCTCCTTTTTCATAACATATTTCGTTTACTCATGAAAAGTTAGTAAAATACATAAAAACTATTCAACAACTCTTAATGCAAACAAAACAATATACTCGTATTTTGTTTGACTGCTATTAAAAAGTACACATTCTTCATAAGCAATAGTTTTTTTTTTTTTTTTTCTTTCCTCGTAATAGCTTTTTTCTCTCTTCTGCTTTGTTAGGTATCGTGTCACGGTTAATCAATTTCCATATTCTGAAAGTTTTTTTTTAGTTTTCTTTTCTTTCTTTTTATTTTATTTTTTAAGCCATGAAAATACTTGTCTACCAAGACTAAATTTTGATCGATAAGTTTCCGATGCATTATTTTCCTTTTAATTAAAATATTTTGATTTATTTATTTATTTTTAATAAGTCTAGTAGCAAAAATAAGTAAATAAATAAAAATAAATAAATAAAATAAAATAAATAAATAAAAAACTTTTTAAATAGTAGTAGCTTTTAAAGCATTTTGTAGTTTTAATCGAGTCCTCTCTTTGCATGTATGTAAAAATATTATATCCTGCAGTTTGCACCGTCCGCAATTTACGCTTTTTTATGTTGCGCCCCTTGGTAAGCATAAAAGCGAGGTTGCACTGCATTTAATACCCTCACTTAATGTTCCTATATACATATCTAAAAAATAAATAAATAAATAAACAGCTCATATCAAATGTCTGTCATATTTTATCGATTTAATATGATCGATGTATACTCCATAGTAATTCCATATTCCAGAAAAGTAAAATTATGTTCTATCGATTCCTTTTTGTCCGAGCGATTCTATTCTACACCAAAGTAACATTTATTATTACTTTGCCCATATCTTGTCTTTTCACATTTAAAGAAAGGGTAAACTTTTATTTCTTCTTCTTCTTCTTTTTTTTTTTTTTTTTTTTTTACTTTCCTCTATATGTATATATAGAGAAAGTATTGGAATCGTGAAAATTTTCGAACTCCAGTTTTCGATGGATTTGCACGTTTTGGGATGTCCTGAACACGATTAGGCTGTTTTTAGAAAATGCCTGTCTGTCTGTGTGTATCACAAATATTGTGGACGCTGTATCTCACGAACCAATGAACGAAATTGAACCAAACTTCGTATTTAGTTGGAACCTGACAAAAACTGGTGCTGATTAGATTTCGGGACCATTCGCTCAACAGGTGACGCTATGATCCCATTTTTTTCTAAATTTTTAACAAGCAGTATAGGACAAAATTTCGTATAAATGTACATAATGAGAGTTATTTTTAATGTGTGATTTTAAAACTAATATGAATTATTGATAATAGTAGTAGTAAACTAGGGAAAAAAGTTTGTGCATGTGGGAGTATCGCCTCCCCATCCCCCACCCCCTGAGGGGAAGAACCCCCTCCCCCCTCGGGGGGTTTAAATTTTCAATATGGGTATCTTTCGAAAGATCTCGTCAGTTCCTTTAAAACGAATGGTTGAACCATAGATCTGTGATAATTTAAAACAAAATTATCAATTTTTTCATTTTTTAACAAAAAATAAAAAAAAAAAGTATTTTGATATTGGCAAAAAGTTGACTTTCTTTTGGTATTTAGTGATATAATTCAGTCAGATAAAAATCGTCTGCATTTGTAATGGAAAATAATTTGATAATTTATTAAATAATTTTCATTGCATGAGTTTTGTGTAAAATTATATAGAAGAAAGTCTTGTGGTGGCCACATCGTACTAGCTTTTTTTTTTTTTTTTTTTTTTTGGAAAGGACGCCTAAAATTTGAATTTCGATGAACGATTTTTATTTTAAGGATAATAATTGAAATATTTTTTGTATTTTTAAAATTTTCATAAATAAATATTTCAATATTTTTTTATTCATAATTTGCTTAATATTTCCCACTTCAAATACGTTGTTTAATAGTTACAAGCATATGAAAAAGAGTAGAATTGTATTTATTTATTTATGTATTTTATTATTAATATTATTATTATCATTTTGCTTCATATTAATAAGTATTGTTATAACAGATTTTAATCCCTTTTCTGGCTCAAATGTGCTGAAGTAGTAAAAGTAGATTCACAGTCGAATCAGAAGGAAAAGGCTAGTTCATTCACTTCCATCAATGTCATACTTGGCCAATAAATTGGGCGAAAAATAGCAGTTTAGGGTTCTCGAAGTTTCGAAGCTGTATCTTATATAGGAGGATGGTTCTGGAGTTTTCCATTGGATTCTTACACATAACCTCTGAGAACATTGCCAAACAATGGCCGCGAACTGGTATAAAATAAATAAAGGTAGATCAACTCCCACAGGCAGTTGTGTTTAGACTATTGTTCTGAGCGCTCGTCATACAGAGGCTGTTTCAAGCGATTGATCAGTGATCCTGAATGATTTAAATTCCTGCTCTGGGATGGATTTAACGCTGCCCACGTGACTTTTTTGGGGGGTATAAGTGAATGTTTTCTTTGACTGTTTCCAGAAAATTCATCAAATAGTGACTTTTCTGATACGAGTGACAGTTTTGTCATAGATATAGTAATAAGACATAGATTGGTCATTGAGAGAGGAAAAGTGATACCTTTTTTACTCGGGAAAAGACGGCCATTTTACTCTCTTATGAATGTATTTACCCGAGGTGAATGTACACGGGAATACACATAGGTAATTTATCAAATAAAATTTATGCACTAAAAGAGAATGAAAAACTCCAGATACCCCTTTTTCTTTATTTCTTTCTTTCTTTTCGTTTTTATTTACTTTTCTTTTTCTTTTTTTTTTTTTTTTTTTTTTTTTTTTAACTATACTCTAATATACTCATGTCTGCACAAAACTGTCTTTCTTTCGGCATTTATTATTATTATACTTCTTTGACATAAAAATCGTCTGCATTCATCATGAAAAATAATTTTAATAAATTATAATTTTAAATTATTTGTATTGCGTAAATTTGTATAGGATTATATATGGAAGAAAGTCTGGTAATGGCCACAACATACTAGTTATATATTAAAACTTTCGCGGCTGCTAACTACATTTAAAAGAATTTTGAGAATTCCATTTTACTTACTAATATAAAATATTAAAATATATTAAAATTAAAAAAAAGTATTCCATTAAATATGAAAAAAAGTAATTATTTCATAATAATAACAAAGCAACTGATTATAAAAATTATATTTTTCATAAATTACTTGAATATAACTAATGGAAACTTACCCCATTTCTTTGCATATATTTATTAGAACATTTAAAAGCCGCGTAATATTTCGGCATTTTCAAAATTCATTATCATTCTATTCTATTACTGTTTTCGAGTTTTAACTCTCTAATGGCTGATGCCAAAAAACTTTTTTCGGCATCGAAAATCTTTGCTCGTTAACATGGAGATGATAAATCTATATAAATTACTATATCTATGAGTTTTGTTGGACTGTTTCGAGAAGTTACCATGAATAAAGTGTATTCATCGACTAGGGCACTTCCTATTTCTTCACGAACTACTTCCTTCATTTTTTATGAATTTTTAAAATGTCTGAGTCTCATTTAACTTATTCTTTTCCACGGGGTAACATGTTCTTTTCATTTGTAACCATGATGCCACTTTTTCCTTCCTTATTATTCCCCCCCCCTCCCCTCCATATTGCTAGAAACATGAAGCCGTTATTCTATAAAGTAATCAGAATTACTTACCTATAAATTCTCATTATCGGATTTTATTTTAATTGCTAATTAAAAATTATTTTATTAATTTCTGGTGCGATCTTCATGTATTAATTAAATTATTAAATATCAAAAGAAAATTTATCAATTTTATATTTTACTTAACTTTCTTTCTTTCTTTCTTTCTTTTTTTTTTTTTTTTTTTTTTTCAAAATTTACTTTACTTAGATTTTGACATGTATATTACCCATGTCTTAATTATTAAAGGTAAAAAAGTGCATAAAACGTGAGAAAAATACGTAAATCAATCTGGTAATAGTAAAGGTTCTTTAAAGGAATTTTCTCCATCTTTTTATTTTAACGTTACATTTTAAAAATGGTGTGAAAGAAAATATAAATAATATATATATATATATATATAACTTAGCTATTGCAATATCGTGGAATTTTTCGTTTATTTTTACATAAAAACTTATACACTTGTGTTTGTACATCTGCGAAATATTAAATTGTTAATGTAAGCATATTTTTAATTTAGTTTTTGCTTATAATCAGTGCCTTAGTAAATACAAAATAGAAATTTTTTTCTGTAATTATATTTTTCATTTCTTAAATTTAATTTTTAGTGATTTAAAAATCTCATTTTATTTCAGTTTTACTCATTCAATCAATATTTTTTTTAATCTGTTTTTTCTTCTCTTTTTTATATCCAAATTTCTTCAAATAAATCACATTGAGCTGTCGACATTTTGATGAAAAATTCTGCTGACTTGTATATCATTTTAAATATTTCCGCAGGGAAACTTTTTTTTTTTTTCCCTTAAAGGATCATTTGCAAAATTTCTTTGGAAAAAACTCTGCTTATAGTATTTTTCCTTTCATTCATAAAGTTATTCGTAAAAAAGTTTTGAAATCTGATTTCAAATATAGATTTGTGTAAGTGTATGTGTAAGAAGATTTTTTTTTGTTTTTCTCGATTGGAAATTTTTATTTCATGCATTATAAAATAATTGTTGAAGATTATTTATTTATTTATTTTATTTTTGTTCACATGTATGTAAAAACTGTGTTCACAGAACTTTTTTTCTGATTGATAAACATACTGATATTCATTTATTTATTTTTTTCTTTCTCTATTGAATTCGAATAAAAATCGCAACTGTGCACTTATTTTTTAAGAATAGAGTGTCTGGAAATTCATTGATGTAATACTAAATTAAATGCAAACGCAATTTGAAAATTCTGCCGAAGTAATCTATGATGTAAAGTTAAACTTTTTATTTTATTTATTTATTTTATTTTATTTATTTATTTATATTTATTTATTTATTTATTTATTTGTATTAAAGGTAAAAAATCTGATACGACATAACAACTATTCTTCTATTATATCAATGCAATACTAGTTATATAACTGAAAATATTTTGTTAGATTTATTAAATAATAATAAATAAATAAATAAATAAAAAATTATATTCAGATAGAATTTTTTACTTTCTTCTATATGTAATATAGAGAAAGTATTGGATTCGCGAAAATTTTCGACCTCCGTTTTTTGATGGATCTACACGTTTTGGGATGTCCTGAACACGAATTGATAGTTTTTAGAAAATGTCTGTCTGTATCATTTTTTTGTGGACGCTGTATCTCACGAACCAATGAATGAAATTTAACCAAACTTGGTATTTAGTTGCAACCTGACATGAACTGGTGCTGATTAGATTTGGGGATCAATAGCTCAACAGGTGGCGCTGTAATCGCATTTTATGCAAATTTTTAACATGGCAGCATAGGACAAAATTCCGTATAAATGGGCATAATGAGACTTATTTTAAATTTGTGATTGTAAAATTAATATGAATTATTAGTACGTAACTAGGAAAAAATTTTTGTGCATGTGGGGGCATCGGTTCCCCCCACCGGGGGGGGGGGAGTTTCAAGATGGGTATCTTTCGAAAGGTCTCGTCAATACCTTTAAAACGAATGGTTGAACCATAAATCTGTGATAATTTTCAACAAAGTTATCGATTTTTTTTACTTTTAACAAAAAAAAAACTTAAAAGAAATATCGGATTTTTTTTTTTTAAACGAAATTTTACCAAACTTGGTATTTAGTTGGTCCCCGACATAAACTGGTGCTGATTATATTTGGGGATCAATAGCTCAATAGGTGGCGCTGTGATAGCATTTTATCTAAATTTTTAACATGGCAGTATAGGACAAAAATTCGTATAAATGTGCATAATAAGAGTTATTTTAAACTTGTGATTGTAAAATTAATATGAATTATTGATAATAGTAGTATGTAACTAGGAAAAAAATTTTGTGCATGAGGGGGGGGGGGCATCGCTTCCCCCCCCCTGGGGGGTAAATACCCCCCCAGGGGGGTACATTTTCACAATGGGTATCTTTCGAAAGATCTCGTTGATAATAGTAGTAGTTAACAAGGAAAAAATTTTTGTGCATGTGGTTTTTTTTACTTTTAACAAAAAAAAAAAAAAAAAAAAAAAAAATTAGAAACAAATTCGTATTTTTTTTTTTTTTTTTTTTTTTTGTATATATATATATTGTTACTGATTGAATATGTATAGGAAAATATAGAAGAAAGTCTTGTGGTGGCCACAACATACTAGTTTTTTCTGTAGACATATTAATAATTTATACATATGCGGAATGTATAAGTTGTTATTATGTTACAATTTATACATATGCGGAATGTATAAGTTGTAATGCATATGTGATAAATGTGTATTAATCACGTATATATTAATAGGAGTAAAACGACTTTAAAAATACAAGTTTTTTTTTTTTTTTTTTTTTTTATGTTAAATATTAGAATAACATAAACAAAAAATCCTTCTAATAAATATATAACGCCTTACAAAACAAGGCGTATTAAGGAGTTTAGATTCTTTCATTCTTAAACTTCTTTGTTGTCTGTCAGAGTCAAATCATGCAAGCAAATTTTAACCCATTTCGTGTCATCCCACTGAGCTGAATTTGAACATACATGTATAACTCCGATGACAATAATGCATGCTCAAGAAATAACGGGCTTAGGGGTGAGGGCAAAACCCTGGACCCTAAACTCAGTTAAAATTTGTTTTTAAATTTTAACCCACAACTAATTATCGATTGAGCTGAAATTTGCATATACATGCAGGGGAGGACGGGGCACAGTGGACCACCCCTATTTAAATCTACTAATATTCAACTCTTTTAGTTCATATGGATACACATGTATGGCAGCATAGTACTAGTTGTATGCAGCCAAAAAAATCACGTGGGAAACAGTAAGATAACTATTTTGAGCAGTTTTTATGTTTTGAGCTGCTCAAAGTAATTTTTTCACATTGAAGTTTTTAAAATTTTATAAAGATTGAACTAGTGACTATAAATACTATATAGCTATTAAAGGAAGGCAAGATATTGCTGTTTTTAAATTCCTAAAAATTACTAGCATATTTATAGTCTATATGTTATTTTATTATTATTATTTGTTTTACTTTGACACGGGGCACAGTGGACCACCTACCAGTGTGCCTAAAAGTACAAATTAAATTTCATACATATTTGTTTTTGTTAAATTTATAGATACAAATATAATGTAAAGTATATCTCAAAGTAATAAATATTTTAATGTTATAATAAAATAAAAATAATAATAATAAATTTCTGAAAGAGTAAGTATTTGATTAGTAATATAATTGTTGTTAATATCTAAATATATTAACTATTTGAATTATACAGTATTAATAATATTAATAAAAAAAATCTAATTTAATAAATAGTAGGAATTATTTATTATTTTTGTTGTTTTTAGAGATCACATATGAAAAGCAAAAGAAGTAACTTAACCCTTTGCGGCGCAAGACAATTTGAAACATTTAAATTATACTGCCACCGGAATTCATGAACTAAATTAAACTAAAAGAAATTTTAAATTTTGAGGTTTAAAAAACCGGCCTTTTCTGATATGTTATAAACGTGAATTTTTGCTAAAATATTTCCGGGATGAATTTTTGCAGCTGGATCTTAAATTTTGCGTCCTTGTGGCGAGGACACCGCGCGTTAAGGGGTTAATATATTTTATTTAAATTTATCCTACAAATACAATGTAAATTAATTATATCTCAAAATAATTACAAAAATGTTAAATATTTGAATAGTAGTATAATATTTATTAATATCTGAATTAATAAAATATTTGATTTATATAATAATAATTAAAATTAAAATAAAAAAAAAACAATATCTATTTAAACTTAATAAATTTTCTTACTGAGATTTGATTTCTTATTTATTTATTTTAATTTAATTTTGGTTATCTTATTTCAGGAAAATGCTAGAATTATGTTATTTAGACTAGAATAGTATAAGAAACTAATTTTAGAGAGAAAAAAAGTAATTTATATTAATTTAATATAGACAAAAGGGGCTGGCCCACTGTAACCTGGTGATGGGGCACAGTGGTCCACTTTGTGAGTGCTCACTATTTTTTAATTCATAATGTATTAGAAATATTGTTATAAAAAAATTAAAGCACGTTAAGAAGGGCTTAGAGATTGTTTCCTATGTTTTTTTTTTTTTCAAATACATTGCTTTTCTGTTTTTTGTGGGGAATAAAAAAAAATTAAGAGTGTAAAAGTAGTCCACTGTGCCCGGTTTTCCTATGATTCTGAAGGCAATACATGAAGACAATACAACAACGGACTTAGAGATCTTGGGTCCTTAAGAGCAGACAATACCTAATCTCGCCGGCAGCCTTCGCCCATGTTATTCTATGGGAAAATTTGTTTACATAATTACTCATTATCTAATGAATATTTTTCAATTCTGTTTTCACATTTAGAAAATTCATAAGCGTTAAATTAGCACTTGTTTCCCAAAAATTGATTTTTTAAAATTTTAGTATTTCATTTTGCGATTAGAAAATGAGAAAAATGCATTTTGTGAAAAATCACATTTTTGAACTCAAAATTAAAATGTAAAAATTAAAAAAAAATGAGTTTTTCAAAAATGAGTACTCATTTAACGGTTATGAATTTTCTGACTGCGAAAACAGAATTTAAAAATATTCATTAAGTAATGTGTAATTGTAGCAACAAATTTTCCCATAGAATAACATGGGCGAAGGCTGCCGGCGAGATTAGGTATTGTCCCCTCTTAACTCCAGTTATAAATTTGATTCCGAATTTTAACCCACTTTCTACTGTCCGATTGAGTTTAAATTTTGAATGCAGGAATGATTTCGATGACAGAACATGCTCAAGCCCTAACATACTTAGAAAGGCCTGGGAGTCCTGGGCCCCCAACTGAAAACAAAAAAACAGGGGGGGGGGGCATAAAAAAGAAGAGAAGGGTTTTACAGGCGAAAAAAAAAATTTAACAGAGAATGTTAAATATGTTGTTAAGGAATAGTTTGTTTAATTATGAGAAGGAATACGGTTAGTTCATGTAATAAAATTTGTGATTTTTTTCTCTTTTATTGCAAACCTTTATTTTGAAAAAGAAAAAAGAAAAGAAAAGAAAAGAAAAGAAACGTACATGATGGGTAGAAATGGAGGCCATTCAGCGTCCTCGTTAGTTAGTTGGTTGGATGGCTTAAGGCCGATTGACAACACTAGGGTCCTAAGCCTGTAGGTGAAGTGCTCTCCATGCGGGGTCTTTCAAAGGGGTTACCGTATTTACGTGAGTTTCAAAGAAAGACACGGAAAACTCCGAACGGCCAGGTCGATGATCACAACCTGGGATCGAACGCGCTTCACATCTACCAGCTTTAAGCGTAGAACCGCTCCACCACTGGTGCAGCCCTTCAGTATCCTGGCAAATATAAAGTTAGTTAAATATGCATATATATATATATATATATAGTATATATGTATATACAGTAAAACCTCTCTAAGTTGGACACCTACGGTTCCAAGAAAAAGTGTCCAACTTAGAGAGGTGTCGAACTTATAGGGGTTAGACATAATGTTAATGGATACATTCCGTTCCGAGAAAAAGCGTCCAACTTAGAGGGGTGTCCAACTTGAGAGGTTTCACTGTATATATCTTGCAGCTAAAAAATAAAAAATCAGATATTAGATCTGTGTAATAAATTAGTTTCAACAAATGTTTTATAAAAAAATGAATTTGATGCTTTTTAAATGTAAATTTATGTTTACAAGAAATAACATTACGTATTTTTTAATAAACTTACTTTTAAATCTGTTCCCATTACGAATCTGTTACCAATACATTCCCATTCCAATTTAAATGTGGTATTTCCCAGTAGTTCGTCATAAAAAAGCGAACACTGGATTATACATCATCGTAATAATGAATTCAATTAATATATCGTAATTACGAATTCAATGTGGTACCTTCATTTTAACCCATCGATCATTAAAAAAAAAAAAAAAAAAAAAAAAAAAAAAGGATTAATATGCGCAGAGTATTATCTCGCGCTCCATGGTATTCATGTAAAACGTACCGTTGGGAAGCTATATCAAGTGGGTAGATTTTTATGTAGCTAACTTTTTGCAAATCAAGCTCCCGACAAGAACTAGTGTCAAACGTGAGTGATGCCAGCAATAATATGAATTATGAATACGGATACTATTAAATGGTTGCCGAAAAGGGAAAAAGAAAGAAAGAAAACTGCTGTTCCAATTTACACTTATTAAAGTAAGTGCCCAATAAATACAAAGGCAGAGCAACCCTTTTTGTGAGATTAACCTCTTGAAAAAAATCTGTTCTCACTACAGAAAAACCATAGGGAAAACGAAGTAAAAATAAATAAATAGGTAAACAAATGGCGCTATCCTGTAGAAACATATTATTTATATCTGAATGTTTTCATACATCGTTGTGCAATATTTGAAATAAATTTTACCTCTAATTTTATATTCTAATAGACGCAATTATTTATATACTAGACACAATTACTTTCTTACTTTGCGTAATTACTTAGAGACACAATTACTTTCTGGAACCTCATAATTCGTGACACAAGACGAACAAACAGTTTTAGAGCTTTAAAAGTTAGTAATATTTCACTTGATTAATTGCTTTTATTTTATACAGTAGAGCTGCTTTTATCCGAGCCCCGATTAACCGAGTTCCGGATTAACCGAGTAGTCCCGAAAAGGCCACGCCCCGAAGGAGGCGTGCCTTTTGACAAATGGCGTAGATAACTTTGGGGCAAATTTTACTATATATCACTGCATTTTATAATTTATAAAATATATTGCATTTTGTATTGCATTGCATTGCATATTGTATTGCATTTTTAACTGACTACGTCTAAACATGTAATATATTTATTATTATTTTACTTCATTAACTACGTTTTCATCCATTTTAAATTTTGCCGTATGTTTCCCCTCCGATTTACGACAGACTCCGTGCTATCCGAGTTTTCGATTATCCGAGGTACTCTCAGTCCACATAACCTCGAATAAGCGAGGCTCTACTGTAATTATTTATATATTTTGTGATCAGTTTTATCCAGCAGCTTAACTTGCAAAATATGATTGTATTGGGTTGTTCGGAAAGTAATTTCGTTTTTCTCAGCAGACGACTTAATTGTATTTTTTTCACACCATCTTCACAATTAAGCTGCATTACCATTATACATTGTGACAGCTGATATAGCAAGGCTTGTTTGTGAAAAAGTTCGTTTTATTCTGCTCAAAAGATTTTGATTGGTGCCCTATCAAATAAAGAAAATCGGAAGCGACATTTTCGGCATATTTTATTTTCGCTATCAAAAAGGCGAAAATACTGTTCAAACAAGGAAAAAAGTATACGATGTGTACACAGATAATTTATTTTAAGAACACCAGAGTCAAAACTGGTTTACCGAATTTTGTTCCGGCAATTTTGACGTTGAAGACGCATTATGTTCTGGAAAACCAGTTTATGCTAATGAAGACAAAATAAAGTATTGATTTATGAAAACTGCCAAATAAAAACTCGTGAGATCGCTAAGAAAACGATCAAAGTGGAGAATATATAATTCAGTAAAATATTTATACAATGTAAGAAAATCGTCTTTCATTTTCAAAGGAAAATACGAAATTACTTTCCGAACAACCTAATAAATTATTTCTAATATCAACGAATTATATATTGCAACATAAAAGAACGCATTACAGATTTGATGTTTTATAATTTAAATGATAATGGGCAATTTAATTACAAGTTTTTTGCAAAAGTTTTTGTAAATGGCCTACCTCTTACTAATAGACAAGATATATTTAAATCAATACTCTGCAATTCGCATTGTTTTATCGAGAGACAAATTGCCCAAAAAGAAATGAAAAGTCGTTACTCTTCATTTCCGTGAAAACCATGTTTATTTTATTTTTAAAGGTATGCTGAATAAATAAATCTTAACTGTGTAACCTAATAGGGCTTTAAAAAGTAAAACATAAATAAATAAATAAATGAAATAAAGTAAAAATAAACAAACGGAAATTTGTTTTAATTAACTTTTTCACTTTTATTAATTAATTCTCACTTTTATTTTGAATAGATATTTTTGGTTTCGCATCTAAACGTCCTGAAAATACATAGACGGAAAACAAATAGACTCGATATAATTCTACCACAAAGTTCTAGTAAATTTCTAACTTTTCAAAAAATAAAAATCAAATTTTTAAAATATTATAATAAATTTTGTGTTTGCCCTGCATTTCTTAGAAATTATATTTTGACTTTACTTTGGTTAATGGATTTTTGAAAATTAAATCAAAACACGTTCTCTCTCTCTAAAATACACACACTTAAAAAAAAAAAAAAAAAAAAAAAAAAAAAATTATAATAAATAAAAAAATTATCGACAATTTTGACCATATAAATCACAACTTCTAAACAATATTTTATACCATTTTCTTTAACCCTTTGAGGGGCGGGTGATGCCACTACAGCACCACCAAATTTTAATTTTCAACTGCAAAAACTCATCCCGGAAATTTTTTAGCAAAACTTTACTTTAGTAACATAGCAGAAAACGTCGTCAAATGCTTTTTTTTTTTTAATTTTGTTCGTGAATTCCGGTGGCAGTGTAATTTAAATGATCCTACTTACCTTGCGCCGGAAAGGGTTAAAATTTGGAAAATTCAGCCAATTGGACCTAGTTCCGGGGACTCTTCTGAAAAAGTATCTTCTCGGTAGTCCATGATAGCGTTATCTAAAAATAAATTACTTTCTTTTTTTAAGTATAGCTCTTAAACTAAGAAAAATCATCGAAGGGCTAAAAAATAAATAAATAAATAAATAAATAAAAGGGAAAAAAGAAGAAAAAAAAATTGGCAGAGTTACATACAAAAACAGTACAATATTGGTATATTTTACCCCAAGTAACCTTGTAAAATAAGTTGCGATTAAAAAAAAAAAAAAAAAGTAATTCAAGCACTAGTCAATCCTACTTTAAATAAATTTGCAAAATTTCACTAAGATCTGTGTGCATTAGTTTTTGAGAAATCAGGCCCACTGAATTCAAAAATAATGTTAATAATAATAATAAATATCTTTTGTTTCTCTTCTGAATTCTGAAACTGAATTATTATTATTATTTATTTCATCTTATTTAAAGAGTAAGACTTACTTCATAATTCACTTTTTGAAGATCAAAGGAATTATAAATATATATATATATATATATATATATATATATATATATATAAAATGAAATAATACAAAAAAAAAAAAAAAAAAAAAAAAAAAAAAAAAATCAAACTATATAACAAAATGCAACCAACATCGTTGCTTTCTTTATTCTATTCTATTTCTTAAAACGATTTTTATAGATGCCACACGCACCACATAAACTTTAAATTTTACATCTACTTTTTAAGATAGCTCGCGATCATGTTTTATATAAAAATTAAATTATTAAATTCATTGTTTACTTATTTTTATTTCATTTTGCACGCGCACTTTTTATTTCTTAATTCAAAATTATTAAAAAAAACTTTTTCGATAGTGTTTGTTTCGATATTTTCTTTTCTTTTCTTCTCTCCCCCCTCTCCTCCCCCCCCCCCCCCCCCCCCCAAAAAAAAAAAAAAAAAAAAGATTTTGATGAAATTCTGGCAAAAGCAGAATTTAGTTTAAGACGGAGGACTATTACTTTTTATTACTTTTTATTTATTTTTTTTTTTTTTTATTATAACATCACTTTTAAATTATTCAATTATATTTTCGAGAAATTTTAGATTTCGATAAATGTCCAACTGTCGAAAAATGACGCCGCAAAAATCCCAGATTGAGACTAGTAGTCCTCAATCCTAAAAAAAAAAAAAAAAAAATAAATAAATAAATAAATAAATAAATAAATAAATTTCAAGTTGGATTAGTTAGTTAGTTGGTTGGGTTTTTAACGTCACACTAGTGCTGCCAATTTTTAAGTGGGAATAACACGAACCTAATGTGAAAAATTTCCAGAAACTCTGACTCGTAGACTCTTGCTCAGATTGACTTGAAACTTTGGGAAAAATGTACTACAGTCGAACCTTGTTAACGTGAATCTCCAGGGGGGTGAAAAATGTGTTCATCTTATCAATAGTTCATGCTATAAGTACAGGACTATAGATAAGAGTCTATCAATAGTCCTGCTATAAGTACCTAATTTTCATATAACTAAATTAATCTTCATTTTGACGGGGATTGTGGAAATAGTTCATGTTAAAAATAATTCACGTTAACGAGGTTCGACTAAATTAGATTTATTTATTCATTTATTTATTTATTTATTTATTTATTTTAATTTTTAAACCTATGTAACTATTTAAAAAAAAAAAAAAAAAAAAAACCTTACTTTTCCATAAAGCTATTATAACATTCCTCATATTCATTTAAATTACTTTACAAATCGGACCTACTGCGATATAAAAGATGCAATGCTCTCTCTCTCTCTCCCGATTTCTGCTGTGTGATCAATAATACAAAATGCCGATGTTCAAATAAAATATTTGATAGTTAGTTATCAATAAAAAATCCTTTCAATGGAACACTTTTAACCTCTTTAACATCTCCAAATAAGGTCAAGTGGGCAGATTCTCCATTGCGCCCTTAGCGACGATATCGCCCTCTCTTATGCAAGAGGAAAAATTGCTTCCGGCTCTAGAAATTTTCACTAAGGTTTCAGTTGAGCAAACATTACGAGTTCACGGGTTTCGGAAATAATTTGAAGGGATTCCACATCTCTATTGGAAAGGGAGATTTGTTTTACAGCTTTCTCTCCCTTTTTTAGTCAAATTGCCAGCTGTTCATTAACTGCTGTTTTCGACAGCTGACATTTCTTTTCCTTGCTTGATGTAAGTTGGCAGAAGGGAGTTCATAAACTTTTAATTTAGTAAATCTATGACTAATGATGGAGTATTCAAAAAGTTTATTTTTTAGTTTAAAATTTTGTTGATAATTTTATCTATTCTTAGCTTTATTTTAATAATAATAATAAGAGTATATGGTTAGTATGTTTCATATAATAAGAATTACAATTCAACTGTATTTAAAAAATTAAAATTAATTTAATTATACATAAATATATTTAATAGTATATTTATGTAAACTATTGAATAATTAAGTATATATAAATATGAGACAACCTTCAGATTTAAATGGAGGAGAAAAAACGAACTTATATTTAGAAAAATCATTCCTAAAATTACTACTAAAATTATGCAAAAATACTGAATTATCTTTTACTTAAACATTTAAGTATATCAATATTCTTAAAAGGAAACTAATACATAGCATTGAGCATCATAAAATGTTCTATATAATATACATAACTATATGTTTAAATAACTTAATCGTGATTTTCCGAGAATTGCATACGAGATTTGTCCTATAAACCTATCCAATAGAATCTAAGAAAACAAATACAATATTACTAAGGGGAAAAGGAACCACTAGGGCTCCAAAGGTGCTATTCTTGAAACTGGTAGCTTGGAAATGGCGGGTTCGATCCTAAGTCGCATTCGAAGGTCTAGTCTCTCGGAGATTTCCATGTTTTTCTCCAAAAGACGCATGAATACAAGCCAGTGGCGGATCTAAGGGAGGAGGGGCTAGAGGGCTAACCCCCCCCCCCCAAAAAAAAAAAAAATATATATATATATAAAGCACTGACATTCACAATTGAATATTACAATTGGATATTTTTCATAGACCTGGAATAATATCTTGAAAAATCTTAGACCCCCCCCCCCCCCCCAAAAAAAAAAAAAAAAAAAAAAAAAAAAAAAAAAAAAAAAAGTTGAGTTCTGGATACGCTACTGATACAAGCTATGGCCCCTTAGAAAGTATCCCCTCCAAGTAGGGTGCTCCACATAGGCTTAGAACATCCATGTAGTAATTTTGCCTTAACCCCTACGCCATCTCCAAAGGAAGGAAAACGCATGTATAATAATGCTCTCTAATGAGTGACAAAAGCCGTAACTAAATTTGAATATCTGCTTATAACAATCACACATAACAAACGCACATAAAAAACTAGTATATTGTGGCCACCACAAGACTTTCTTCTATATTTTCCTATACAAATTCACTCAGTAACAATATTAATAAAAAAAAAAAAAAAAAATCCAAGTTTTTTTTCGTTAAAAGTAAAAAAAATCGATAATTTTGTTTTAAATTATCACATATTTATAGTTCAACCAGTCGTTTTAAAGGTATTGACGAGACCTTTCGAAAGATACCCATCTTGAAAATTTACCCCACCCCGGGGGGTACCCCACATGCACAATTTTTTTTCCTAATTACCTACTACTATTATCAATAATTCATACAGGTTAAGAATAACTCTCATTATGTACATTTATACGAAATTTTGTCCTATACTGCCATGTTAAAAATTTAGAAAAAATACGATCACAGCGCCTCCTGTTGTGCGATTGATCCTCAAATCTAATAAGCACCAGTTTATGTCAAGGGCCAACTAAATACCAAGTTTGGTTAAATTTCGTTTAAAAATTTTTTTTTTTTTAAATTACGAGTTTTTTTTTCCGTAAAAAGTAAAAAAATCGATAACTTTGTTTTAAATTATCACAGATTTATAGTTCAACCATTCGTTTTAAAGGTATTGACGAGACCTTTCGAAAGATACCCATCTTGAAAATTTACTCCCCTCGAAGGAGGACTTCCCCCCCAGGGGGTTGACGAGGCTCCTACACATACAAAAATTTTTTCTCAGTTGACTATCTCTATTATAAATAATTCTTGTAAATTTCATAATGATTACTAAAAAACAATTCTCTTTATGCACATTTATACAAAATTTTGTCCTATATCACCATGTTAAAAATTTAGAAAAAGCGGGATGGCAACGCAACCTGTCAGACATTTTTTACCCAAAGTTGATAGGCACTAATTTATGTCAAGGTGAAACTACATAGCAATTTGTATGAAATTCTGTGGAGTAGTTTGTGAGATACAGTTGCCACAAAATTTTGTCACACACACACACACACACACAGACAGACATTTTCTAAAAATGGCCAAATCGTGTTCTACAGCTCTCAAAACGTGTAAATCCATCAAGAACCCGAGGTCGAAAATTTTTACGAATCCAATACTTTCTTCTATTGAATATAGAAGAAAATAATTATTAAGATTATATACCGAACAAAAAAAAAAAAAAAAGGTACTGAACACTCCCCCCCCCCCCCCAAAAAAAAAAAAAAAAAAAAAAAAAAAACTAGTATGTTGTGGCCACCACAAGACTTTCTTCTATATTTTCCTATACATATTCAATCAGTAACAATATTTAAAAAAAAAAAAGATTTTTTTTTTTCTTTTTTTTTTTTTTTTTTTTTTTTTTTGTGAAAATTAATACATATTCAATCACTAACAATATTTTAAAAAAAAGTTTTTTTTTTTTTTTGGTTAAAAGTAAAAAAAATCGATAACTTTGTTTTAAATTATCACAGATTTATAGTTCAACCATTCGTTTTAAAGGTATTAACGAGACCTTTCGAATGATACCCATCTTCAAACTTTACCCCCCCCCTCCCCGCCAGGGGGGGAAGCGATGCCCCCCATGCACAAAATTTTTTTCCTAGTTACGTACTACTATTATCAATAATTCATATTAATTTTACAAACACAAGTGTAAAATAACTCTTATTATGCACATTTATACGAATTTTTGTCCTATGCTGCCATGTTAAAAATTTAGATAAAATGCTATCACAGCGCCACCTGTTGAGCTATTGATCCCCAAATATAATCAGCAACAGTTTATGTCGGGGACCAACTAAATACCAAGTTTGGTAAAATTTCGTTAAAAAAAAAAAAAAAAAAAAAAAAAAAAAAAACGATTATTTTTCTAAGTTTTTTTTTTGTTAAAAGTAAAAAAAATCGATAACTTTGTTTTAAATTATCACAGATTTATGGTTCAACCATTCGTTTTAAAGGTATTGACGAGATCTTTCGAATGATACCCATCTTCAAAATTTAACCCCCCCGGGGGGGTACTCCCCCCCCAGGGGGGGAACCGATGCCCCCCCATGCACAATTTTTTTTTCCTAGTTAACTACTACTATCATCAATAATTCAAATTCATTTTACAATCACAAGTTTAAAATAACTCTCATTATGCCCATTTATACGGAATTTTGTCCTATGCTGCCATGTTAAAAATTTGCATAAAATGCGATTACAGCGCCACCTGTTGAGCTATTGATCCCCAAATCTAATGGGCACCAGTTCATGTCAGGGTGCAACTAAATACCAAGTTTGGTTAAATTTCATTCATATGTTCGTGAGATACAGCGTCCACAAAAAAATGATACAGACACACAGACAGACAGACAGACAGACAGAAACACAGACAGACAGACACACAGACAGAAACACAGACAGACAGACACACAGACAGACATTTTCTAAAAACTATCAATTCGTGTTCAGGACATCCCAAAACGTGTAGATCCGTCAAAAAACGGAGGTCGAAAATTTTCGCGAATCCAATACTTTCTCTATATTACATATAGAAGAAAGTAAAAAAAGCAGTTTGCCTAGGTAGGCCTACTCAATTGAACGAAGACTTGGCTGAACTCCGTAACAGACCGTACGTATGCACTAGACCACCCAATGTTTTGGTTTTAGTCTTTGTGATGTTTCTTTTATTTTTAGTTATAGTAATAACGCCATTTGTTATTTTTCCAATTTATTTTATTCAGCCCTTAAATAAGCGCCCTGCGGTGGACATGGGGCCATTGTGTAGTCAATCAGTCTTAAATCCGCACACCACGGTTTCTTCATTTTTTAGGAACGCCAATTCAAACTAAAAGAGAGCAGATATTTTTATCTGAAATGCAACGTTATATACAAAATACATAAAAACAGTATATTAAAAAAAAAAAAAAAATTAAAACATTAATTAATAAATTATATTTCCAAAACAGTCAGTTTTATAGTGCCAAATTATTAGAAATTAAACCTAATCCTCATACGACTATTTTTAGTAGCATTCTTTCATAATAATTATCTGTATTAAATTGGATGAAGGTGATTAAATAATGGTATGAAGATTATTTACATTACGTAACACTAATAACTTGCCAGCTGCGTTAATGCCTTAGACATTCATATATACCTATGCTACCAAGCATAGTATGAAAAGTGTAATTTAACGGTATATTTGATAAGTAATTCGTATGGTAATATGCACAAACTCGAACAAGTATAATTTCTTATGACAAGTAATTTATATACTTAGTTTGATTTGGTTCCCCTTTATAGAGACTAATGGTGCTACCACGAATACATCGAAATGTTTCGATCGTCGAATAGTGACGTAGAAATATGTTTTCAGAAATTATAGAGTGAAAGATATCGTAAGAACAGTTCCGCTTGCTAATTCTACATGGAAATTGTTTGATATGTTTACTAACATATTTTTTTTCCAGTGTACAAAGTGATTAAAACCTTAAATTTATTTTAAAATATTACGTCAGAATGATGTCATATTCGACCATCGAAAGACTTTCATACGTTCGTGGTAGCACCCTAATATAGTTGTCACTCTAAAAATGTAAAAAGTGTCTAACCATCATCACCTGTTAAGCGACAGCAACAAATGCTAAAATGTAATCATTGTTTATCCCTGCTGTTCTGTTCCCATTTACTATACATTACATTTGTACCATTTAAAAGACCGTCGCAAATTACCAATAGCGCAGTACTAGAGC
The DNA here is from genome assembly GCA_963930645.1 of Salticus scenicus. Lineage (NCBI taxonomy): Eukaryota > Metazoa > Arthropoda > Arachnida > Araneae > Salticidae > Salticus > Salticus scenicus. The sequence goes on along the minus strand of OZ005658.1, from coordinate 121,673,260 downwards.
GACGTTAAACCCAATCAACTCAACCCTCATGTCAGCACCCTAACTGGTACTTTTAAAACTAGTCTGACTTCCTTGCTGTACAAATATTTCTTTTAATGTACGTTTAAGTAAAAATTTGCCCTATTTTGCCATATTAAAACGGGCCGCGGTAGCTAGCTAGTCTGACTTCCTTGCAGTACAAATATTTCTTTTAATGTACATTTAAGTAACAATTTGCCCTATTTTCCCATATTAAAACGGGCCGCAGTAGCTGGGTCGGTAGAGCGCCGAGCTCGTAAGTGGAAGATTGCGAGTTCGATACTCGATCCGACTAAAGACCGTCGTGTACACTAATGGTGGCTGGTGCACGTAAAATCCGTCGTGGCCTCAATGTCCTCCATTTTCCCATCCAAATTATACCTCAGGGGGTCACCGAAGCGTGGAGGCATACCCTCCATGGAGGATAAAATGTGAAGGCATGTCTCCAGACCATCCTTAAGAATACGTTCTAGACTGTCGCCAATTACCTATAGCGCAGTACTAGTGCGACGTTAAACCCAACCAACCAACTTCGGATTCGAGGACGGCTACCTATAAAAGGTAAGTAGACAATGTCATTTGCAAAAAGTCAAAATAAAGTACAAAATATGTGACTGTGTTATTAAAAATTCTTTACAGTTAATTTAAGAAAAGTATAACACTTTTTTGCTATTTTTTGATAGTTACAGTCAGAAGCAAAATTATTGAAGCGCTAGCAATAATTCCTGTTTAAAAGATTTGCATCTAACACTGTTTTGTTAAGTAAATATTTGTCGAGTCATGATCTTAGTCTTATGCAGTTTATAAAAAAGTAAGTTGGTGATAAAGCTTAGAAAAAAAAAAAAAAAAAGAAGAAGAAGAAGAAGAAGAAGAAGAAAAATGTGGATGTGTGCTTCAATAATTTTGCTGCCGGCTGTAACTTTGAAAGTTATTCAAATTTCTAAATTTACATTTTTCATGATTGTCAAATTAAATATTTATTTTATCTGATTTTAAAAACAGACTAAGAACATGATTCAACAAAGATTTATTTAACAAAACAGTATTAACTCTACTTTTTTTATATACGAATTTTTGCTAGTGTTCGGATACTTTTGTTACCGATTGTACATATGTTTTTTCTTTTGTTTGGATCCGACCATAGTTGTCACCTTTAGCACTTTTTGGCTACCGAAGAATTTGAATAGAAATTTTATATATATTTCTGTAGCAGTTTTACAGATTAAATAAAATAAAAATTTCTATTAAAATTTTCTGGTGCTTAAGTTGGCAATTATGGTCCGGTCTCAGGTTTCAACTGTGAGACCACATTACAATGAAACCGAAGACCGCATGCATACGTCAGGCGGCATACACAGTAGAGGTCTGCTCGGGCCGGAATTTCGAGGCCCGGGCCCGGGCCCGGCACGGCCCGTACGAAAACTTTGCTTACCCGGCCCGGCCCGTTATAAAGTCGAAAAATGCGGCCCGGGCCTGGCCCGGCCCGTTTATTTTTTAACGGTTTATGGCCCGGTCCGGACAAAAAACGATAAAAACAGGCCCGACCCGGCCCAGCCCGATTGAAAAATGTGTAAAATAACAAAAAAAAAAGAATGCCTTTTTATGAAAAAGATTTTTAGTATGTGTTTTGCAGAGGTTTTATATAACCAAACAATAGTACGTTCTTTAACAAAACTGCTGAAATTTTACAAGACAATTATATATAAACAGAAATTCATTTTTATAGACAAGGCACAAAGACAAACAGAAAGTCAAATCGAAAATATTAGCATTCATCAAACAATATAGGAATGTATTTAAAATGGTTAATACTACTGAAAATGCACTTTCAACCATTTCCTCTTATATACCATAATGTATCCGAATCTTTCATGTGCCCCGGTAAACAAAACTTTAATGTTAATCCTACCATATACAATAGAAAAGTTGCTTTTGCCACTGATAAAAATTATGCTACTTTCGTCCACTGGAGAAAAGGAAAAGGAGCCTTAGAGAAAAAGTTACAGCGGAAAGGTTTTTATAGCTTTTATACCACCTAAACTCAACAGATCATAAGAAACAAACCCTTATACACAGTAACGTATCTAATTTCTTTTGTTATGTACATGTACGCAAACTGGTAGTGACATGCATACTATTTTGAATAGGAAACCATCCAATATTACTTTAAATAAAATATATTAATTTCGAGGCATGCTAAAAATCTTTGCGAAAAATCAGATTTCGGACAGACAGACTGATAGACAATTAAATTGACGTTACAGACACTTTTTTAACAAAATAGAACTTTATGTGGCATACATGCCTGTAAAATTACGTAAAATAAATGACTGAAGAAATATTTTATCATTTTCCTTTTTCGTTGATTAATGTGGAAACCAGAAAAAGATTCGGGCCGACACGGCAGGGAGAAAATTTCCTTCAGGCCCGGCCCGGCCCGGCCCGAATATACACAAAAAACTGAGGCCGAGCCTGAAAAAAATTTTTAAGCCCGAGCCCGGCCCGGCCCGAGAACAAATTCAAAAATTCGGCCCGAACCCGGGCCGGGTCGGGCTCGGGCTCGGGCCGGAAGCCCGGCCCGTGCAGACCTCTACACAGGCAGACCAGAACCACTGTTTTCATTTTGGATATATATGCATATTGTCCACACGTGTTATCGTATTTTAATTTGAAATATTTCACTATCAATTTGTATATAGTCCCTGTGTTCACTGAAGAAACAGCCAGAAAAAATAGCATTATTATTATTATTATTATTATTATTTTGTATTATGATTCTTTTATTTTAAAAATAAAATCATGCGTTTTTTTTTTTTTTTCTCCTTAATGATCTTGTTGGATGGAAAATAAAATATACCTAATTGAAGAATTTTGTCCGTAGGGGATCGTATAAAAATTTAAAAGGTGTAATTTTTTGAAAATAAATAATTGGATTTTTTGATTAATATAATGTTATTTCCTGTCTTATTTCGAACATTTTTCTTTTTTTTTTTTTCAATTTAAATTACGCGCTTATCTCTAACAGGTAAAAAATTAACCGCATTTACATCTTTTTGGGATACCCTGTGTAAGAAAATAACCAATCGTCCAATAACAGTACCATGAAAAGTAAACAAAACTACTAGATAACGTTTCAACAAATTAATGAATTCGAAAATAAAATTGTGTTGGTGTATTTATTTTCCTACAACTCATCACAATTGTACAAATATTTCCGAATTCCCTCTATAATATACAAATGTTTTTTCTATCGCGCTGTGTGTGTGTTTTTTAAAAGAAAGGAAAAAAATCCGTTTTTTCGAAATGAGTATACAAATTCGACGGATATTACAACTTCCGTCGGAGATTGACTCTTTTTTCTTTCCTCTTTAAAAACCCTTCATTTTCATAAAACTGGGAATGGAATCTAAACAGCAAAGGAAATTTTGCAGTTTTTTCGCTTCTATTTTTAGTTGTAAATGATTGGAAATCATTTCTAAGAAATATTTGTTCTTCCGATCTGAGGAAAAATGGCTTTATGAAATGTGCTAGTAATTATTTAAACGTTTGAACATAGAAACAGATAATATCTTCCCATTATTCCCATATACATATTGTCGTGGCCGCAATGTCCTCCATGTTCCCATCAAAAATTATACCTCTGGGGGTCACCGAAGCGGGAGAGCCATCCCTTCCGTGGAGGATCAAAATTGTGATGGCATGTCTCCGGACCACCTCTAGAGGTGTGTCCCAGACCGTCGTCAATTGCCCATCTGCGCAGCACTAGTGCGACGTTAAACCCAACCAACCAACCAACCCATATATATATATTATGTAGTTCTATTTTTCAGTTAGTGGTTGCTTGATAAGATTGGTTGGCAATACTGTGCTTAATTCTGTACTGATAAGTATAAAGGATTTAAGTCCAAAAAGGCCGATTTTGAGTTAAGTACATAGTCAGACTCAAAAAAAAAAAAAAAAAAAAAAAAATCTCTATCGATTGGTATAAAGGATTTAAATCCATGCCATTTAGTCTTTGAGAAAATCCATTGGTAAAAAAAAAAATTCAAATCAGAAATTTAGCATTAATCTTTGGTATAAAATATTCAATTCAAATTTTTTCCTTCATCAAATGAAGATTGATAATCACTGAATGGTATAATGGGTATAAATGAACATAATCCCTTTTTCCTAATCGATTCTTCTGATTAGTTTGTAGTTAGTTTAACTTTATTTTTCGCCTCCTGAAAAATCAAAAATATGGACTTAAATCCTTTATACTTATCAGTACAGAATTCTTCTCGTTGATTATAAGCAAATGCAATATTGAATTTTCTATTATCAGCTACATCGTCCAGATGTAGTGAAAATGTGACGCATTCTAAACTATTTTGCAAAATTTTTCAATAAATTAGAACGACGGAAGAATTTGAAATGTCTAGATCAATTTTTAAAGTTTTTACATCTCGATAGTCTGGTTATTACCAGAAAACCATAAATATATATTTAATATAGTTGTAGAAATAATTCAGAACATGTATTTCTGCATTTTAACTACAAAAGTAAATATTTTCTAAAGGGACAATACGGCCAGTCTCTGAAAGATGAATTCGTCATAATAAACTCATTTACTAAATATTTAGAGAACAGTGAAAGCGCAAAGTTGGGTAAATTGCATGCTGTGCCTGATAGAGCATAAAAGTCCAGAAGTTCGTAAGTATTGCAGCTAGGATGTGCTTTAGTGGCTCAACAGGTCAGTCACATCTCTATAATCTGGTAACTAATCATCAGTAAAAGACCTAAAATGTCTATTTTATACACACACACATACAGTCGGTAACAAAAGTCTCCGAACACTAGAAAAAATTCCTATATAAAAAAAGTACACTTAATACTGTTTTGTTAAATAAATCCTTGTCGAATCCTGTTCTTAGTCAGTCTAAAAACAGGATTCGATAAGGATTTATTTAACAAAACTGTATTAAGTGTACTTTTTTTATATAGGAATTTTTTCTAGTGTTCGGAAACTTTTGTTACCGACTGTATATACACATAACAAAAGGTGTTGACCATTATGCGTCACTGTAATTCACTATAAAGATGAGGTATTTTCTAAAAATGGAATGTGGCCAATCTCAGAATGACTTTTGAATTCATCATAATAAACTTTTAAGCATTCACTTAGTTATATGGCACAACAATCAAAGAACGGAATTAAATAAATCACACGTTATGTCTGATGGAACATAAAAGTCCAAAAGTGTATACCGTGTTATGGTACCCTACCCACTTTTAAACTTATGTTCTATCACACCCCGGTCACACTCGTCACCTAATCTTTCGGAGTTTCTAGTGGTTTTCTCCGAAACTCACGACGGGTTAAAGCCCCTAAAATCTAGGAGGATATCACCTAGGCTTAGAACCCAAGTTCAGTTAATTGGGCTTAATCCCTATATCATCAACACAATTAAAAGTGGGTAAATATTCTAGCTGAGCTGGGATGTGCTTTGGTGGCTCAACAAGTCAATCACTCTCGATAATCTGGCTACTCATCATCAATAAAATATCACAAATATCTATTTGATATATATGTAGTGATAATCTATATAATGCCGCGCTGTTATTTACTATAAATATAACGTACTTTCTAAAAACGGCCAATCTCTGAACGAATGTAACATTGAATTCATTCAATATTTAGTTTATATGGCACTATAATCAAAGGCAGAAATTAGGTTGGTTAGTTGGGTTTAACGTCGCACTAGTATTGCGCTATGGGTAATTGGCGACGGTCTGGGACGCATCCCTAAGGATGTTCCAGAGACATGCCATCACAATTTTGATCCTCGACGGAGTTGATGACTCCTCTGCTTCGGGACCCCCAGAGGTATAATTTGGATAAGAACATGGAGGACATTGCGGCCACGACAGATTTTATGTGCACTAGCCACCATTAGTGTACACAACGGTCTTTGGCCGGCTCGAGTATCGAGCCCGCAACCTTCTAGTTACGAGCTCGGCGCTCTACCGACCGGGCTGTCGCGGCCCACAAGAAATTAGATAAATCCGTGTTTTGGTTTATAAGGGCATAAAAGTCTAAAATGGGTAAATATTCCAACTGGGATGTACTTTTGTGGCTCAACAAGTCAGTCACAATCCTCAATAAAAGACCATAAATGTCCATTTAATATATATGTAACGATAACGTATTGACGATTATACTACACTGCAGTTTACTATAAAGATAATGGAAAGATGTTCCATTTTTTACAAAATGGAATACGACCAATCTCTATTTCTCTTCCTGATCGGATATACACGGACACTTAATAATATTTCTATCCAATTATAGGGAAAGTCAATTCCCTATCGCACTCTCTAAATGTAATTGACGTGGGCTTCACGCAGTTTTGTGGGGAATGGAGATTTTTAAAGCGTTTTCCACTGCTGAGGGGACATGCAATAAAGAACCGAAAGCGGGTAGGTGGTCGAAACCGGAAACCGGATTGCAGCTCCCCCGAATGGCATTCGCTGTGGGTGGGGTTCTGATAAGAATGTTCCATAAAGATGAGGATGCGATAGGGAACGAGTTTGGTGCTAAGCTGATCGAAAGAGAGAGAACATGAATATAGAGAGAAGTTGATGCTGAATGCAATATTTGGAAGTCACTTACCTTGCCAGGGTTGTTAGAGATGAAAAATTTGTAGGCTTCATGCAAAAGTAGTAATATTACTGCAGATTGCGGATTTTTCTGTTTCCTAAATATGAAATTTTCGTGTTAAATGAACATTTATACATATTGCTTCGATTAAAAAAAAAAAAAAAAAAAAAAAAAAAAAAACATGATACAAATGAACAATTATATGTATTGCACCTCGATAAAAAAAAAAAAAAAAAAAAAAAAAAAAAACAGGTGACACAAATGAACAATTATACATATTGCGCCTCGATTAAAAAAAAAAAAAAAAAAAAAAAAAATGTGTTATCGATATTTGTAAGTAGATTTTTCTCAAATACTGAATTTTTGAGTTGTGTCAGAGCCCGTTTATAATAGTTTTACGCGTCGGGAGTTGAAAATACTTTAGATTCCAATTTATTTAAAGAGAATTTTATAATTAATAAGTGCAGTAGTAAGTATCTGATTTTAAAGCGTTGAAAAACCTGTAATATCTTAATCTTAATTAGTTCACCTTGCCAAGGTTGATGAGACAAAACTTTTGTAGGTCTCAGAAAAAATTAGTATTGCGGAGCATGGATTTTTTGTTCTGAAAATATGCAGTTACCCAAGCAGCACCGAAACGTTCTCTGAACGTTCAAAAATTGTTCTACAAACACGTTCTAAGAACGTTCACTTTGAACGTGTTATAGACGTCTATTTGTCCATCTTGAAGCCGTACAATAGTACGGTTCAGAGAACGTTCAATGAACGTGTAACTATCACCATCGGTGTTATAGAAACGTTCTGAGAACGTTCTACGTATACGGTCTCAGAACGTTCTAAACGTCTTTAGAACGTTTTCAAAACGTTATACACATTTTCAGAACGTTCTAGAAAACGTACTGTAAACGTTCTAAAATAGTGTAGAAAAAAAAAAAAAAAAAAAAAAAAAAAAAAAAACTGTGACGTCATTATAAAAAAAAAACACCACAGTACGGGCGTTTAAAAGTAAAAAGTACATATTATTACTTACAAACTTTGAATAAACACCATAAAATGCAATAAACTCGCAACAATTGTTTCGGGTCGAAAATACACACGACCCTTCATCAGGCGAATAAAGTAAGCACGAGTGCTGCAGTCAAAGCGGCAACGCAATTGGTGCGTTGCCGCTTTGACTGCAGCACTCGTGCTTACTTTATTCCCCTGATGAAGGGTCGTTTGTTTTTTCGACCCGAAACAATTGTTGCGAGTTTATTTCATTTTATGGTGTTTATTCAAAGTCTGTAAGTAATAATTTTTACAACGCCAGTTTTGTGGTGCTTTTTTATTAAAAATTACATAGCTGATGATGCAACACATGAACAGGATTATAAACTACTTTTTTTTTTATTATTCATATAATGTTTGAGAAATTTTAACATACTTACTATTCCTTTAATTTCAACGTAATATGCATCAAAAATTCGATATTATATGAGAGTTTTCCGAAAATAGTGCCATTACGTCTCTTTATCCCTTAAAAAATTTCTTAAATTTTTTCTTTTTTTTTTTTTTTTTTTTTTTTTTTTTTTTTTTTAATTTCTTTTTTTCCCCTGATTTGAAGATAATGAAGTTATAGTATTAATTACAAAACTTTGAATAAACACCATAAAATGCAAGAACTCGAAACAATTGTTTCGGGTTAAAAGAAGACACAACCCTTCATCAGGCGAACAATGTAAGCGCGAGAGCTGCAAACAAGCACGTTGAGTGTGTTGAATGCGTTGCCGGTTTTTTTTTTTTTTTCTTTTGTAGCAGCTGCGAGTTCTTGCCTTTTATGGTGTTTATTGAAGTTTCGTTATTAATACTATAACGCCATTATCTTCAGATTAGGGGAAAAAAAGAATTTTTTTTTTTTTTTTTAAATGCAAAAATTTAAGGAAATTTTTAAGGGATATAGTGTTGACTTTCACGTTATGACAATTTTTGGGAATTACTGTCGTAGAATATGGAATTTCTCATGCATATACGTCTAAATTAAGTATGTTCAAATTTCTCCAACATTATTTGAATTTAAAAAAAAGTAATTCATATCCCTGTTGCTGTGTTGTATCATTCTTCATCTGCTATGTACAACTAAACTCTTGAATTATTTTGCTTGTTTTAATCCTTGGGATTCCGGATGCATCATCCTGTGAGTAATGTTTGTTTTTTATAGTTGTTTTCTGTTTGATTCTCTGTGTTCTTGAATTAATAGTTTATTCCAGGGGTGCAGAAAATGTTCAAACCTCGGACATTTCCCCCAAACACAGTATAAATTTCCCTCAATAATGCAAAAATCTACTTTGCTATTCAAAGTCATTTGTTCTATGTAATAAATCTTTAAGAGAATAAACATACAGTGTAACATAAAAATGTCGCTGTTAGTGTATAAGCACTTCAAAGTAGCAAATTGTTATTTTTGATTTACATTTTTATTTTCTCTTAAAAAAATATTCAAAATTTCACCCGAACCTCGTTCGGACGTTCGGACATGTTCTGCACCCCTGGTTTATTCCACTTTATTCTTCATTTTTAACTTCAATTAATTTCTTGTACGATTGGGTGTCCGCTGGTATAGCTGCTAACGAACGAAATCGTACATTGGTGCTCAACGGTGAAAAAGGTCACCCCTGACGAGTTTTTTTTTTTTTTTTTTTCTTCTTTTTCACCGTTCTGAGCTTTTCCTTTAAAAAAAAAAAAATGCTGTTTTTTTTTTTTTTTTTTTTTTTTTTCCTTCTCGTTGCTTGTTTGTATCTTTTGATTTGAGTTTCATGTCGTTTTTACGCACCGGCAAAATTATTAAAATTGCAACGAATAATCTAGGAATAAATGTATGATTAGATTGAAGTTAAATAAAATAAAAATAAATAAACAAAAATAAATGTTTCAATAAATCACAATCAGTCTCCACATGTTATTTAAATTTGTTGTAATTTCCTTCTCATTGTTCTATGTGGTTTCAGTGATCTTATATCGGTTGCCTGGTTTTAACTACGATTAAAAATTCATTTATACATACATATATATATATATATATATTAATTTTTTTTAATACAGGGTACAAAGATAATCACGAGAATGTCTTTATCTCCGCAACTATTGGTCGCAAACATATAGTTTCAGTTACAAAATTTTTTTTATAAAAATATGAGCGGTATGACAAGTTTAAATTTAAAATATCTATTTTTTCAAAATTACAAAAACTAAATTTTTATACAGTTCCAGATCCCTATAGTGATATTTAAAAAAATTGACACTCATCCTAACAAAAAGTTTCATTTATATTCTCCCAAAATGGAACAAGATATTTAAAGTTTAGATTTTCTAACATATTTAGGCCTTCAATAAGGGATCGGTTTAAATATCCTATTTGGAATTTGTTTGCTTTTTCCCGGGCTTTATTAAAGAATTTTTCATTGTCTTTTTAATAAATCCCGAGAAAATGCGAAATAATCCTAAATTTTGAAACTAACTATCTCAGACAATTTTGGGCGCACAAAAGTGAAACTTTTCGTGTTATATTTTTTAAGTTGAAAGTCAACTTTTACTATTAGCGTCCTGAAAACCGTATAAAAATTACCAATTTTTGTGATTTTGAATAAATTGATTTTTTTAATTTAAACATGTCATATAATGAATGCTTACATTTTTAAAAAAAATACATTTTGTAATTGGAGAACGCCTGAGACCAATTGTTGTGCAAATAAAGGCCTGCTCTCGACTTTGCACCCTGTATATTCTAAACATTTCTGGGTACTACTTTGTAAGTCCATGGATAGTTTAAAAATATATTTGAATGCTGAAGTTCATAGAAAGTTTTAATATTCCAACATAAAAAATATTTTCGAAAATTAATGTACCAATACACCGCTAAAATTATATGCAATTGAGTTTAGAATATATTGTTAATTTATAATAATAAGAAATTGAAACGAAAATTAAAAAATTAGTTAGAAGGAAGAAATTTTAAAAATTTCCAAATACTTAAATATAATTTTTTTAATCAAAATATTTAACATACTTCATATTTTTAAATTTCAGTGCATGTGTGTATTCATATTTTCAGTTTACAGCAGCAGTTTACAAAAATTATGTTTACAGATATTTAAACTTATTCCACATGGCAATGTAATTGGTAATCATTAAATGTTTAAATTTCTTTAAAATGAGTCAACGCAATTTTTACTCATTTTATGTAATTATGCTATCATGGCATATTAAATAATAAACAAATGTAATTATTATTATTTTTTTTAATAAAAAATATAGTAAGTATATTATTTATAATTAATATATCATTTCTTAGTATATTATTTATTTACTTATTAAATATATTATTTATTGTTTTGATAACGTTTTCCCTTTTCCGTTTTTATATTATGTTAGACATAAGTAAAAGGAAAGAAAGCCGTCCTCACCCAATCTCTGTCTATGATTATGCTAAAAACATAATTTTTACTTATTGGACGCCATTATTTTCTGGTTCAGAAGGTTAGTATAAAAAAAAAAAAAAGAAAGAAGGAAAAATTAAAGAAAGAAAACATATAGAAATAGCTTTTGTATAAATACTTTATAAATAAAACTATTGTTCTTTCGTATATATATATAATTATATTTCACAACAATTTTATCGTGTTGTATCCATTAATATAAATAGTTTTTATTCCAGAGAATGCTTGAATTCCAAACTTTAAAAGTCAATTTTTAGCCATTTTCATGATATACAGACGAGTGGCAAAATAATGTGTAATTTTCCGATTTAGCCTTTTTGTCAAATACATAGAGAAATCTTGATAAAGTGCATAGAACTTCATGGGTATAAAAAACATGTTATTCCACATATATTTATGTAAAGATTTCGTCCAGAAAGAAAAGAAGGGATCTTAACGGGGGGGGGGGGGGGGTGTAAATTTTTATTTATAAAAATTTGCACTTGAAATGCGTTGTAGCTGTAGCATTTATTCTTATGTGGCTTCTTTAATTTATGTGTATTCATAATTTTGTCAGTATCACGCCCATTCATTGAGAATATTTTTTATTTATTTTTTTTTTTTTTTATCTTTATTGAAAATTTGCGAAACATTTTTTGCTTATATAACATAAAGGGTTTTCAGATCAATTTAATGCCATTTCTAGAAAATTTGACATAGTGCATTAGACATAACATAATACAAATATAATATAAAAATATTAATATAAGATGAAATATGAGTATTTTTTCTAAATAAGTTTTAACTTTGCATCCACAAATGGTGACAAAGTTTTTTTTTTTTTTTTTTTTTTTACAAAATTTATTATCCAAATACATAAATACTCTGAAAAAATAACCAAAGCAATATCAGGGAAATTTAGAAACATATCATCGATAGAATTAGTTAAATTTAAAGCAATATGAAAGAGAAGCGAACGATAAGTGGTTTTATAAAGATTTCAATTTAATTAACTTACAGTGTATTCCCAAGGACTTATTAAAAATAAAAATATGCATTACATACTTATACTTTTGCTTGTCTTTCATAGTGCTTAAATTTCAACTAATTCTGTTGACGATATCTTTTTGATTTTTCACAATGTTTGCATGAGTTCTATACATTTCACTAAATAATACCCAAAAATTTTTTTTCGTTAAATCTTGTGCATGCGCAGATAAATATCTTTTAGTAAAAATGCTCATTTTTTTGCATAAATTTAATGTTCTTAATCTCAGATTACAGAATGTTGTGTCTAATGTACTATGTCAAGTTTTCTAAAAATGACTTATAATAAATTAAAAACCGTGCTTATTATAAATAAAAAACACTTGAAAGTCTTTAATTTCATTAAAGAAATTTTCTGTGATGGTGAATTATAAATGATAATTAAAAAGAGCGCCATAAAAACATGCTAAAACTACAATAAATTTCAAGCATTATTAATTACAAGATGGTGCCAAATATGTAAAAATATAATTTTATTAGTGGTTCTTTTCTTATCTTTGGGGTATTTTTTTTTAAACATATGTGATATAACATGTTATTTACACCCACAAAGTATCCATCAAATGTTTCTCAAAATTTCCGACAAAATGTTTAAATTCGAAAGTATCGCTTTTTTTCTTATTTGGTCCCCCCATCATCTGTATACGTATATAAAGATGCACAATAATTATTCTGTGGATTACATATGTGCTTACACTTGTGTGTATTCAGACTAGCTTTATCTGAATTACTATTTGATTATTAATCATAAAATTGACAGATTCATTAATTACATACAGTACAATATACTCTTAATAAATATACGGCATTGTAGCACTGTACAACGTATGTCTACTATGTACATATTTAATATTTATGAGTTTTGTACGTTATACACCAAAAATGATAAATTCGGAACAACAGTTTAAATTTTTCAAAAATATATATCTTAATAATGCGAAATGCATACGAAAATAAAACTTTAAAAGATTAAATTAAAACAATATTGTGCATTGTGATTTTACATAATGCCCAATGTTACATAATGTTTTTACGCAACCAGATACCAAAAAAAAAAAAAAAAAAAAAAAAAAAAGGATTATATTAACCAGAGTATTGTTTGTAACATTAATGTTCAGGTTCACTTAATTATATTTTTGTAGATCTCTATATAATTCAGATGAAAGAAAAATATAAAGCTACGCAGACTTATACATTTTTATTTATTTAAATTCGTTTAACCCTTTCAAAGGCTTTGGAATACATTATATCAAACCTAATTTTAATTCCCAACTGTAAAAACTTGTCCAAGAATTTTTTTTACAAAGTTTTACTTTAATAATATAGAAGAAAAACTCCATTTTTCTTTTTAATCACTTATATTTGTTTGTACGTACTGGTGGCAGATAATTTTAAATGATCAAAATTATCTTGTCCCTCAAAGGGTTAAGTGAGAATAACTTTTACACATTTAACATAACTATATTTGGTTACAAGAAGAAATATTTTTAGAAATTTCTTTATTAGCTATATATTGAAGAATGTTAAATATTGAATATAGCAGACATATTTTCGTAATCAATTAATTAAAGAGGTATAATAAAAACGCTTTAAAGATTAAATTGAAATACATGTATGCAAACATTCAGATGCATTAAACTTGTCTATCAGAGTTGACTTAAGCAAATTATTACAGTAAAATTCACGTCTGAAAAAGATGCATTAAATCTGAAAATGGAATATGAGAAAAATAAAGGGAAAAAAATATGAAACTCTATTCCATATTTTGTGTTGTGATTTTATTCCAAACTTTATAACAATACTCTGTACTTTGAGAGTTTAAATTTGTAAATTTTTTACTTTTTTTTTCTGATACAATATATATATATATATATAGTCGAATCTAATTAACGTAAACCGCTTATCGTGAATAGTTTCCACAATCCCCGCTAAAACAAAGGTCAGTTTCTCAGTTACTGACAATATAAACTACTGATAACATGAACAATTTTTTTTTATTCCCCATGAGATTCCCGTAAACGAGGTTCGACTGATATATATATATATATATATATTATATATAACGTATGTTGCTTGGTAAAAAATCAGTAAGTAAGCTAAAAAAAAAAAAAAAAATCATCTAAATATCTCATGATAAAATGAGTATTTATCAACAACAGGTGGATCTGTTATTATTTAAGAACTACAATGTTAAAGTCAACTGTACCTCTTTAGATTTTGAAGCATGTATTTTATAGCCCCTGCTCTTTCCATTATATTACCATTTGATTTCGATGAATATAATAAAACGAAAAAGTACATTTTCCTTTAAAAAGAAATGAATGAATAAAAAAAACAAATTAATTTTAATTAAATTTTAATTTTAATAAGTTTAATCTTTTCAGCTATATACTACCATTGTTTCCAATAAATACTACAAATAAATAAATAAATAAATAATAAAGATTTCTCTTTTAAAGAAATTATTTAAAATAAACAAAAGTAAAAAGCTGTTATACTATGAAATTTATACATTATGCATAAACATAACGGTTATAAATAAGATTTTATTTAAATTTTAATGCACTTTTTTTTTTCTTTTACTTCATTACCATTTGATATGAAGGTGACAAATAGGTTATAAATTGAAAATAAAAGAAACGCAATAGCTGTTTCAGGTCAAATTATCAGTCCGACTCTTCTTCAAGTGAAAAAAGAAAGCACCGAAATATTATTAAAGCAACTACGCATTCGTAAATTTTAAGTGAATTTCGGAGTAGTGCTGCTATCTATTAGTATTTTACAAGAAAGATATCTTACGAACTGCTATATAGTAAAACGCAACTCACAAATTATCTTAATTTCAAACTATCTCTCTCTCTATATATATATGTATATTTTGTCAAAAATATAAAAACATGAAACTTAATACAATATTTTAAATATCTAAATGTAAAATAAACTTTTTTACTTTAAAAAATATACGAATTTAAAATGAATGTTGGATAAGAAATTAATAATCTCAAGAAATTCTGCCATTAAACGGAAATTTTAGAAACTGTTGTTATAAAAATTTCTTGTAAAATTTCTGTTTTTATTTCTTAATAAATTTCTGTTTTTAAACATGTTCTCTTAATATTAACCGTAACTGACTGTAAACATTTACAACATTAAATTAAATTAGCATTTTTATAAGCAGGCTTTTACTCACATGTCTTGAGAAAATCGATGTTATTGAATTTAAGAAAACTAATACATAATCTCTTTTTTAGCATTTATTACATGGATATTGAAACTGAAATATAATTTTCTGTCTGACCAGTAGAATCACACGTACATGGTCATAAACGGTTATAAAAATTAAAAGAATAAAATTCATAATAAAAAAAAAAAAAAATTATCTACGTTATTTAATTTTTGAAAATTCTCCTTGATTTTGCACTAATATTGTTTATTAGTATAATCTGAATACATTTGTGCTTTACTTTGTGGATCGATTGATGAGTTAATTTTTATTTTTGTAATATTTTTAACTGTGGAATTTTCATGCAATTATTTTTTTTCTAATTCAAAAATTATATATATATATATATATATATATATATATATATATATATTTATAAATAAATCCACAAAATAAATGTACAGATGCATTTAGAGTATATTTATAAACTATAATAATATAAGATCGAAGTAAAAACTTAAGACTAAAGCATTTTAAACAATTTAAAAAAAGATTAAAATTTGTAATTTTAATTTTTTAAACTTTGGTAGTATTCAGGAATGTTTAATATATTTAATATTCATACATTTCAATGCATATACAGACACTGTGAAACATACGCTGTGAAACCGGTGTAAACTCCACATTTTTTAAATATGTATATTTTTGCTTAATTTTACCACATTTAGTTACATCTTTCATTATAAAAGTGAAAAACCTCTAATTATTGCATTAAAATCCCATAAATGGCCTTACATTGTTTTTTCAGAAAACTAAAACTTCTAAATAATTATAAAAATGAAACTTCTAAGTTATTTTTCTTATAATTTATAAATTCTTACTACTCTGATTTGTTTTAAACGCTAAAAATAGGTAATGCTTACAAAATCTTAAATTGTTTTCCTACATATAAATTTGCAAAAAGTTCGTTATTTCAAAATCTATTTAGAAGGAAACAATTCACTTTACATTGAACGACCCATTATATGCAATACAAACAATTGTAAGACAATAATTTCAAAGAAAGATTTTCAACGTCCACCATACCCTTATTAAGACTGACAAAATGACACAAGCACACATACCTTAAAATTAGATTTATAAGAAATTAATATATGTTTTTTTCTCTTGATGAGAAATTTAAATTATGTTTATTTTTTACACAAAAATCCCGCTTATTTATAACAGAAAAAATATTTGATGTCATAATACTATTATGTGACAAGTTTTGCTTGTAAAATTTATTCATTGGTAATACTAATATTCAAATGCTGTTAGAAAACAAATTAGTAGTTAGATTTACATTAACAGCATTTTTCAATTTCTCGAGATAAAAAAAAAAAAAAAAAAAAAAAACTTAAAAATAACAAGTCAAACTTTTTAGCATCTGATTAATAATTATATACAAACTTTTATTATAAGTATGAATAAAGTATTAATAATGTATCAAAATATATGTATGTAAGATATATAAAGTAAATTCACTCTTACGTCTCTCTTTGATAATCAGAAAGTCATCAACATGAGAAAATTGATATGAAATCATTTGGTTTTCGCGGCTGAAAATTATGGAACTGGCAACCCTTGTTGGTAATTTGGCGGTCTAGTCAAATTTGGCAGCTTTCTATTTTGAGATAAAACAACACAAGTAGTCCTTTTCATTTTGTGGCATAGTCATTATTTAATTATTAGGGGTTAAAAAAACTATTTTTGTTTTATGTAGTTACTTTAATGAAAAATGCAGAACTCAACAATTGTATTAAAAAAATGTTATTTAAATATTATGTTACAGAGTTTGTATTTAACAATATTTTGTTAAATAGTTTATTTTTATGATGAGGCAAGATATAAAAATTCGTGGTGTATTTAAAATGTTGCATGCTTGTTTTATTGAATTACATAAAATGCCACTTCAAGGAAAGCTTATCTAACTAAACAGGATGATAATTACAAAATCAAGCTAGTACGTCGTGGCCATTACAAAACTGTATTTTATATTTTCTTAAACAAATCCACGTTGTTCAATTAAAAGTAGTTATTTCTGCATTTTACATTTATGAAAAAAATGAGAGAAAGGAAAAAAACCAATAATGGAAAAAATATTATTTATTTATTTGTTTATATATATATATATATATATATATATATATATATAAATTCAATTATTTCAAATTATTACAGAAGCTTGATTCAACTATTCATTTTAAAAATTGTGAGCTATTTCAAAAAATATTAAAATCATTTTGCCGGCACGAAAGAGCGGTTGTGAATGATGCTACTCCATATACTGTCGGCAGAAATATTATTGAAGCTCTAGTAAATCAAAATATTTGCACCTAAACTGTTTTGTTGAGTAAATATTTATCGAGTCATAATCTTAGTCTTAAGCTGTTTATAAAAAAGTAGATTGATGATAAAAATTAGTGATCAAACTAATATCTATATAATATTTCTCTAACGTGGACCAATTTCAATTAATATTTTTTGAAATGATACGACAGTGGTAAAATTAATAAAATACGTGAGAATAAAAAATAGTATTTAAAAATGAACAATATTTAAGCACGCGGATTCAGTTCAATGATCTAATAAAGAAAACATGACGATATTTGTTTGAGGACATTATTTTATGAGAAATGTATTTTTGAAAGTTATTTCTGCAAAATCTTTGCAAGAGTCAGTATAAACCTAGCAATATTTCAAAGATATAAACAGAACATGATATATTATCATAAATTGGCTACAAAACGCAATCATAAAAAAATATTATCAATTTAAGTCTAGGATTTTTTTTTTTTTCTTTTTTACAAAAAATTACGCTAAAATAAATAAAATGCCATTGCATACATTAAAATTTAAAAGGCGTCACAGGAGTCCTTTACTAAAACCGTACTGCCTGCGGATGTATGAAAACTGAGTCATAAACCATGAATTTTATTTTGAAGCTTTTCTTTGAATAATTCTGGTTTCACTATTGCACAATATTTATTTGTATCTAATAATAATTTGGCTTCTGGTAAATTAAAATTTTAATTAAGGGGTGAAATTGATATAATATTTATAAGTTTCAAATTTTAAAGGTAAATAAGAAAAGAAATAAAGTGCGAAAATGCCGCACGGGTTTGCTAGTATATATGAAACGTGGATGTGTGCTTCAGTAATTTTTCTGCCGAATGTACAAAAAGTTTTTTTGAATAATTATCAGTATTGTGTATATATATATATATATATATATATAATCATTTCACAACCATTAGTTAAAAATAATCTGTGTATTTTTATACTAAACGTTATTCTAGATGACTGCACGGATCGAAATTTTATCCTTTAAACCTTTAATTTAATCCTTTGCCGGTCCTATTGAATTTCCCTCTCCTTTTTTGAATGTTGCCAAATTTCAGGATTTTTTTTGTTCAATATCCACCAATAAATTTCTACTGCATCGGTTGTCTAATCACTTCGAAGTTTATTCGTCCATTATGTATATCAAATATCACTCCTCAAAATTATTGGTGTTCGTTAAATAAAAGAGTCCCTCAATTTGGCAATACTATGTATAGCGGTTTAGAGCACTAGGGCCGGCAAAGGGTTAATATAGGAGAAAATAAATAAATTAATAAATAAATAAAACATTTTTTTTAGCTGTTTTTAATTATTTCAACCTCAAGATTGGATCAAGCGTATGATTACCGTTTATTATTATTATTATTATTTTACTTACATCTGTCAAGAAGAAAGTATTGGATTCGTGAAAATTTCCGACTTTCGATTTTCGATAAATTCACACAGTTTGTGATTTTTGGAATATGATTCGACTATTGTTAGAAAATGTCTTTGTATGTGTGTCAGAAAGAAAATTTTGGACTCTGTTTCTCACGAGCCAGTGGACAGCATTTAACCAAACTTAATATTTGGCTAGACTTAAATTACTGCTAATTAGATTTTAATATGTGGCTTTCATAACATGTTGCTTCTATATTGCAATTCTACTGGACAGGCTCCATCTAATCATCTATAGTTATAAATACACTAAGCTTGTACATGTGATGGAAATCATGTAAATCTGTTCTGATTTTATTTGGGTACAAAAAGCTAACAGACGACAATTTAATTTCGTTTCTGATAAGGTAAAACCTTGCTTCTCAGAGTAGGTAGTTCTTCTAAGGTATATATATTTCGTATGTTATTTATTGTTATTTAAATCCACCAAAATTGGTATATAATATTTATATTATTAAAATGTATGCTGATTCAATTCGGATGTAATCTATCCACAATGTGGCGTTGCTGTTAGTGTCTGGGATTTCCAGTTGCCTATACAGCAGCACCTATTGGTGAAAATTGTACGAAATTATATGTATAGAAAGTTAATTGTGAGAAGCTAAGTTTCTTGAAATTTTGTGCGAATAAATCGTTGGTGACGCTATTATATAGAATGGAATAAAAAAAAAACTTTTAAAGCCGTCACAGTATAACTAGTTTTTTTTTTTTTTTTTTTTTTTTTTTTTTTTTTACTAATGCGCAAGATATTTATATTTTTATTGAAATATTACAGAAATTGCTACATTTTTACTATATTTAGTAATAAACAAAAAAGAAAAATCATGCGGACCACTTAGTTTATAAAACACCTGCACCCTACACCTAAACATACACTTTTGTACGTTTAAAATTTTAGTGAGTCCCCATATCAAACCGCTTACGGTATACACATACTTTCAATAAAAAATGAGCACGGTTACGATGTAACTGAGGAATTATAAAATATATTTTTGAAATTAGAGAACGAATAGGCAGACAATGGTGTTGACAAACTTAAATTTTAAGCATATTTTTAACTCGTTGGAAAGTTGAAAACGTTTAACAAAATTTAAAACACACTTCGATCAATTTTCGCTTATTATCCTCTAATATATCTAAATATTTCTATATGGCCTTATGAATCATAAGCTAACAATAAAATATTTTATAGGAAACATGTTTTATGTGCATACGAACAGTATTTCATAATTTTATTACGTTTCGTGTAGCATATCTAAGTATGCTTTAAATAAACATTAGCAGGCTTTGCCCGCTTTGCTGCATAGTATATTTAAATAAATTCTCAAAATTCCATGTCATTATTAACAAAATCTCAAAAGAAAAAAAAAATCGCTGAAATCAATCGAAACTTAAGTTGATGTTCCAGCTGCGTTTGGTAATGGTTCTTCCGCTCGCAACATGATTAGTCTGGGTTTCCATTGCTTTCGGCAGCGTCTTACCCACTTTTTACTCTCCCTCTTCGGCGGGTAAGTTAGAAGTTTCGCGAAATACCACCGAAGTGCCTATTACATACACTCAATCAATACCCACCAACCAAAATTCGCCATTCCAAGATAATTTGAAGCAAAATTTTGGATTTTATAATGTGTGAAATTTGAAGGTATCGCTATTTTTTTTAATAACGACCGTCATCATGAATGTAGACCATCAATTAAATCTCTTCTTTCATTTGACAGACACATCACTTCTCAACCCAAATAAATAAATAGATAAAAATAAAATAAAAATTACTACTTAATTATGCATTATCAGTATTTAAAAAAGACTGTTTTTATTTAAATATTAATAATAATTTCGTGGGACACTCACATGGCTGTCTCTTACTCTTACCTAGCATTTGAATACTATAAATGCAGATTGCAGATTAAAGTGTAAGATAACAAATACTATATATAAATCTACGTTTTAAAAATTTCAAACTAGTTTTAGGAACAGATATTATTTGACGAATAACTCTCTCAATGAGGAGGGGGGGGGGGACCCCGTTTAAATATATTGCATAATGCCTACTATAAAAAATTCTTGGCTATTATTAAATTTAAAAGTTCATTCCAAATTTTTCAGTCAACTTTCTTTCTCACCACTCTTTCAAGCTTATTAATCTTGAACAAACATTTTTAGCAACCTCAAAATAAACTTCAAAATACAAAATTTGAATTATCTGCAAATATTTGTTTTAAAATTAGCTGATAACAGGCATACACAAAGATTAACCATTAAAAATTTGATTTTAGTATTCAGGGAACCTCAAAACGTGTAATTATAGGGAAAAAAAAGCGTTAAAATTTCCACTTAAAAAATTTCTTTGTTTACTCTGTAGGTTTGAAGTATTAATTATCATTCCTAGGTAGCCCTGTAGATGAATGGGGAATGATTTTCATGCCATATTTTACACTAAACATACTTTTATGCATATAAAAAAATATATGTTAACTTATTTTTGTTTAGTACAGGCTACAGATATTAAACTGTAAATAGCAAAAAAATTTCGCTCACATACCTAATGTATTTGAATTATCTTGGACGTCCCTGTACACGAAGCATTTGCTTGATCTCAAGGAAAAGCTAAGTGCAGCATCCCCTTACATGATTCAAATGTAGAATACTAAGTTTTCATATTCTGGAATTATTTGTTTTTGAAATGTGCTGATAACTGGCATACACGTACAGGCATACACAAAGACACACACACACACACACAGATCAAATACAAAAACCTGATTTTTGGATTCAGGGGACCTCAAAATGTGCAAAAATATTGCAAAAAATCAGTTTCAAAATTTGACCCAAAAACAATACTTTCGGGTCAAATTTTGGATTTTTCTTATCCATATCTGTGGATGAGAGAAAGAAAAGAAAGAAAAATATAAGCAATAATTAAAGAGAGGAAAAAAATAGCCAAATTAGCGATAAAACTGCCAAACCGTTTGACTTCCTGTAATAGCAGATGCTTGCTTATCGTTAAGTTAAAGCGCGAAAATTTTTGTCACATTCTTCAATTATGTTGATGCTATGCAGACCGAACCTTGTGCAGTTTGCTGATCAAGCAGTAGATTATTTATTCAATAACATCCTTGATTAGCAGATTTTCATGACAGAAGACAATCATTTTTATACTATGTAGAAGATCTTAGAAAATTTATTTTTCTAAGGGTTTATTATTATTATGACAAATGAAAAAAAAAAAAAAACGGTAAATTTGTTTTAAATCATCAGAAAACGATGGTTCAATTATTCGTTTTAAAGGTGATATCGAATTCTTTTGAAAGATAATCATTGTGAAAATTTTTATCCACCCCTCCCCCATCCCCGTATACTTATTCCTAGGGGAAAAAACAATGTCCTATGAATAATAATAATAAAAAAAAACTGTTTGACTATTACTCGTTATACAGCCAAATTGAATCAATAATGTATATCAAATGTATGTCACACAGAAGGTTTGGTGAGTATATATATTACAGAAGCTGATAGATAGCCTTTCTGTGAATGGAAAATATTGGAACGTGGCAGTGCCACCTGTCGTCCAATATGCACCCAAAGGCAATCTGTAGAGTTTTACGTAATATTAATTTCACGTACCAAATTTACAACATTTATAAATCACAGAAGTTGAGATTTTTCGTTTCCGTTATGAGATTACATTGCAACATAGCACCTGTTGGCCGATGTGCATCCAAAATGGACCAGTAAAGCTTTACATAAAATCGATTTCACTTATAACTTCAGTGTATCACAAAATTTAAGTGTTAAATCACAAGAGTTAAAATATTGCCTTTCCGTTAAAATGATTAAATTGCAGATTACAACGCCACCTGTTGGACAATGTATACATCCAAATTGTATTAGCAGAGGTTATCATGATATATACCAATATATTAAGTTTAATGCATTTGTACACTATAGAAGCTGAGATATAGCCGTCCCATAAATGGAGGGTTTCATTACATAGCACCGCAATCTATCGGACGATATATCCTAAATGAAATTTAAATAACCTCCAATTTAGGGCAAGATCTAATTATGTAACAAGTTTGGTTGAATTCCATACATTGATTCATGAAATACAAAATTCACAAAATTTTTCCATGAGTTTAAAATTTTGTAATTTTTTTTCACCTCACCGCTACTGATTCTTGAAAAGCATTCTTTACTGACGTGCTAACAAAACGTTAAACTGAAAATGTAAAAAATGCTCTATTCTCTATCAAGCTAAAAATTATAAATTTCGAATAACTTACGAAGTTTTTAAATTAGAATGTTACAAATCTCTCAATAGGATTCTTATCAATATCATAAGCGATATTTTAAAACTGGTCCGATCTCTCTGCAATCATTTGTTCTTGAGATATCGTGTACATGGACTAACGGGCTATCACGCTAATAGGTGCCGATACCATACCAACCTTTTGACTTCCGGATTCCTCACGCCAGAAAACGTGTAAAAAAATCAAAAACTGAAGTCAAAAATTTTCATGATTAACCTAGTTTCTCAACCAATAGTACTAAAAAGTCATTTTGTCATATTCGTTATAATTACACTGTTACAGAACGTGTTATGACGGTGTTACACTTGAACGTTCTATATAGAACTAGAATTGTACGTTTTATAGATGGTACAAATCAAACATTTTCAGAACGTTCTAAATAATACCATTTCTGAACGTGTTTTAAAACGTTCTTTTGACACGAAACACGGTGTTTGAACTATTGAAACCGTTATTAGACGTTCACAGAACGTTCCTGTGCTACTTGGGTACATATGTTGAATGAAAGTATATACTATTATACAGCCCATTTAGTATCAACATTTTACACCCTCGTAGCAGAAAATGCTTTGGACTTTGATTTTATTTAAAGGTACTTTTAAAACTAATAAATATGGTAAGTACCTACTACTAAAGCCTATAGTATATTCATACTATTTTGCTTATTTTGTCAGAGTCGATATAGAGACAAAAATTTTGTAGATTCCATATAAAAATAGTTTTGCAAAATATAGATTTTCTTTTTTTTCAAAACATAAAATTATTTGTGCTAAATGAAAATTTATACTTATATAGAGCCCGCTTATGATACTGTTACGCCCAGGAGTAAAAAATGCTTTGGACCATAATTTTTCATTTTACAAACAGTAAATGCGGTAAGTAAATTATTTTATCGTGCCGAGGCTTGTAATATAGCTTCATTTTATTTCACTTATTTTGTCAGGGCTGATATACAGACAAAAAGAAAAATACGGTATTAGTTTAATGCAATGCACTCGAGGTTAATACAGACGTACTAGGGGCACCTGATCTCAATGGGCCTACATATTTAATTTAATATTTTTATATTATGTACTATAAATTACTATAATTTTCTGTTTCAAAATTTTCCGGAAAATCCCCATCCCTATATATATGGATGTATATTTAAGAATAAAAAATTTTAATTTAAGTTGTTTGGAATTCTTACACTAAAAAGGACCCATATTTTATTACTTTTTATTTATGTCGAGATAAATGCTTTTATTAAGAGAACTGACTTTAACTGTAATACCTCCTAAAGTGTGAAGGATATTAAGCTATGATTTGAAGACAGTGGGTGGTTTAGAATGGTGTGCAAAGCTACTTTATCCTCTCAGAGGGTTTCCACTGCTGGTTTTTAGAAAAGAAAAAAAAAATCTATTAAACTTTAACGCACGAAACTTTAATTCAGGAAAGTGCCTTTTTTAATATTTACTCCAGAATATGAGATTAATAACAATAATAAAAAGAACTGTTTTATCTTTTTAGGTGCGTATTTTCAAAGCAAGTGAAATTAAATATATAAATCTTAACTTTCATTTATTTTCCGAATTTTTTAAGTAAATGATTTTTTTTTTCCCCGCATACGTAAGAATTTTCTTTCTGTAAGTTTATTGAAGAACTTAATAATAAAGAAGATGTAATTAATTTTTTTGGTCTAGTAAATACATATTTCTGAAACTGAAGAAAATCATTGGTATGAATATTTTATTTTTTATGTTTTTGTTTATTTATTTTTATAATTTTGCATGTTGTTTATCTATAAAGGCGTTCGCACTTTATTTAAGGGGGCTTAGACTTAGCACCACTGAAAGTATAATATAAAAACTTGTATTTCCATTTAATATTTATAAATTGAACTATATTAAATTTGTTCAATACAATACATATTTAGGCAACAGTTCTTATGCTTTTTGATATATGTTTTACAGATTTGTAATCTTTAAGTTGCGTTTTCACAGCTTGTATTTTTTCATAAATTCATGATCTTCAAAATGTTAAAAATTCCACGGATATTTAACAAAAGACTTAATAATTTTTTTTTTTTGGATATTTGATAGAACCTACTTTTAAAAGAATTACACTGGTTAAAATTGATTTCTCAAAAATAAGCAAAAATGCCTCAAAATAGCTCCGAAACAATATATACTTAAATTTGACAATCCCATGTACTCATTTTTGAGTATATTGACACGCTCAAAACTGGGGTTGACCACTAAGAATTCCAATATCCGTATTTTTCAGCATATCAACATACTCAAAAATGAACACATGGATTTTCAAATTTTAGTATATATTGTTTCGGAACTATTTTGAGACAATTTTGCTCATTTTTTTAAAACCATTTTTAACAGTGTACAGCTAAACTATGGATCAAAACACGTATGACTAATAGCTAACATAAAAATCTGGAGTGACTCCACTCGACTTTCCGAACATTGAGTAATTAACAGTTTTGTTGATAAAATAAAGAAAAAGGAGTTGTTAAACAAACAAAAGAGAGAAAACCATAATAGAGTATTTGAGTATTTTTCTCCATATATTACACGATGTTTTATTCAACGCTACTGAACTTTGAGCCCATAGATCATAATGATAAAGAATTTTTAGTTATGTCCCTGTAAAAACCTATAAATGCTATAGATTCACCAAAATGCTTATAGTTAGTGCAACAGTGATTTATAATATTCATATAAATTTTCAGTTCAATTGAATAAGGCGTTTAGATGCTATCGCACTTTTAAAAATTTGGTCCCATAGGCCATAATGATAAAGAATTTTTCTTTGTGTCCCTGTAAAAAAACTGTAAGTGCTAAATTCACCAAAATCTGTACAGTTATTGCAACTGTGACCTACAACATGTGTACAAATTTTTTGCTCAGATTAATAAAGCGGTTAGACGCTATCGCACTTTTAAAAATTTGGCTCCATAGACCATAATGATAAAGAATTTTTCCTGGTGTCCCTGTAAAAAACTATAAGTGCTAGATTCACCAAAATCAATAGGGTTCGTACTATGGGGACTTACAATATACGTGTACCAACTTTCAGCTTATACGAACAAAACGTTTAGAAGCTAGCGTGTTCACTCACAGACATACACACACACACATACATACACACATACATACATACATACATACATACATCATCGTAAATATAGTGAAAACGGACTCACGGGACCTCGAAACGTATAGAAACATCAAAATCTCAAATTCGGATTTTTGACATGATTACAATACTTTCCTCACTATAGTGCTCGGAAAGTAATAACCATAACAACAACTAAAATAAAAATAAATATCACATATTGATACAAGCGTGCCCCATGCTAACTAGCCTCGCTATTGCCACTGCTAACCTCTGCTAACTAGCATCGCAATTGCATCGCAATGTCCATGTGCAACGAAAGTATTCAAGCAGCGAAAAGAATTCCATATACCTTAAAATGACAGCGGATTAAATTTCTTGTCACTGTGTGATTTCTAATTACTTCAGAATTAATCACTTACTTCAGAATTAATCACTTACTTCAGAATTGAACTCAATGTTGAAACTCAAATGTCATATCCCTACATTAATCATAAAAGTACGTTTGCAGGATGCACTTTTATCCTCAGGATATTCTCAGGATCTCCTAGGGAGAAAAGGTACCTCTAAAAAGTCCCTACTCCGATCCTACATGCAAAAAAAAAAAACCTGCTAAAAGTCGTTACGCGTTGGGAGAAATCTCTACAGGTGTCAACGCAGATTAACTAATCAGGTAGACCAATTTAAGATAAAAAAGACAATTTCTCCAGATTTCCCCCCCAAAATTCCAAAAATCCTCTTGAAATTCCCCGCAAATATTCGGCCCCTAAAAAAGTTCTCCGAAGTAAAAAAAATAAATAAATAAATCTCCCAATTGTGGACAAAATCCCCAATCTGGTAACACTAGTTTGTTGTACTGCTGCGGAATAAGTGATCACTTTCGCAGATTGTTTCCAGAACATTCGTCGAATAGTGACTTTTTTGGTGGGAACGACAGCTTTATTTTGACTGTTTCCAAAACAGTTGCTGAATTTATAGTATTGCTGGACTGTTTCGAGAATATTCCTTGAAATTACAGTTTTGTTGTACTGATTTGAGAAGTTACGCAGAACAAAGTGCATTCATCTACTAAAACCTCCTAATTTCTTTATGAACTATTTTTTTCACACAAGAAAGTTGGCATTTTTCGTAACAATAAATATATTACAAATAAATATAAAAAGAAAATACATAAATGCTTAAGCTAATTAATTAAAAGCTTCTAAAAATGAAAATAAACTTTTTTTTAAAACATCGTTATGCAAATTTTATCCCGTTCATTTTGTGTCGATTTCGAAACTCCGTCCAGTCTTCCTGGAATCCAACGTAAAATATAGGCAAAAAAGTTTTAAAAATACAAATATCCGGTGTGTGTGTGTGTGTGTGTGAGGGGGGGGGACTATATAAAAAAAAAAAAAAAAAAAAAAAAAAAGGAGTTTACTGTAAAATTTATAGCTAAAGTCTGGTTACGAGGTGTCCTGTTATTTGGATATAAATTTGGTTACATTTTTTTTTATTATATAAGACATATTTAAAAAAAACCAAAAGCCGAAAAGTGTATAAGAGAAGCGTTAGAGACGATTAGGTGTTTCTTTTTCTTACAATCTTAAGTTGCGGTTCGCGGTACTTTTTTTTCTTTTTACTTTTAGCAATTATATAGAGGAAATGCTTTTCTTTTAAAAACAATAACCTCGATTTTACAACATTATGTATTTTTTTTTTTTACTTTTTTTTTTTTTTTTTTTTTTAATTAGAAAGCGCGCTTACATAAACTTTGATACCTCTAATTTCTAGTATTGTTTTCAAAATATTATTCAAAATAATTAATTTTGAATTATTTCAATCAAACAAAACAGTAACAGAAAAAGTGGTAATCAAATAAGCGATTATTAATAATATAAATATAATAGAATCTGAGATATAGCCTTCCCTTTAATGGGAGACATTGCAGAATATAGAAGAGCTACCGGTTGAACTATTTGCACCAAAAGTTGATAAGCATTAATTTATGTCACGTTGGAACAACTGCATTTGAATTTACGCAAAATTCAAAGCCGTAATTTCTGAGATGCAGTTACTATACAGAATTTTTGTCTCTCACTCTCTCACACACGTAGACAGAGAGATAGACAGACCTTTTCTGAAAATGGTTAAATCGTATTCTGGATCTCTCGTAACGTGTAAATTAATAATAAACCAGAAATCTAAAATTTTTACGAATCCAATACTTTCTTCTATTGAATATAGAAGAAAGTAAAAAATGATTTTCTACAGTAGCTTCAGTTGCGTAGAGCGTTTGAGTGGAAAACAACCAGTGGCAAAAATGATGAGTCGGCAAAATAAAATATTTAGCCAAAGACGGTATTTAAATTGGGGGATAACTGAGAAAAATTGAGTCTTAAAATCATATGGAATTTTTTAATCAGACAAATCAGGAAAAAAATTATTTATTTTTTCTAAATTATATCCCGTATGAAAAATATACATTTATTTGTCGTCCCCTCCGCCCAAACGGTGGACAGTCAGGACAACAAATTCCCCGTAGATATCGCGCTGGTTACTTAGTTTTGTATAGTATAACATTTTTCTACATCGCCATGCTTTGTACATGTTCCTATAGCAGATGATTAAAATTGAAAATGCCAAATTTTATTTCAGATTACGCTGTTAAAAACGGTTTCTCAAAAAATGAGCAAATTGTCTCAAAATAACTTCGAAACAATATATACTAAAATTTGAAAACCCATGTACTCATTTTTGAGTACACTAACATGCTCAAAAATGGGGATATTGGGATTCTTAGTAGTCAAACCCGTTTTTGAGCATGTCAACATGCTCAAAAATGAGTACATGAGATTTTCAAATTTATATATTGCTTCGGAGCTATTTTGAGACAATTTTGCTCATTTTTGCGAAACCATTTTTAACAGTGTATGTTATAGATAGCGTTCTAAATTCCAGTGAGATTAATACACCTATAATTTTACATCTAATTCGTTATCTATATTATGTAAAAATAGATTTATGTCATACATAGATTTATATTGTAATATATTATCTCTAATCTATACTAGATTTTCTTAATTCATAGTTTGCATTACTTAAAATAATTGATCCCGATAATAATGAAGCTTCTTAACGTTCCATATATATATATATATATATATATATATATATATATATATATACAGAGCTGCCAACCTAATCCGGCAAATTGTTAATACCGCCCCTTTTTCTACACCACTTAATTTTTAGAGTATTTTTCTTCTTAATTCATCGTAGATAAATTTGAAGAGAACTACTGTAAAAATTAAGTGGTGTAGAAAAAGGGGCGGTACTAACAATTTACCGGATTAGGTTGGCAGTTCTGTATATATAAGTCTTTCCTCTAAGTTAAATTCAGTTCTATATTTTTGTGTGTTGGTATTGTTTTAGATCTATTAATTGCTAAATTTTAAGATTAAATTTTATTACGTTATCTATCATTTATATATATTTATTTATTTAAGTGCAGTATTTCAGTAAAAAGCAGTAGCAGAGACACATAATATTTCTAATGTGACAACTATCTCTTAACTCACCTTCTCCTTTTATGTTTTTTTTTTTTTTTTTTTTTTTAAAGAAACATATTACATTGGTTAATTAATCTTTGAAACAGTTACATAGTATATTAGTTTCCTTTGTTAGCGCTTTTCCTTACCTTGTTTTTTCATATACTATATGGTCAACAAAAGCCGTTGTTATATAAATAAGAATTTATTATAAGTACAATTGATTAGAGGGGCTATTTATATACATCCTCACGTATAATCTAGGGAGAGCAGATGAAACTATAGACTCAGTAGTACTTTACGCAGATTTAAAATTTTCTGATGTCTAGTGTGCATAAAAATTATTTTTGCATATGGGATTTTTTTTTTTTTTTTTCAAAAATAAGCTTTATTTGGGGAAAAATTTAAACTGAAAAATTTGTTAAATATAAAAAAAAAATAAATAAATAAATAAATAAACTGTACCTTTTTAGTAGAAATTGAGTAGAGGATTTTTTAGGGAAACCCCCCTGATTTATGGAAATTTAAAAGCCTGTTTGGGGAAACTGACTGTCGACCATCTGGCCACATATCTGCAACAAACAGCGTCAAATACTCCACACATCAGGAATTATGCCGATTCACGAACAAAAATTAATCGTTTAGAACACAATCCCCAACCGCAGTCGTTTAGAATGGCTTTCTGAGCACATTCTGACTTTCTGCTGTGCATCTGCTGCTACTTATAGGCTTCGACGATTGAATTTGATGCGTTTTCTTGGAATTCCATGCAAGAATCCAATGAAAAGTTCCAGAAGTCGGCTTCTATTCGTCCCAGAACTCCGAAACTTCGGGAAAAACCTAAACTACCATTTTCTGCCTAATTCAGTCGCCAAGTCATTAAATTCATCACCAAATCTCCAAGTTTGTCACTAAGGTGGACCTTAGTGAAAGTGAACGGAAATGTCCTTTTATTTTCCCTTTGACAGTAAAACGGCTTTCACTGCGGTAGCCTGATTGAGGAAGAAAAGAGATTCAATACGTTGATTTAATATTTATCATTTTGGCTGCAATGATTCAATGTATAATTAATGTGAATTATCATGAAATGTTTCTTGGTTTCTTGACATTATATTTTCAATTATCTCGCATGACATAATGATGTTGAATTCTTTATGACGTATTAATTTGTACTGTTCATTATTTAACCCATTAATCGCCAAAACTCGATATAATGATTTTTTTTTCTAAACACAAACAGTAATGCTCATTATTTTGATCACATATAACAATAATTTAAAGTAAAGTTAGTGTTATCTTACTAAATACAGGGTATTTGTACAACAGTATTTGTACAACTTCAGTGGAATAAGAGTATAGAATTAATACAAATAAATGTTTACGGAAATTTTCTTGAAGGAGCATAAAACAAAATAAATTACAGATAACTACAAATGTAATTATTTTATTACGAAAACATTTTTTTACAAGTTATGTAAACTCATTTAAATATGAATATTTTCAAAACTTTTCACTTGAAATGTGTTTCAAGTTTGAAATCCATTTTTAAACTTAAAACTTTTTTTTTCAGATAATTTTTTTTTGTAATAAAATAAACATCTATCCATTTTTTTACTTAAAAGCAATACTTAATATAAAAAACCTTTTTTAGTTAACTGTTAAACGAGATTATTTCTGGTGTTGCGTGAACGCAACACCAGCGGGTAATGGGTTAAACTGACATATTTGAAACATATGTAAACCCTTTAAAATCATATGTTATATAACAAAAAGTAACAAATATAGCGAGAACCTAAGAATTTTAGAGGGCTAGAACCGAATGCACCAGACATAACTTATAGTAATTGAATCGACAAAGGTTATAAAATTCAAAAAGAAGATACTATCATACAAATAAAAATTTACAAGAAGTAGAAATAGTATATAAAAGATGCATAATAATAATAATAATAATAATAATAATAATAATAATAATACAAAAATAAATAAGGCATAAAAATAATGTTTGAAAAAAATACTTGGGATATTTCAAACTGGTAGGTGTTAAAAAAATAAAAATTTTCGCCGTATATCTGGACATGCATAAACACTAAAACTTAGATAAAAACCTAAATTAGCTGAAATTGAAATTATTTAACAAAAAAAAAAAAAAAAAAAGCATATAGTAAAAAAGACTTACCAACACGAAGAAACGAAACAAAATCTTACATATTTAATGTAATTAATATAATCGGGTAAGTGATTGTGCATTATTCTTTATCAATCAAGTTCAGTTTTTTTTTATTATTATAAGAATGTAATGTATATAAAATATTGATATGTTATCTGAAAACAAAAAGTAATTAATGGAATGCACATACAATACCCTAAATGTCATCAAAATATAGTTTTTTTTTTTTTTTTTTTTTTTTGGGGGGGGGGGGGAGGGGGGTCCTTAAACTATTAATCTACTATTTCTAAATGTACTGATGAAATTTGAAAGCTGCATCGTCATTATTAAATAAGTTAAGGTTCTTTTACCTGATAACACAAATTTTAAATCAAAAAATTGCTTTCATTGATACTTTTTCGTTTTATGTTGGTAATGTACAAAAATATAGTTTTAGAATCTGAGAACATTTATAAGGCACAGAATGATGAAGATTTGCTTGACTGTCCAAATATATATGATTATAGACATTAACAGGATGGCAAAAATATTTCCAAATCACGTATGACCTGAAATTGTTGTTTTTTTATCAATGAAAACACAAATTTGGTTTTTCTTTATGTGCAATTTTTTCTCGAAATTAATGAATTAAAAATGCAGAGGTTTTCATTATTATTGTTGTTGTTGTTGTTATTATTAACTATTATTATTATTTTATTTTTTGAGATAGAGGCTTTAAAATTTTATATATATTTTTAATTATATGTTTGATAAAATTGTGCATCTAATTACTATTCAATTTTATATTTATTTATTTATTTTTAATGTTTGTGAACTTAGAATTACTAAGATTTTTCGCGTTATTTAATCTAAAAACATTAGCATCACTAAGATTTTTCTCGTTATTTAATCTAAAAACATTAGCATCGATAAATCTATACATAATATATTCTAAAAAGTATGTTTAAAAAAATAAATAAATAAATAAATAAAAAATAGAGCACGAATATTAAAAGTTGAAAAAGAATTCAGATTTTAAAAAGTAAAATTTAAAAAAATTAATAAGAATTTTTTTTTTAATTAATAAGATTTTTTTCTTATAAATTAATATAAGTATAATACAGCTAAAATTTTCACTTTAAAATTTAAAATGGTAAAAAAAAAAAAAAAAAAAAGTTTGAAGTATCCAGGGATGGAACACGGGCGCAGAATTCATACCACTATCAATGTAAGAAAATTTTCTACTTCTTAAATCAACGTTATTATAAGTAAAGAAATTTCTTAAACAGATTCCGGTATGAATTCTGCGCCCGTGTTCCATCCCTGGTATACCTATCCCATTAATATTTTTAAAAGTATGTAGAAAGTATGCACAAAAAAATAAAATAAAAATAAAATAAAAATAAAGAAAAATAAAAATCTGGTGTAAAACAATTACAGGACTTTCATTACCCACTATTACACGTAATTATATATGTATTTTTTGGAGATGTGATCAGAAGACATAAAATTGACCTAACGAAGTAGAAACCTAAAATATTTCTGATAAGAGAAACTTAATAAACTTGTAAAGACATATAAAACAAAGTTTACATAGCGAGTTAAAAAACAAGAAGAAAAAAATGATAGAGGTATTTTTTTAAACATCTATTTCCAAGATCTAAAACTGACCTACCTAAGCAGGATGACTGTTAATTTTTTTTCCTGTAATAACCACGCAATATATGAGAAAGGATATCTGAAATGGATTTATGTAAAAATTTTCATGAAAATCATTAGAGCCGTTTTTGAGGTATCAACTTTTACCAAACACTTTTAACTTCAACTTTGTATACTCAGTTATTGTCCGGAAAACAATAATTACATACAAAAGGATATTTAAAAGGGAGTTAATATGGCGAGTTTGTAAAAAATCCGTACAGCTGTTTTCAAAGGAACGCACTTGCGAGACCTAAATTGAGCTATTTATACAGAACACCTATCAATTTTCCTGAACTGTATCATTCGAAAAGACATCGACATCTAAAAGAGTGTTTATATAGCAACTTTGAAGAAAATCGTCAGAGCCGTTTTTGAGATATCGACTTACTGTCCTACTTCTGTTTTTTAAATTTTCACCAAAATTTGGACATTTCATCTGTACACCAGACCTGTGTCAATTCTGAAGTTTCGTCGTTCTGTCTTTATTACTTTCTAAGATACGATAGCCAGAAGATTCCCCACATACATACATCACACACATACATGTACAGTAGACATAAGACGGGCTCAGCCCGAGTCCGATCGGGTTCAAATCTTACACAAGTCTTCGGGCTCCGGGCGGGCTCGGATTCAGGCTAAAAGTTCCGTTTATTTTATTCTTCACTAACTGAAAAATGTAAAAAAAGAAAAAAAAAAGAAATTTTATTCATTTTGAGAGCACCTTTAGTAATGCCATAATAGTCATGATAGGTTATAAATCACAAAATAATCTTGCAAACCTTAGTAGCTTTGACTTTCCTTTTCCTAAATAGAACTTTTTTTTCAACGGTATGCATATTATGTCATAGTGTTATACAGTAATCCTTCCTCCTTCGTTATATTGGGCCTCATTATATCACTCATTCGGATAAATTTTTTGTCCCCCGATAGGCGCGTTATAAACAATGGGCTGCACTATAAATATATATTATATAAATATATACATGTATACAGAGACACAGACATTATAAATTGTTATAATAACATTTATAGTTATTTAAATTGAGGATTGATAATAAGAAAATTAATTTGAAAATGAAAACGGTATTTAATTTTATTATTGTGTATGCATTGCATAGCGTACCACTTTCAATATCGGGTTCGGGCGGGCTCGGGCTCTGATCACACAAAATATTTCGGCCTCGGATTGCCAAAATAGATCCCGAACTCACCTCTACTGCACAGTTACTGACCAATTGCCAAAAACTACTTTTTTTGGACACAGAAGACATTAAAACGTGTAAATCAAGTGAAAACTCGATATCGAATTTTTGAACCGAATACAATACTTCCATTACCTACGGAGACCGTGGTAGTCCAGTCGGTAGAGCTCCTGGCTCGTAACTGGAAGATTGCGAGTTCGGTACTCTAGCCGGCCAAAGACCATCGTGTACACTAATGGTGGCTGATGCACGTAAAATCTCTCGTGGCCGCAATCTTCATGTTATCATCAAATTTATACCTCTGAGAGTCACCGAAGCGGGAGAGCATCCCTTCTGTGGAGTACTAAAATTATGATGGCATGTCTCCGGACCATCTCTAGGGGTGAGTCCCAGACAGTGTTGCCTGATTGTGGACTTTTTTTATTCAATAGTCACCAATAAATTTGAAAAGTGATATATTATATACGTAATAGATAAATAATCTTTGAAGTGATTAGGCAACCGTCACAATTAATATTTAGTGGTGGATATTGAATAAAAAAAGTCTCCAATCTGGCAACACTGGTACCAGACCGTCGCCAATTGCCCATTGCGCAGCACTAGTGCGACGTAAACGTACTTACGAACATACTAATTAATATTCCGCAGTGTTGTTAGCAACGCCTTCTTTTTCACACCAGTATCTTTTTAGAGTATTTTTCTTCTTATTTAATCGTAATTGCATTTGAACAATATTGCTCTAAAAATTTACTTGTGTGAGAAAAAGGGCGAGTCTAACAACACTATGGAATATTAATTAGGATGTTGGCAAGTATGCGTAAGCCCCAACCAGCCAACCATTACCTACGTACGGTAGACGGGTAATGGAAGTAATATATACAGAAATTACGCAATATGTATAAGAATTGCTTAATTTTTTGAAAATATTTATTTAAGTATATAAAATCTTTATTTATTTTATTAAAAAAATAAATAAATAAAAATAAAATAAAAACACCTTTAGAAATATTAATGCCTATTCCGTTACTTTCTTAATTGTCCTTTTTTGTTCTTGAAATAAGTAAAATCTCTAAGCTAATGTCGCTTGTCAAAGGTTATCGTTTGTCATGACCAGAAACAGAAGATTTCGTTGTGTTCAACTCAAACATAGTATCCCGATATCTGTGGGATATGATTACATCTGCAGTAGAGAAAAGGGGACTTTTCCAATTACGCTTCCCCTGCAGTAAGTCCTAAAGAACTTTCTAAAACTAGGATTAGGTCTTCCAACATCACAATACCATGTATCCCCTACTTCTTACTTCTAGCAATAACCATGTAAAAAGTATCTACTTTTATCTATCTCTTTTACTTATACTTTTTTTCCTCTCAGATATTTTTCTGATCTGACTTGCAGCATATAGTTCTATGCCACTAAAATAAATGTAAATCATATAAATCGTTAGACATGCCTTTTTCAGATATGTATGGTAATTGATAAATATTAAACTGGTGGAAATTTTATTAATTTGATAGCCAAAACACGAATTTCACCAACTATCCTAAAATTAATTCGTCGTGAAGAGAAAGAAAACTTTTAAGGTAACAGAACGTTGGACGAAAGTTTATTAATTTGATTGCCAGAAAATGAGAGCGATAGCATATATTACAATAAAAAGTAACCTAAATTTAATTCTTTAGAAGAAAAAGTTAGTTTATACGGAGAAAAGTAAAAAAAAAAAAAAAAAAAAAAGGAAGTTTATTAATTTAATAGCCAAATGGCAAGAGGCAGTAGCATATATTATTATACCAACTACTCTAAATTTAATTCAACAGAAGGAGAAGGAAATGTTTAAGATAATTTCTTAAGAAAATGGTGTAAAGTTTCTTTATTAATTTGATAGCCAGAAGACGAAAGCTGTGACATATATAATTGTATTAAGTATCCTAAAATTAATTCACCAGAAGGAGAAGGAAATTTTTAAGGCAATCCCTAACAACACACTTGTCCATAATACATCCTGAAGGTAGCCATAGGATGTCCATAGATGTTCTTTTCATCCATAGGACATATTGAGGATATCATTTGGAGAAGCTTTGCTGTTAGGTAATAAAATTAATGAAAATAAATGGTGAAAATTTTATTAATTTGATAGCTAAACGAAGAAAGCAATGGCATATATTATTATACCAACTACCGTAAAATTAGTTCATTAGAAAGAGAAGGAATTTTATAAGACAACCAAACGTAAGAAACCGATAAAG
The DNA here is from genome assembly GCA_963930645.1 of Salticus scenicus. NCBI lineage: Eukaryota > Metazoa > Arthropoda > Arachnida > Araneae > Salticidae > Salticus > Salticus scenicus. The sequence continues at coordinate 121,635,875 of OZ005658.1, read as the reverse complement.
ACAACTTATAGCCAGAAGACGAGAATGGTGGCTTGCATTATTATTAAATTAACTGCACTGAAATTAAGTAACCAGAAGAGTAAGAAAATTTTTAAGACAATAAAGGGAAAAACTAAAATAAATAAATAAATAAAAATTGTTGTGAAGTTTAAATTGACAATTAAAAATTGTTATGAAGTTTAAATTGTTAATTTGATTAGCTTAGAAACAAGAACAGTTGCATATTAAAGAAAATACTTTAAAATTAATTGATCACAAGGGGAAAGAATATTTTAAGACAATAAAAGTAAGAAACTGATGAGTTTATTAATTTATAGCCAGGGGACAAGAGTAGTGGGATATATTATAATACCAACTATCCTAAAATTAATTCATGTAAAAGAGAAGGACATTTTTAAGACAGCAAAACTTAAGAAGGTGGTGTAAAGTTTATTAATTTCATAACCAGAAGACAAGAGCAGTGGTATAAATTATTATACCAGCTACTCTAAAATTAATTCATCAGAAAGATAAGGATATTTTTTAGGACAACAAAACTTAAGAAACTGGTGGAAAGTTTATTAATTCATAGCCAGAAGAAGAGAGCAGTGGCAGGTATTATTAAACTAACTACCATATTTTATACCATATATACCAGTTAATTGATCAGTATTAGAAGGAAAACTTCTAAGACAATAAATCATAAGAATAAACAATGAAAAAAGACGGTAATCGACTAGTAGAAGTTGGTTCTGAGTTATCAAAGCTACATAAAGTAAATGTAATTTTTCTATTGGGTTACATAAATATTATGCGTTCTTTTGCATTATCTACAGCTTACGATTTAACAGATGTGTTAAAGCGATTTTGTAACTTAAGTTTTTTGGTTTCAACTTATACCTAAGTTTAAGCTAAGACAACTTTAAATGCAATAACAGAGCTATAATTCGAAAATGTCCCTGAATACAGATAGGTTTAATAACTCTAAATACCATTCAAGTTGTGCTTTTGAATACGCTAAGTGGCACGTTTGGCTTTTCATTTATTACGTAACAGATTTCTGACATCCCCTCCCTCTCTCTCTTTCTCTGTATTGGAGAGAAGAAAAAAAGTTTTAAAGTCTTTCTTCAGACTTTTCCTTAATTTAATTTACTAACTGCTGTTAGGGGGAGTATATTAAGTTGTTAAAGATTACGATTTAACAGACGTGTTAAAGCGGTTTTGTAACTTAAGTTTTGTATTTATTTCGACTTATATCTAAGTTTAAGCTAAGAGAACTTTAAATGCAATAACAGAGTCATAATTCGAAAATTTCCCTGAATACAGATAGGTGCAATAACTCTAAATACCATTCAAGTTGTGCTTTTGAATACGCTAAATGGCACGTTTGCTTTTCATATTACGTAACAGATTTATGACATCCCCCCCCCCCCCTCTCTCTCTCTCTCTCTTTTTTTTTTTTTTTTGTATTGGAGAGAAGAAAAAAAGTTTTAAAATCTTTCTTCAGACTTTTCCTTAATTTAATTTACGAACTGCTACTAGGAGGAGTAGACATCTAATGAGGTTTTCTGAAAAAAAAATTGCTTAGCTGTTGTTGTTCAATTTAGAACGTATCAAGAAGAATGTTTAGGGGAAAGTTGTCCAAAACGGGGACGTTAACATATCTCTGTCCGCAAAAAAAATTCTATAAGTAAGAAAAATTCGGTAAAGCATTTCCTGATTAGAACATGTCTTGGACTATCAGATGGCAAGGTTATTTTTAAAAAATATAATTAGTATAGGCAGAAAACACACTTTTCTGAAAAATGTGCAAAGTCCCCGTTTTGGACAACCGGTTGGGTAAAATGGGGTACTCATAAGAAATAACGTAAATTCAAGTCCTAATGCGAAATTTTATTAGAAAAACTTGTCTTACAACGAAAAGGTGAAGTTAATGCGAAATCAAGATGCAGATAAAGTATTTTGTTGTCTTTTTCAACAGTTACTAGAATGACACAAAAAATAATCAAACACAGACGTCACATATGAAGTTGACATCGCTTTTCACTTGAACAGACTTCATGTGCCCAACTTCGACAGCTGCTACATGCATTGAATCTACCTCTCTTTGTCTTTCGAGTCAATGTATAGTTTATTACAAAAAATGCAAGCATCCTCGCTAGTCTGTTCCACATCAGATGATAATTTTGGGTCTTGAATTTTTTTTTATTTTCTTCTCTTTTTTAGCTTTTGGATATCTAGGATTAGGTTCGGTGAGTTTCTTGAACAATTTCATTTTCTGTTTATTCTGCTTTGCATTTTTCTCCTGTTCTACAGCTTTCAATTCTGCTTTGTAAGGTGATGAAGTAAGTATGACAGTTTTACCTCTCCTCATGTCATTCACTTTTTTTTTGCTAACGTTCAGTTTCTTGTGGTAGAGGCATTATTAGGCGAAGTGTTAAAATCTGAGCATTTCTGTGGTTCTATATCTGGAGATATACCAAATGAAGGTTGGGGTGTGACGTTTTCATACCTTGATGCTAACTGAGGCTCTAAAGAGTTGTAAGCAGGTTTTTCAGTTGTTTCTGAAGGCGCAAATAAATGTTCAGGGAACACATCTCTGTTAAAGGGATATATGCTTGGTTTTTTCTTAAATCCATTCATAGCATTTTGTACAGTAGCTGCTCTTGAAAATGCAGTTCCGAAAAGTTTTCCGACCTAGTAAATTGTCACGTAGCGTCCAGGGTGATGTATGAGCCATTTTATTGACTCTTAGGCTGTTATTCACCAATAACTTCAACTCCCGGTTGAATACGAAAATTTGAAAAGCGTATAAAGGCGGGGTGAAAATTTTCAGCAAATTTCGAGGCGTTGTTTCTGCCATCTACGGTATATTTATTTTCATATTTTTTAGGTGAAAATAACCAATCAAGGATTATATGAAATCCTCGACGCTAGAGGGCAGAAACAGCGTGCTAAATTTCGCTGGAAAGCTGCACTCTGCCTTTAGAAGCTTTTCAAGTTTTTGTATTGAACCGGGAGTTGAAGTTAATGGTGAATACGGCCATTATTCGTCCTCTCCACATATGTATTACACACATAAATAAGCGCTTGTACTCATTTAAAACACTTCAAAACGAAATAACGATTAGAAATTTATCCTACTTCCATGGTGTCCAAGATGGGAACGACCCCGTTTTGGACTACCGTCAATGTCCCCGTTTGAGCCGATCATGACGTATGTCAAAAACGTGTCGCCCTTCGCATACGTGTCAGACAAAAGTATAAAACAATATGTGAAAATGTAAATTAAATCTAGACGAATCCATAACGTACTTACCAAAATCGAACGTTCAACGGTCACTTGATAAGATCCAATACAGTGTACGGCAAAATCGAAATGAAAATCGCAAAAAATTGAAAACTCTGTAGAAAATAACAGAAACGGCTAAATATGTCAACAACTAGATTCAAACTTGCATGTAGCCGAATTAGAATTATTGTAGACTATTGGATTCAAAGAAGGCAGCACTAATCAGTGAGAAGCTGAACGTCCCCATTTGACCCGCCGTCCCCGTTTTAGACAACTCTCCCCTACTTGTTTTAAAATTTTCTTCAGTAATACTAAAATGCAAAAAGCTATACTAAATTAGGAAATAGTTTACATTTATAGCTGAAATGTAGTGTATTCATACTTCATTTCTTTTGGTTTCTTTAAAGAAAAGATATCTTGTCTGTTACATTTAGCGGTCGATTTATGTATGTCATAAATTGATAAACCGATCATGAACACAACTTTCACAAATTAGATCAAATAATACTTACAAATTAATTAATTAATTAATAAAAAGAAAATCAAAGATGACGAGAAAATAAAATATGAAGTATTCGGTCCTTATATAATTTTTTTAAACCTAAAGAAAAACTTTCAAATCTGTCAGTTGATAAGGTGTGCGGAACGGCTAATAAATGAAAAGAAGGTAACTAAGGCAGCATGTCTAATCAAGAAAGTCGGGAAAGCGCATGCTTACTTTAGATATAAACGCGCTAAGTAGACTCTAAGATTGTAATGCTAGAAAAAATGCGAGAAATCGTAATATTTATTCTTTTAAATACCAATTTCATACATTGATTTTAAAACGACATTCCGCTGACCATGAGCAGATGAATTTTGAAATGAAGCTTTGCTATTAATAGAAAAGAAAGATCTTAAATATCTGTTTTCCGATTATGAAGAACAATTGTTAGAAATTATGTATTAAATCGGTTCGTCTGGAAAGAACATGCCGTCTTTTGGTGGCAGACATAAGGACAGGTCCCAGAGGGGAAGGGCGGAATTTCGATAAATCCCGTTACTTTAGGTGTCGGATGCATGTAAACAATTCAAGCACCAAACATCGTGACCGCAGCTCTCATAAATTTCCTAGGACAAATTTAGCGCTAAAAGAGGTGTCCCGAATTTGCCCTTCGTAACATATACCCTCTCCTCCTCCCCCCCCCCAAAAAAAAAAAAAAAATGGCAGATCACAAAAAATCTAAAACGTGGTTTTGGAAATATCCTAAGGAAGATGCATGGCTGTTTTCAACATCTTTGTTCCATTTTTGGTAGAGTTATGGTACTTTGTTCCATTTTTGACTCAAAAATCCGGAATTTGCAAAATTTTCCGCCAAAAACCGATTTCCCTCCTCTCTCCCCTTAAAAATCGAAATTTCCTAAATCGCAGATAATGTTTTACTTGTACTCTTGTGCAGTCTCCCCATGTGCAATTTCTTCACTGTGAAGTAATTTGGAGCCGAGTTATACTTACAAAGGTGTTTTTGCCTTCTGTCCCCCCCAGGGAGGGAACGGGGGTAATGTCGATAAATCACGTTACTTTAGATGTCGGATACATTTAAGCAATCCAAGCACCAAAATTCGTGACCGCAGCTGCCATGGATTTCTCAGGACAAATTTAGCACTAAAAGGGGTGTCTCGATTTTGCCTCCTCATAACCTCCCCGCCCCCATAGCTTTTTTCAACATCTTTGATCTATTTTTGGTAGAGTTCTACTCAAAAATCCGGAATTTGCAAAATTTCCCGCCAAAAATCGATTTTCCCCCTCCCTCCCTCCCCTTAAAAATCAAAATTCCTAAATCACAGGTAGTGTTTTATTTATAATCATGTCTAGTCTCTCCATGTGCAATTTCTTTACTGTAACTAATTTGGAGCTGAGTTATGATTACAAACGTGTTTTTGACTTTTGTTCCCCCAGGGAGAGAGCGGGGGGAATTTCGAAAAAGTTGATAGATATAATTTTAATTTAGGTAAAGACCTAAATTCCTGCGAAGCGTCGTTGAATTCCGTCCAGCCGTTCTCAAGTGATACCCAGACAAATGTAGCCATGACACACGCACATACACACACAGACAAGTTTTTCTGAAGTCATTTTTGGCTTTCATGGCGTGTGAAACGTGAAGATATCGCAAAAGTTTTTGTTTCTGACAAATTTACAGACAGAAGTCTGATTTTATTAATATAGATTACGCATTTTTTTGTATTTTTATATTTAATGTTTTTAATTCTTTTCATTTCTGGTTCAACAATTATTTTATTTTAATGTCACTATTAATATTTGACTATAACTTAGCCTGTGTAAATCGTATTACATAAAAAAAAAAAAAAGAAAAAGATATGAACAAGCTAGGGAACAAAAAAAAAAAAAAAAAAAGCTAGTCAGACAAGACTAATAGAGTTGTCATGTTATTTATTAGACGATGGGCAGGACCCTTTATTCAATCAGATGAGAAGATGTCCGGAAAAGTATCAGGGTTGATGAATAGACGGATAAGGATGTTGGCGAGCATTCAAGTCATGAAAGATGGCCACTGACTATCCGTCTGAACGTGCTAAGTAGCCCCGAAGCTTTCCAGATGAGAAGATTTGTGGGGTTCTTTTTAACAAAAAAGGGAACTTTTATCTCCCTCCAATTCTATACACTGCTTAATTTAGAAGCTGTATTTTGTTGATTACTAGCAGAAAAAAATCAACTAAGAATGCTCTCCAGTGAAAAATTTGCTTGTCAGTCACACATTTTAGATTGATGTGATTCCGATATAAATAACAAACCTATCTTTTATTCTTTTTTTTTTTTTTTTATAAACATAAAGAATGGTTAAAAAAATTATGTTCAAAACTTTGAGGCTATATACTCTACCTTTTTAAAAATCGCCCTTCTCCAGTCTATTTCTATATATAATGATATTCTACAGAAAAGTTTTTTTTTATAAGAATTACTCACATATCACAAAATTAAAAAAATAATAATAATTTTAGAAAATCAGGACTACTCTACTAGTAGAGGACATTTTAAGGACATTTTCTGTTTGTTTTCATTTTCTGTTCTTAATTTATAGGCGCTGTAACTATAATGTATTTGATGCCTCAACTATAAAACTCATTCTGTATATAGGGGAGGAAAAGGTGAAGGGGCATATCGGACCGCGGCGGAGTGCAAGAAATTTATATAGTGCTGTACTCTGTTAGTAGAGAAAAAACTAAGAAATCTGTTTGGGTCTTCCGAGGGAAAACATTATAAGATGGCATCTATATTTGTGGGATATTTATATTTGTAGTATATGTGATATATAATCACCCTGTATATATATATACATACATATAGGGTGATTCAGAATTTTCAAAAATTTACATGGAAATCAGGAACATGTAAACAAGCAAGAATCATACAGGAACTTCTAGTCACATTCGCAACCCAGACGCTCTAAAAGGCGCTAAAGGTCTCGAGGGAAACTGCCTAGAATGAAACGACGAAAGGCATAATTTTGGTGTGTAAGCGTAAACAAGGACGAATCACAGATACGAATAGAAAAATGGCAGATATGCACCTCCATTACAGGGCGTCTATTTGCAATGGAACAGCTACTAGGAAACTAGAATAATATGCTCCTATTTGCTTCCATCGACACTGGATGGAAAGAGCATCTTTTTTGCTGAAGTTCTACAGAAACTTCTGAGCGAGGTACCGCACCATATGCAGAAATGGATGTTCCAACATAACAGAATTTCAGCGCCTTTTTTCCCGCACTGTCCACCAATATCTGGGAGCTACAATCTGCAGCAAAATTATTGAAGCGCTAGGAACAATTCGTATTTAAAAGATGTGCCCCTAGTACTGTTTTGTTATGTAAATATTTATCAAATCATGAACTTAATCTTTATGCCGTTTACAAAAAAGTAAGTTGATGACAAAAATTAGCAATAAAACGTAAAATAAAAAAAATAAAAAATGTAGATGTGGATGTGGATGTGTGCTTCAATAATTTTGCTGCCAACTGTAGATTTCCGGGGACAATGTGTAGGGCGTGCTGGACCCATCCCGTGGCTACCTCGTTCACCAGATCTTTCCCTTTTTAATTTTCGTCTTTGGGGTTACATAAAAACCCCTGCGTGGAATTACAAATTCATTTGTTGGCACGAATCGTTGCTGCAAGTGGAATTATTGCTGATAAACCAGGAATTTTTGCGAACGTTCGTTGATGAAAGCGTCATCGTTGCGAGGCTTGTGTTACAGTTGCAGTCCGCAACTTCAAAGCTCTTGCTTTGAAACTTTATTTGAAACACAAATGTTGTGTAACCTCGTCTTTGTGTAGTAAATTATCATTATTCGTGATCTGCCTCGCATCTTTCAATCTCTGGGTTTCTGCGCATCTACCGTGTCTGAATTGCGTTTGCTATCATATATTCCTATATAAATTTTTGCTTGTTATCGTGTTCCTGATCCACATGTAGATTTTTGAACAATAGTTCTGAATTACTTTTTGCAATAATTCTACCAACACTTTTCTTAAAAAAAAAGAAAAGAAAAAAACTTTTTCTTTAACATACATGTTTATATTATGACAAAATTTTCTATTTAAAATTAATGGTATCCAAAAACTAAACAGCGTAAGAGCCTTGTATATATATAATACATATATCCGGGATCTGGATAAAATGCATCAACATAGCGGCTCTCGAGGTTTTTTGGGTCAGACAGGTCTGTTGTATATGACAGCAGACAAATTTGCGAGATATGCTAATTAAATAATTTTTATACTCTTAAAATTAATTTTTCAAAGAGATTAGAATGCGCCAATAGTGAGCACTTCAAAATCCAATACTAGGTTAGTGAGGACCTACGGAGTTTTTCAAAAAAAGCGAAATAAATTGTGAAAATAATTGAAAGTATATATTAAAAAAACTAAAAGCATTTTCGATTTCATTAATGCGTCAAAAAAATGATATTATATACATATATATACAGGGTGTTCCAAAGTCCCCCACACCCCTCCTAACTCGAAAATGAGTAGGAATTGTGAAAAATGGTGTAACATGTGTTCAATGAATTCGAAAGGAACCTCTTTTGGTGAAAAAAGTTTGTGCCCGGGGCTGCTAGGGAGGCAACTTTAAAATTTCAAATAGGAAGGTATGTCTTGTGATACATCCCTGGAAACGTCTCTTCAAAACAATGAATTTGATATAAATGGTTTTGCCCCAGAATGATTATTAAGGGAGATACATGAGTGTTTAGACTTTTGAAATGTGAATTTTATACTTATATATTCCCTGTAATAATCATTGCAGTACAAAACTGTTTAAATCAAATTCATTGTCTTGAAGAGACGTATCCAGAGATGTATCACAAGACATACTTTTCTCAAAAATGTTTGGGCCCGGGCAAGGGGGTAGATTATACTTATCGTTGGGCAAAACTATTTAGATCAAATTCATTGTTTTGAAGAGACGTTTCCAGGGATGTATAACAAGATATACCTTCCTATTTGAAATTTTAAAGTTGCCCTCACTTGCGGTCCCCCTATCCCCTCGGGCTCAAATGTTTTACACCAAAAGAGGTCCCTTTCGAATTCATTGAATACGTGTTTCGCCATTTTTCCCAATTCCGACTCATTTTCGAGTTGGGTGGGGGGACTTTTGAACACCCTGTATGTATATGTATATATATAAAAACTTGCCCCATAAGTTTTCAATAAAAATTTTGAGGGCTTCAATAAAAAAAATTTTCTATTTAAAATGAGTTTTAATTTGTAAATAATATTTAATCGCCCCTTTGTGTGATAATTCTATACATATCAAGGGTAGTCAGCCTGACATGTGTAATAACCGTACATAATATAACGTATAATTTTCGATTATTATTTCCCTTCGATTATTTATTTAAAATAAGCACAATTTTTTTGTTCTGTCTTAACGAGTCATCTATTATACTGAACGAATTTCAATGCTTGAAATAAAAACTGCATGCTTTAATCTATAAAAATGCATTTAAAACGTTTAGAATCCGGAGCGGAGAAAATGCGTAGTAAATATTCTAAAAAAGAAAATTTCCTTATGAGATAAAATATATATATATTTTTTAAATATATGTTTCTGTACAAAATGAAACAATGATTTTTTGTCTTCCAAAATATCTAATATTTACTATAATTTCAAACTCTGAAATAAATCAAAAATAAAGGAAAGTTACATCTTTTCTATCTTCTTACTTCAATTAATCACGTCTTAGACAAATCGTATTTCACTTCCGTACCACATCGGAATCATTGAGATAATCTCAAAGATGAAGGATATTTGGGATTGATTAGGGGCGTACCCAATTAAGTTGTGGGTCCTTGGTCAATCGGAAACTTTGATTGGGTCGGAAAAATTCAATTTGGTCTCCCCTCTATTACCACTAACTATGCTTGTAAGTTCTTATTCATGTCCATGTTTCTTCTGTATATACTTTCTTCTATTTGCGGACTATTTGCGGATTTTGTTTCTTAGCTATTAATGTAGTTGCAACTTTTAGTCTTTATTAACCATCTGCAAAAGAAAAGGACTAAGAGGTACGAATAGAAAATTAAATGTTGTCGTGAAAATGTATTTAGGGATAAAATAATATACTCTCATAGTAACTTACTAGTTATTCTGAAAAAATGCATTTCGTCAGTTGAAGTATTAAATTTTGAAATTGGAACAATTGACTCTTATAAAATACTAAATATTAGTCAAGATGAGAGTTTCAGATGAATGTTCGATTAATCTCGAAGCTAACAGGCATAAAAAAAAAAAAAAATCTGGTGTGTCACTTACACCACTTTCTCTGACCTTGCATTTCAGTACTATAAAGAATGATTGCATATTATGTCATAAGATCAAAAGATACGATAATAAAGTACGATCTACTTTAAAAGTAAACTAAAAAGAGTTTAGGAATAATTTTAGTTGGCATATAATTCTGTGTGAGGGGAGCTACCGAACTCCTCAACCTCCCGATCAATTATAGTGCAATAACAATTATATTATTTTTTAATTCAAGGTTGTTATTAATTTCCCTTCAGTCTTTCCAATCTTAATCATATTTTTCAAGTGGCAAGCTCATACGAACTTAAATATACCACACTGGAATTTCCTACAATTTTTTGTTTTAAGTTATGCTGATAATAGATACACATACAGATCAACGTGTAAAAATTAGACTTTCGTATTCAGGAAACCTCAAAATGTGATATTATACAAAAAGCAGAGATGAAAATATGACATCAAAAGTACTGTGTTTACAGTATGAGTATAAAAAAATAAATTTTCCTACCCAAGCAGTGTTCGTTGACATAGTAAAATGTGACAAAGCACTTCCATCATTTACATTCAATAAAAAAGAACGTTTACATTAATTTTGGGTAGCCCGGTATATAGTCTATAACCAATATGCACACCACATCGTGTACTTAAGTTTAGTCTTCTGTGAAAAAAATCTAGCACAAAATGAAGTACACTTCCAGCAATTTCCAAGTACAGTCCCACTCTTAGAAATAATATACTCAATTTTGACGATTCAGACATCCTCGGGCTTAATTTCGTTGTTTTTGACAACCATTTCGTCAAGCGATCACATGACTTTTGAAGAAATGTGAACTCTCAAATATTTGACGAAACTGTTTACTCACAATAGCATGTGCTAGCCTTCATTACCGCCATATTGTTTTTTTTTCCTGTGTTGTTTCGACTTTGCGTTACAATGACTTTTACTTGCCGGCCTGGTGGTTCGGTCGGTAGGGCTCTGCCTTCTGGATTTCCAGGTCTCGGTTTCGAATCCCGGTGCGCGCATGGATGTTTGTGATGTCCTATGTCTACAAAATATTGTGTGCGCTTTTTTCTGTGAATTTTTGTAAAATTATAGATCAATTGAGACATAAGTCATTGTAACTATAGGTCTCAAAGTTGTCCAATAAATGTCCAAATGTCTTTTATTTGTTTGCTCTGTTTTATTTATATTTTCATTAAATATAATTAGGATCTAATGTCTAAAGCAACGAACTTGCAGATAATTTTATAATTCTATAATTTGTATTTTATTCTGTATCACGAAACTAGGATAAAAAAAATGTATCTTTACATTTGACGAAATTCGTATGTTCAAAGAAGTGACGAAAGTATTTTTCTCAATTTGAAGAAATATTCGCTTGGAGTATTTCCTTGGAAACGGTTTCGTGAAAATTAAAGAAAATTTCGTGAAATTAGAGTATCTATTTCTGAGAGTGCCCATGACACCCGGCTGCCCTGTAAACAAATGATGAATGATTATCATACCACAATTTACACAAAATATGCTTTTATGCATATAAAAAATATATGTTCAATTCATTTTGTTTAGGGAAACCTATAGATGTTGCACTGTACTTACCAGAAATGTCCCCCATAATCTGTTTGAATTCTCTTGGATGGCCCTGTACACGAACCATTTGCTTGATTCCAACGAAAAGTTTAGTGTAGCATCCCTATATAATGCAGATTTGGAATATCGAGTTTGAACTTTCTACTACTATTTGTTCTTGAGATATGCTGATAACTCACACGCTTAGACAGACACAGAGGCAGGCACACACACAGACCACTCACCAAAAACTTGTTTTTCGGATTCAGGGAATCTTAAAACGTGTAAATAAAACAAAAACTCAATATCGAAATTTTGAACCCAAAACAATTCTTTCTCTACCATAAAGGCCACAAGGCACAAGTACACTAAGGGACAAAAGAAAAAAAAAAAGCTACACTGCAGAAAAATTGGCTTGTACCTTTTTTTTATTTGTAATAACTTAAAAACTAATCGTTGAAACAAATAAAACTGTTACGTTTGCATAATAACAAAGAAATGAAATGATACCTGTGTACATTTTCGATGTAGTAATTCGTTTTAATACACTCTACGATATACTTCATAAAAATTTACATAAAACTTTCTTTTTAAAAGTAATATAATAAATATATACTTTGTATTCTATTTTGATTTATTATATGAAATAAGCAAGTTATATTTTAACCTATGAAATAAAACTATTTATTTGTTACATTTAAACAATTGCTTAATTAAAATATGTATTCTTGATTGGGTTAATTCCACCTTTATATGGAATTACTGCTTTAATGCATAATGGCATAGTATTATACAGTGTTTTAATATAAATATCAGAAATTTCACTGCGCCAAATACAATAAATAATTTTTTCTAGTTCTTGCAGAGTTATAGGCTGTAAATTTCGAATCCTTCCCCTCTCCCCCGCCTTTTTATAGACTAAACATTTTCGAACGGATTGAGATTAGAACTATTTGCAGGTCTAGTGAAGAAGAAATTCTACGATATTTTTTGTGGGATTTAACTTAGTTAAAAATTTATGATTACTTACATAATTGTAGATGCTCATGGAAATGGATAGGTAATTTTAACAATTTGAATCGAATAAAAGCATCACAGACGCCCTTTGGCAAGGTGCATATCATCTTGAAATGCTGTTTGCGGGAAAGTCTGAGATATTTTCAAAATAGTCGGCCAGGTACCACTTTTACAATGGGCACGTTTTATTTCGAGTTAATTGATCCCTTGAGCATGAAAAATTGCCCGGCTCCTGGAAAGTTATGCATTCCGTACCATAATGTACGGAGAATGTGTCACTGTTTCAAAAGAGCAATTCGCATTAAATCGGTCGCATTTTTACCGTCCTACTAGAATTTTTCATGAACTCGAAATAAATTAAACTTAACATATGAGGGAAAACCAGATTAGCCCAAATAATTAACTTAATTTTTTTAAAATTTTGGTCAACTGAAGTCCTATTTTTTTTTTTTTTTTTCCCCTTAATAATATCTTTTTTGCAGATCTTCTTGTTTTTAACCTGCTTTGTTTAATTGTTCCTGCACTGGTTTTGAAGAAATTATTTTGCTAAACCCATTTTTTTAATTTTTTCTAAGTTCTGAACATGATATAAAACGATTTTTCAAACATTTGGGTCATCTCGCTTGGATAAGCTACGTATCCACGTAAAGCCAAATTTCCAGTTTAAACAGACAAAACAATTTTATATCTTGCTAAAGAAACCTTCTCACCAACATTTCGTCAACATTTAATTATTTTGCCATCTTGTGTATTAAAATATTTTTTTTATTTTCATTCTAAAATTAATACTTTTTGTCGTGTCGTTAATTGTTTTATCCTTGCCATTTTTGAAGAACTTTCTAAAACTATGATTTTCCTGACAATTGTAATTTGTTTTTAACACTGGACTCAATCCTAAAGTGCCCGTGGAGGACGACGTAATAAAATCTGTTCGAAAATTTGCTTTTAAAACGATAAAATTGACGGTTACAGAAAGAGAAATGGAAAAATATCCTAGTGCGGCTTTTTTTTTTTATCCCTTAGTGTATATAATGTAAATAAACATATTTTAGAAACAGATCAAAATAAAATTAAAAAACAGGTTTAGTTGACATCTGTTTCTCTTCGAATGAATATATACAGGGTGATCAGAAAATGAGTGTACATTTGAAAAATTAATAATTCACGGAATAATGTAGGTAGAGAGGTAAAAATTGACACCCATGCTTGGAATGACATGGGGTTTTATTGCAACCACGAAAAAAAAGTTCAAAAAACGGATATTCAAAAAAAAAAAAAAAAATATGATATGGTTCCAGAATGGGAGACTTGGCACGTAATGGGGGTAAAATAGATGTTGATAAACTGCAAAATAATTTTAAAATAGTCTTGTTGATCCCTGTTTGTTATAATTTAAGAAAATAACTGTTTTATTTCATATCCATTGTTTTAAACCGCTGCACTCGAATGAGTCATTTTTGGTGATTTGCTTTTCTCATGCAGTAGAAACAATAAATTTTGTTTGAATAATTAAAATAGATAGAATTTACATTACAAACTTTTTGAAAAAAAAAAAAAAAAATGCTAACGAAGCTAGGCACTACAATATATTCAATGTAAAAAATAAAAATATATTTATCTTAATTACTTGTAGAGAAAAACAAATTCTTAATTAAATGTTCCCGCAGAGGGAGCTTTGGCGCCTAATGGGTTAAAACAATACTTTGTGTACCATATGGGTATAAGAAAGTAATTATCATTCCTAAGCAGTTTCTCATCAATTAACCTGAAATCCATTTCCAGCAATTCTATATTATAGCACCATACCCTCCAACATCCTAATTAATATTCCGTAGCATTGATAGTCCCGCCCGTTTTCTCCCGCCAATAAATTTTTAGAGTAATATTCTCCAAATTGCGATTAAATAAGAAGAAAAATACTCTAAAAATATACTGGTGGGAAAAAGAAGGCGGGACTAACAATACTACGGAATATTAATTAGTATGTTGGAGGGTATGTAGCACTAACATACCTGGTAATATTTATAATTTATTCCGGAGTACTATTAGCCCCGCCCTGTTTTCACACCAGTATATTTTAAGGGCATTTTTCTTCTTATTTCATCGTGATTACATATTAGAGAAAAATTCTATTAATCATTCTGGTGTGAGAAAAGGGCGGGATAAACGTACTTCGGAAAAAATTATGAATATTACCAGGTGTGCACTATTATGTCCAAATTATTTAGGGTAGCCTTATAAACGAACGATGAACGATTTACACGTTATATATTCTGTTCTATACAAAACGTGCTTTTATACATATAAAAAGTATATGCTGATTTCTTTATATTTTATGCAGTCTGTAGATATTAAAATGTACCTACCAGATATTAAGCATATAGACGTAATGTAGTTGAATTCTTTTGGATGTCCCTGTACAGGAACTATTTTCCGTTCTCAGCGAAATGTTTAGTATAGCATCTCTATATGATACTGGTTTGGAATACCCAGTTTAGATGTTTTGTTAACATTCGTTTATGAGATACACTGAGAAAAAATTCTGTAACTGACATCTAGAATCTAGTTTGTGGTTCTAGTAAAAATAGTTCCATGTCATCCTTCTAGTCCCCTTTGAAGGCGAGTTCTAGAAATTCCTATTAGAATTCTAGAGCGTTTGCCTATATTATCGAGTTCAAACTTATTTAAAAATCTCTGCAAATAGATGTATATGCAAGAGGCGAGTTTTAATAATTATAATCTTGGTAAATGACTTAATTCTAGAAAATCAAGCAAGAATTTCTCGCAATGAAAAGGACTAAGAATATTTAGAATATTCAGAATATCGTTTTGCCATCTAGAAATGTATACACTAGAAATTCTCTATCCTTTCGTCCATTCAGCTTATTGGCATGCCTTATACGTATAACTCGGAAATCTATATTTCATCTAGTTTAGGAATTTAGAAACTGACCACTTATTCGTTCTAGATGAAAGCGGTACATTTTTTTCCCAGTGCAAGATGGTAACAGACTCAAAGAGAAACATCTAAAAACCTGTTTTTTTTTTTTTTTTTTGGATTGAGGAGACCTCAAATCGTATTAAAATAATAAAAATCCAATTTAGAAAATTTGACCCCAAAAAACTATACTCTCTCTGTCTCTACCAAACATGGGTAGGAGAAAATAAAAAATAATAATGACAATAATAATAAAAAAATTGTTGTATATTGTAAAAGTAGCAGCTATCTAATGAAGATATATTTTGTAAAAGTCCCTGTCTCGTAAATGTTCCCTTGCCGACAAATTTGCCAGCAAGTTTAATGGCGAGCGTCTCTTGTACGTAAATGTTTTCTTTTCGGTATTTCATTCATGTTACTCCATTTCCTGAAATTTGCAACACTGTCATTGCTTTAATTATATCATTCAAAATGAATGTATTGTACAGCCGTATTTGCATTGTAAAAATAAAAATTACTATTAATCTCAATTAGGAATCCCCCCCCCCCTCACTATGTCGATAGAAGGGGGGGAAAATAGAAAGAAAAAGGCCGTAGCCTATTTTTCTTTTCTAATTAATAGATATAAAATTTACACAAAACAGAATTTAATTTTAGTACGACAGGACTTATTTTAATCTAATTCTTCCACAAAAAGGTGTTTTACTCCCTAGTGTTGTTTATGATATTCATTTTCTAAAAAATTCTTTGGTATAGTTTTGGCATAGGAGCCTCTTGTCAGCTTTTAAATTTTTGTTGTCATTTTAGCGATGAATTAAAACTGTTATCACAATTACGTCAGTAAAGATCTTGGCAAGAAACGTCCGAACTACTTTGGTGCCAAATTTCAAATTTCGTCAAGGAGTTCTACACTGAAACGCTTCTATTTCTTTAGCATGATTTTTTCAATTTTAAATGTAGTTATGTTTAGAAAAATGTTTGTACGTTCATTTATTTTTTATTTTTTTCGACATAAAAAGCAGTATATATATATATACAGTAACCGCCGCTTAATAAAATCACTGGTTAATAAAATCAGCCACTTAATCTGATCAAAATGCCAGGACCGGAATCAAATCAATACAAACTATTGTTGAAACCGCCGCTAATAAAATTAGCATCGCCGGTTAATAAACTCAAAAAAATATCCTCAGCAGCCAAAATTATCATTTATGCACACTAAAAAAAAATTTATTTACATTGTATTAAAAAAAAAAGAAAAAAAAAATAATTAAAAGTACCCGTATCGCTCATTGTCGAAAAATTCACACTTGCAGCATAGTTACAAATTAAACATGCCCCATAACTTATCTCCCTAACAATATCATGGAACGTATTCTTCAAAACGCAGTAATAAGTTAAAAATTTGATTTGATTTACAAATGATACATATATATATATATATATATATATGTAGTTTTTAATTATTAAAAGACAATTTCTAGTCCTTATTTTGAAATAGCTATAAATTAAAAGGTCCAAATGGAAAGATTTTAAATTTATAAGAAAATCGTGAAGTTTTGGTAAAATAAAATAATGATGACTGTTTTCTTTAAAGGAAAGCCCATAGAAATTTGGAATGCGTTTAATTTACTTATATCGGAGGAGTAATTAATTATCTATCAAAAATTATTTAATATTGTTTACTAATTCCATTATTCGTTACTTATGAAATTTCTTTCCAAATTCAGAGAAGTAATACTTTTGCTTGAGTGCAGGAACGTTCGCCGGATATAAAAATCAGCCGCTTAATAAAATCACTTTGCCTCAGAACGAATGTGATTTTAATAAGCGGCGGAAACTGTACATATTTTTTATATATTGATTTATTTATTTTTGGCATTAATTTCTTTTATTTTTATTTTTAATAAATTTTTAATTATAATAGGGTTTTTATTTAATATCTTTTGAATTAATTATCCGATTTAAATAAAACGTACGGAGTTAGCTAGATTTTGTCCTGATTAATAGTGTACCAATTTTTGATAAATTTTAATTCTCCGGACAGATACAACGACAAACTTTCAGCTTTGTATATTTAGATAAAACCAAACATGTTTGTACGTTAATTCAAGTAGATAGATAAAAATTGGTA
Source organism: Salticus scenicus (assembly GCA_963930645.1). Classification (NCBI taxonomy): domain Eukaryota; kingdom Metazoa; phylum Arthropoda; class Arachnida; order Araneae; family Salticidae; genus Salticus; species Salticus scenicus. The sequence goes on along the minus strand of OZ005658.1, from coordinate 121,618,138 downwards.
ACGATGCCGTTTGAAAGAAATAATACGACCTGTCATACTAAAAATAAAATAAAATAAAATAAATAAATAAAGAGGATATGTAGCATATTTATAAGTTATATTATAAAAAATAACTGTCGCTGTTAATTTGGTGGTTGCCAAGAAGAAAGAAAGAAATTAACTTTAAATGTTATGCAAAATTTTCAGCTATAGTTTGGCTAATAATTTAATCACTCTATTCCATTAGAAATTAATTATTACCATAATTTAATGAAAGTATGAAATTAAAATTTTTATTGCTTATCATTTACATCACTTTAATAGATTTTTCAACTAAAAAAATTAGAAAATTTTTTACATTTTCAATGGAAGCATCGAAAATGAAAATGAAGTTTTAACAGTTTGTTTTTAGTTGTGTTTTCTATGGGGGGAAAAAAACGCTTATACTATTATAATTTAAAGAAATCTAATTTAAAGCGCTAAATTATAAGTTCAGTTTTTCCTTAATAGTTTTTTCTTAATAATGCCTCCAGAAATTTGTAGAGTAACTCTTTCACTATTTTAAAGAAAGTTAAGAAAACTGTACTGCAAAAATAACACGTACTGTTGATTAAAAATTTGCTTCTTTTTTCTTCAAAAATAATGAATATGTCTTTATTTTACGTTCAGTTAGTCTTTTCTTAGTATATGATTTATACATTATTTATTTATTTGTGTGTTTAAAATGTCTACAAGTCTACAGTAATATGAATCTATTTTATTCTTTTAATGGTAATGAAATAAGTACTATATATCGTATTCTCATGTTATACTCTAACAAACAGCTACCGTTAACTCCCGATTAGTTTTTCTTGAAAAAATAAGCGAAAATGTTCTGTATGTGATGAAGAAATGCCAGAATTTTGTGTAAAATTTACAAATATATTTTCCTTAATATTTTGTGCCTTTTATTTTTTCTACGGAATTTTCAAACTCTTACACTACTTTAACTGTGAAAATTAATATTTTGTGGCCATCACAAAACTTTCTTCTATATTTTCTTTTACAAATTTCTACAGTGCAAATAATTTATTAAAATTATTATTTATTAATTTTTTTCCATTATAAATACAGACGATTTTCATCTGAAACAAGTATAGAATTACATGACCAAAGAAAGTCAAATTTATGTTCTACAGGCAATTTCTTAAAAAAAAAAAGAAGTACATATTTTTTTTCTATTACGTTTTTTTTTATTATTATTATTTGGGGGGGGGGGGAATAGAAAATTTTGTTTTAAATTATTGCTATAGATATAGTAATTTATATAGATCTATCATCGTTATCATGCAAAGATTTTTTTTTTTTTTTTTTTGGCATCAGAAATTAACTGGTATTAAAACTCGGCAATTGTAATAGAATAGAATGTTGATGAATTTTCAAAATGTTGAAATATTATTCCTTTTAATTCTTCTAATAAATTTATGAAAAGAAATAAGATAAGTTATCATAAAAGTAAATTATATTTGACTAAATTATGAAAAATACAATTTTTATAATCAGTTGCTTTGTTATTATTATGAAAAAAAAAAAAAAAAGTGTTTTGATTCTTAATGCAATACTTTTTCTAGAGTTTGATATTTTTTAAGATTTTGTATTAGTAAGTATAGAACATTCAAAATTCTTTTAAATATAGTTAGTAGCGGTGCAGGTAACGTTAGTTTTAGTATATAAAATGTGTTTAACTTTAAATATTAACTAAATTAATAAACATAGAAAAAAAGAAAGAAAGAAAAAGAAAAATGATTTTGAAATTGTATCTGCAGTTTTTCATTCACCTTTAATGCATAAATTATTCATAAATTTTATTTGCTAAATTATTTGTGTGTATTCACTCGGAGAAAGGCGGCCATTAACTGGTCAAAAAAGCCGTCTTTCTCGAAGTAAAAAGGAATAACTTTTTCTCCCTCCATGATCAATCTATGCCTTATTACTATATCTATGATTATTACAAATCTATGGATTCAACCATTCGTTTTATAAGCATTTATGAATTCTTTTGAATAACACTGATATTGAATGTTGATGAATTTTCAAAATGTCGAAATAGTGTGTCTTTTAATTCTTCTAATAAATTTATGAAAAGAAATGGGATAAGTTATCATAAAAGTAAATTATATTTGACTAAATTATGAAAAATACAATTTTTATAGTTAGTTGCTTTCTTATTATTATGAAATAAAAACTGTTTTGATTTTTAATGGAATACTTTTTTTTTTTAAGTTTGCTATTTTTAAAGATTTTATATTAGTAAATAATATAGAATTTTCAAAATTCTTTTAAATATAGTTAGTAGCGACGCAGATAAAGAACGTTAGTTTTAGTGTATAAAAAGTGTTTAACTTTAAATATTAACTAAATTAATAAATATAGAAAAAAAAAAGAAAAGAAAAACGAATTTGAAATTGTATCTGCAGTTTTTCATTCACCTTTAGTACATAAATTATTCATACATTTTATTTGCTAAATTATCTGTGTGTATTCACTCGGAGAAAGACGGCCATTAACTGGTCAAAATGACCGTCTTTCTCGGAGTGAAAAGGAATTACTTTTTCTCCCTCCATGATCAATCTATGCCTTATTACTATATCTATGATTATTACAAATCTATGGATTTAACCTTTAGTTTTATAATGAATTCTTTTAATTAATGAATTCTTTTAATTAAATTTATGAATTCTTTTGAATAACACTGATATTGAAAATTTTCAATCCAGTACTAGAAGCGACGTTTCTATACATACACTTCCCCCTTCCCTAGATGACTATCCGCGATTGTGATGAAATGCTCGCCCTCTGGTGGGCTAAAGTGAAATTACAATTAACATGCATAGCTTTCGGCTTTCATCGAGACGCCATTGCTTGCCGATGTTTAGTTTCACATATATTTATTGAATAAAAATGAATAAATCCGGTAAAAAAGATAACACTTACTGTTGTGTGCCACAGTGTAACTCCAAAAATCAAGAAATCCAGAATTAAGCTTCCATTTATTTCCAAATGACAAATTTAAAATTTCAGTAGCTTCGGCTAATGGAAGTAAAAAATTAATCAGATGATTTGAAACTAATATTTGTTCAGCTTCAGTTAAAAATCTACTTCCGATCAAACTTTGAATAAACTGAAATATTTTTTCCAAAAGCAATCCATTTTCCATGATGTAATGGCGGAGAAATTATAGCACGAATATTAAATAGTAACACAAATAGAACAAAAATAAATACACGTGGCTATTATATTTATCAACAACAAAAGCTGAAAAAGCGCCATTTATCGATCATTACAAACGCGAATTACTATTATAGTTAATAATTTTAATCTCGTAATGGTTCATTAAAAATAATTATCATTATGAAAATGCATTAATCAAATACAAGTGAAAAAACAGGAGAATATAATATTACATAATTCTCACTGCATTTTATTATTTCTTGTTTAATTTTAAATGACAATCACACATTCTGAATAACTCTTTATGTTTTTAATGCGAGTTATTTCTATGTATTAATAACTTACATTTAAAATTTTAATGACTAAATGCCATTAACATAGAAATCTCACCAGATAATTAAGTACTTATGTCAGGCTGAAGAATTCTTCTAAAAGTTCTCATTGTACCAAACTGTATCTTAATTGATGATCTTCAAGGTGAAAAAAACTCTGCATACAAAGTAGTTTTCACCAGCAGAAACATTTGTCACTGATAAGTGCCTGCATTAATACCTTATAAGAAACGCCTTATTATAACATCCATTATTTCCTAAATATCCTTTCCTATAAGTCACTGATGGTACTGCTTCTACCATCTTCATAGCTTATTCATAATATTTCCCCGTCCCATCAATTACCCTCTATCGGTATCGCATCAATAACACCGAAAAAAGGAGTTTTCACCTGCTCTATCTAAATTAAAGATCTCTCTTTTGTCTTCAGACTAATTTGTGTAACAAATCGATGGACATACAAACTGCCCCTTCTCCCACACTCGCTGTTTGTCGATTTTTTTCTTTTTTTTTTTTTTTTTTAAGTTTTTCATTTCCTCCATGTTATGTCGGTTCAGAATGCGGGAAGATTATACGGATTAGGTGTTGAATTAAGAGTTTGTCGGTTCTGTTAAAAGGCCACAGACGTGGGAGCATTAGGTTGAAAAATGACTACGCCGTTCCTCAAAGCCAACTAAGACAACAGAAGGGATGTGTTTGTGCACGGGGGTACTTTGTTTTTCTTCGCGATATTTCACTTTCTAGACTTTTCAAAGATAGCGGAAGGCCTTTTTATCGGACGGAAATTTAGCTGGGAAGTGACGTTTGATTAATTTTGGAAGTCAGTTTTGTTGATAAACAACAAAAAAAGTGTGTTAGTAATTGTTTATTATGAATTCGTTACCGATGAGAAATCTAAAGTTTTACAAATGTTATTTGATAGTTTATTTATTTATTCAAGTAAAAGAAAACTGTAGTATATGCATATATATATATATATATATATATATACACAGTCGAAACCTCGTTAACGTGAACACTGTTAACGTGAATTACTTTTAACATGAACTGTTTCCACAATCCCCGTCAAATTGAAGATTAGTTTAGTTATATAAAGATTGGTTACTGATAGCATGAACTACTGATAACATGAGCAAATTTTTTTATCCCCCTTGAGATTCACGTTAAAGAGGTTTGACTATATATATATATATATATATTTATTTAAGATTTCATAAAAATTTAGCTTTTAAAAGATACATGATAACACCAACACCACAAAAATAAAACTGATTGTAACACAGTAAAAAAGCTAGCACAGAAACTTTACGATTCATTTTTAGTTCCAATATATATTTAGAGAGAAAGAGAGAGAAAGGATAGATAGAATTAAGATTTTAAATCAATATTGCATGTAATCCAAAGAAAATCCCATTCAAAATTGATAACTTGAAATTTCCCGTTAAAATGTGTCTCACTGAAATAGACTTTCATAACGCAAAAGAAGATGAAATGAACGAATTTTAATAGAACATTTGCTGATTTAACGCAGTTCTCCTCTCCTCTAGAGAGACTTTTGTATATTAATTAATCCTGGATATATGGTACTTTACTAAACTTTCACTCATAAATTGAATAGCGAATAGAAAAGTGTAGGCCCTCTAGCGGTTGGTGCCAAAATTAAGACTTTGAAAGCGATTGCACGGAAAAATCGGCACCTCCTTAAAAAATGGTTGTTGTGTAATAATCTACGTGAATTTTCATTCCGGGTTCGGTGTTAAAATCTCTCGCTCGTTATCATAATATGCAGCGTACTGATGGAGAAACCCGACTTGGATGAATAAGCTCTCATATGATTGATTAAGCACGTAATAAACTACATTGTTAAACAACTGGACTCTTTATTATTGAGACAGAAATCCATGGTCACATTCACATATTTTTTTTACACACACACACATATGTATGTATATAATAAGTTATATATATATATATATATATATGTATATAAAAATATTTATATAGTAAGTTCCAACTGCAAAAAATCATTCCGGAATTTTTTTAACGAAATTTTTCTATAACTAAGCAGAAAAATCTTTTTTTTTTTTTCTTTTATATTAATTTTGTTTTAAAGAGCGACCAATACCTCCCAGACAGCCATTTGCCCATGTTATTCTATGGGAAAATTTGTTTCCATAATTACTCATTACCTAATAGATTTTTTTTTTTAATTCTGTTTTCAGATTTATAAAATTCACAATCGACAAATTAGTACTCATTTTCCAAAAAAGGATTTTTAAAAAAAATTTTATATATTAATTTTGTGTTTAAAAATGAGAATTTTCCCAAAGTGTATTTTTCTCATTTTTGAACACAAAATTAAAATATTAAATATTAAAAAAATCAATTTTTCAAAATGAGTACTAATTTAACGATTGTGAATTTTCTGAATATGAAAACAGAATTTAAAAAAATGCATTAGGTAATGAGTAATTATGGAAATAAATTTTCCCATGGAATAACATGGGCCACGGCTGTCTGCGAGATTAAGTATTGTCCGCTCTTATATTCTGATGGTGGTTTAATTTAAATTAGCGTAATTACCTTGCACTTCAAAGGGTTAAGATAGTCGCGTCAATGGAAGTAAAAGTTGTCTGGTTACGACATTGATCAATGTTAACGCCACCTGGTAGCTGCGGGGAAAACTAACGAGGCTAAGAAACTTACACCGCAAAAAGGTTTATAAAAAAAAATAATGAAAATTATACAGAACTTTCAACATTTCCATTTCTTTGATAAGGTTTATTGCCATCACCAAGTGTAAATATTGATGCGAATTAGTTACTTTTTCTTCACGATGTTTTACTTTCTGCAATTTACAAAGATAGTGGAAAATTTCAGTGTAAAACTGCAACCTTGAAATGACGTCAATGTGAAATGTGAAATGTTTTTATATATTTTCTACTTTCTTTTATACACATAAGAAGAAAATATTAAATTTTTGATTTATGTGTTTTGAGATGTTCCGCATAGGATTTGATCATTTTTATAAAATGTATTTTTCTCTCTCTGTGTGTAGAAAAAATTTTGCAGATGATATTTTTCATCAACCAATGAATGAAAATTAACCAAATTTTATACATAGTTGGACCTTGACTAAAGTCGGTGCTGATTACAGTTGGGGAAAAGTCTTTCAGCTGCTTGCGCTGTTCATAGCCTCCTAAGCTAGATGTCTGTCGCGTGACTCGGAATCTTGGCAACAGTGGCGGTAGACAGCGCCACCTGGTAAAGATTGCGCGACTTTTTTATTCAACTGTCACCAATAATTTTAAGAAGTGATATATGATATATATAATGGACGTTTCTTCGATTCCATTCGCCTTTTATGTACATCAAATTCCATTTTTAAAAATTTTAGGTGGCTTTTGAATAAAAAAAGTCGCACAATCTGTACCAGGTGGCGCTGTCTACCGCTTCAACTGTTGGCAAGTATCCGAGCTACGCGACAGGCATCTACTTTAGGAGGCTATGCACTGTTACCGCATTTTTTCATAAATCTTAACATGGCAGTATAAAAAACGTCATATAGTGGACATATTGATAATTGTTTTAACTTTTCAATGTGAAATTGAAAATATATGCATATTTATGATAGTAATAATCAACTAGGAAAAAATTGCAACTAGGAAAAAAAAGCAATGTCCCATAGGAGCATCGCATCTACCCTGAGGGTGTAAATTTTTAATAATGTGCAGAGCTGCCAACCTAATCCGGTAAATTGTTAGTACCACCCCCTTTTTCTACGCCACTTAATTTTTAGAGTATTTGTCTTCTTCATTCTTCGTAAATATATTTGAAGAGAATTACTCTAAAAATTAAGTGGTGTAGGAAAAGGGGCGGTACTAACAATTTGCCGGATTTGGTTGGCAGCTCTGAATGTGGGTATCTTTCAAAAGATCTTGACAATACCTTTAAAGCAATGGTTGAACCACACATCTGTGATAATTTAAAATAAAGGTTTTTTTTTCTTCTTTTAATAAAAAAAAATACTAAATACTACTTTTTAATTAAAAAAAAATGTCAGGTGTGGGCAAAGAAATTGACTTTTTCCACGTTCAGTGATACGTATACTTCTCTGAGATAAAAATTATCTGCATTCATCATGAGAAATAATTTTAATGAATAATTTGTACTGCGTGTATTTATATAAGAAAATGTAGAAGAATATTTTGTGGTGGCTACAACATGCTAGTTTCATTAAGTCATGCTGAGAAATTACAATACATCGTTTTTGAATTAATAATTTACCAATCCTGTTTAACTGTGGCACATGGGAGCATAAATATAAAAATTGGATGTGCCTTGTCTAACTATGCCACCAAAAAATGAAATATTTGTGTATATCTTTGTATTTAATTATATTTTTCAAATTCACACCAGTTTATAAATAGTGCAATACTTATCCATAATCTTTGGTATAGGATAAAAATTATTACTTCTTCGTAATTGTAGAGGAAATTTTCGTAAACTAAATTATTTTGATGCTATATTATTAAACTACACGAATTAAATGGGTAGGGTAAGTGCACCAGTGATTGACACTTTTAGAACAATTTCTGATGTTTGTAATGTTCTAGTCATCAGAAAATATTTTTAGAAATCTTAAATTAGTACATATAGTATGAAAGACATTCAGAACCACATATATGTTAAAATATATGCATTTGATAACACATATTTTTTTATGAATTTTTATTTGACACCCACTCAATGTTCCAGTAATTGACGCTGCTAGTTTTTTATTTTATCAGTAATTGGCACCCTATGTTCCAGTGTTTGACACTGCTAATTATACATTTTACCAGTTATTAGCACCATATGCTCCAGTGTTTGACATAAAATGTTAAAATTCTTACATGTAAAATATATGATTTTATTAATATTTTTTTATTTATTAATTATTTCGGGATAGATGCCAATTACTGAAGCATGCCAATCACTGGAGCAACTACCCTAAATGTTATTATTATTATTATTATTATATTATTATTATTATTATTTTATATGAAAGTAACATTATTATCGTAAACTGTACTTTTGAAAGACATAGCTAAAACTAAATACCGGGTGATCCAAAAGTCAAGAAAACTAATGATAAATAATAATAATAATAATAATGATAAATACATTATTCAAAAATTATGGACCATAGCACTATCCGGTTTTCACTGAAATGCGCAGAAACTGTAGATTTTTTTTTTTTTTTAATGCATATAAGAAAAATATATTAGCAACATTTTCACCAATAGATGGTGCTTTATTCGCAGTATCCTCACACTTTTTAAATAGTTTCACCTTCAAAATCATTATATTGTTAAGATATAAAGCAATGTTAGTTAAGCGACATTTTGATAATTCCCAGTGCGCAACGTCTAACGACCATCCTCATACATGATGGCTACTACATTGAATTATGTACAGTCCTAGTTGCGTTGTTGTATGTACTGCGCCTATGTAAAAAGGTAATTTTACAATTAAAGCGCCACAAACTAATTTTGCAAAAAACTTTGGTTAGCTAAAAAAAAAAAAAAAAAAAAAATCCTGTGTCTTTCTATGTATATCTGTAAAAGCCGCATCGTGTACGATCAATATATATATATATATATATATATATATTTAATAATACATTTTTAATTTTTTTTTCTGTGACTTTTAGGCCACCCGGTATATTGTGTGTATTCCAACAATATAAATGAATTAATTAAAAAAAAAAAAAAAACCACGACTGATTTTATCGACTATCAGCCAATTTTGATTTTGTTGTTTTATTTAAAAAAAAAAAAAAAAAAGTTGAAATTCAAGGAGTATTTTCAATTCTCGTTTTATCACATTACTCTCCAGATAGTAAATTTCTCGTCAATAACTTACTAAGTATATTTAAAATTTTTGCTTTTTTCGGTTGTTTTATTTTTGTTGAATCGTTTATTAATTACACACACTGGCATAAGGATATATTTTCGTAATTATATTTCTTTGTACATGAATTCACTATAAAAGCAAATTATAACTAGCATGTTGTGGTCACCACATGACTTTCTTCTCTATTTTTCTGTACAAATTCACTCAGTAAAAATAATTTATTAAAATTATTGTTTAAAAATATTAGCTTCCATGATAATGCATACGATTTCCATATTAGCGAAGTAATATAACACTAAATATTAAAAGAAAAAAAAAAAAAAAAGTCAATTTTATTCTCAATATTACATTAATAAAATCTTTTTGTAAAAAAATAGAACCGACTCCAAAAGGGAACTACTATTCAAACAACTAAAAATGAAAGAAAATTGGCAGAAAATGGAACTGTAGATTGCGCCTAAAAGTATAAAATAATTTCCTTCGCCAAACAACCTATAACACTACAATTAATCATAACTTTTGAAGTCGGCGCAAAATTAAATAGAATTTAATTAGTTTTTAAAAGTTTGTCTTTAGATCGGTAGCAACAAATGCTGTTGTCTCGAATGTTCCATTTTCATGTTTCCTTTATTATTTTATCACTGTATACAATTGGTCCATTAGTAGCATCTGCATAGAACAGTGAACATTCGTCACAATGCGGTATTTATGTTTCTACGAAGTTAGATCATCCTTCATGGCTTTTGAATTTGGCGATAAAAACGTAAGGCAAAAATATACACGCAAGATGTATATTTTCATAATATATATTGTACGATGTGTTGTTTCATATTCTTGATTACTCTCTTTATATACCTTATTAAAATAATAATGATATCCCAAAGAAATTAAATATGTTTGCCAGATAATTTTGCGATTTCTCGTTCACCAAGGACGTCAGATACCAGCATCTTCGCCAACTTTTGCTGCTTACGAAATCTTATTTGATTTCTTGAATCAAAGTAGTTTTCGGCTGCGTTTTGCAGGTAACAATGTGAGACGTGTATTTTGAATAGGATTTGATTTTTGTATTGAATAAAGGTATTAATTTTTATTTAATTTTGCGCCGACTTCAAAAGTTATGATTAATTGTAGTGTTATAGGTTGTTTGGCGAAGGAAATTATTTTATACTTTTAGGCGCAATCTACAGTTCCATTTTCTGCCAATTTTCTTTCATTTTTAGTTGTTTGAATAGTAGTTCCCTTTTGGAGTCGGTTCTATTTTTTTACAAAAAGATTTTATTTTTCTCTTTTCAGAGAAAACTTATTTATATAGCAGAGCATCATAAGACGTTCGACGGAAATTTCACAAATCACAACTTCCAAGAAAAGTGACATTACTCAAAAAAGGGTTTATGTCACTTAAAAATACATTAAATGCACCCAATGTCAACAAAAAAGTTACATCTCCATCTAGAAAGTTATCCACTCGAGAGACAGTTGTGCCAGTTTTATTCTAGTCAAGTTATTTTTAAGTTGATTTTTCTCAAATGCTGCATTTTAAAATTGTGTCACTTTTCTTGCCTTTATCGGATATGTTTAAAAAACTATCTATTGAACGAACATTCGTTAAATTAAAAAGTCTTTAGAGATGTAAAGAAAGGATACGCTGTGTTCGTAACCGAAAATTGTGTTAGGCATATATATTGTACTTTACAGTAAATACGTGTCATCCGCTGCGCTAGAAATTGCGCAGCGTAAAGTTCAAACAAAGAACAAAATATGCATTGCAGCTGATGGACAGAAGTTTCAACATCGATACTTACACACTGCTTTTACCAGTGAGCTGCTTGCATTCAGCAGTTAGAGTGAGAACAGACTTTTGTGAGTATCCTGTAATTTGTTTATATCTTAATGAAATCTTAATGAAACTTATTTCAGGCCAAGATCATTACGACAACAAAAAAAGTATTAAAATCAAATCATCTCTTACGAAATTATAAGCTAACAAATTTCAACAACAACAACGAGAAACATGGTTTGTATTGAGAACCTCTTCCTTTATGAAGTCGGTTTAAAACGCATATGCGTTAATCGATGTGACCGCTTACAATAACCATACTTTGAATTTTACATAGCATAAATGTCACCCGCTACGCTACAATATATGCAATGTTTTTCAAGTGTGCACAAAATAGGAAATTGTGAACAAACAAATGCACGTTTCAAGCGTTCTGTTTTTAGCATTAATGTCTAAACTATCTTTGCGTACTACATCGATGATGCTCTGCAATTTTATAATTCACTTTTTTACCCTGTCTTGAACCGTTTCCGAGATAGGATCGCTAACTCCACTCTTTTCCACAAGGTGGCGCTTTAGGCGGTTGAATCGCGTAGCACATGTCCACTTTACTGTACCTACATACCACATTTATGACTATAGCTGCAGCTGTTCAGCAGTTAAAAGAGTCGGGACTGACTTTTTTGGGCACCCTGTATTTTCTTTTGATCGTAAAGATCTTACAATGGGACCTATTTCAGACCAAGACCTTTACAATAAAACAAAAAGTATCAAAATCGGATCATCCGTTCAGAAGTTATGAGCTAACAAACAAAAACAAAAAAACATACGCTTTGAATTGAAAACCTCCTCCTTTTTTAAGTCGGTTAATTAGAGCATCTCTTACGAAGTTATAAGCTTACAAACACCAACAACACATAGCAAGAATTAAGAACACCCTCCTTTCTGAAGTTGGTTGAAAACGACTTTGCGCTAATCGATGTGACCGCTTACAGTAACAGTACTTTGAACCACAGAGTATACGTGTCATCTGCTACGCTGTAAAGCGTGCAACGTAGTTCAAGTGTGCACAGTGTAGGAAATTGCGAACAAACAATTGCACGTTTTAAGCGTTCTACTTTTAGCAATAATGTCTAAAAACTGTCTTTTCGTAGTAAATCGATGATACTCTACAACTTCGTAATTAACTTGTCTCCCATCTTGAACCGTTTTTGAGATAGGAGCGCTAATGCCGCTGTTTTTCACCAGATGGCGCTTTATTTTCTTTAGATTGTTAAGCTGTTATAATGAGACCTATTTCAGACCAAGATCTCTACAACAAAGCAAAAAGTATCAAGTAACCGTATTTTGAACTATATATGTCTCACCAGCTACGCTACTACGTGAGCAATGTAGCTCAAGTGTGATAATCGGTGATAATCTTCAAGTTTCTAATTCACTTTTTTTCTCTAGAACCGTTTTCGAGATAGGAACACTAACTCCACTATTTTCCACCAGGTGGCGCAGCAAGCGGTTTAATCTTGTACTGCAGGGCCACTTTACTATACTTACATACCATTTTTATCACTATAGCTGCAGCCGTTTAGCAGTTAAAAGAGTTGGGACGGATTTTTTTGGGCACCCTGTATTTTCTTTAGATCGTAAAGATATTACAATGGGACCTATTGCAGACCAAGACCTTTTCAACAAAACAAAAAGTATCAAAATCGGAGCATCCGTTCAGAAGTTATGAGCTAACAAACATAAAAAAAACATACGGTTTGAATTGAGAACCTTCCTTCTTTTTTTGAAGTCGGTTAAAAATAATAAAAATAAATAATATATATATATATATATATATATATTTGTTAAAAATGAAAAAAAAATCTATAACTTTATTTTAAATTATCGCAGATCGATGGTTCAACCATTTGTTTTACAGGTATTCGTTTTACAGGTTCGTATTACAGGTGAAAGATACTTTTGAAAGGTATCTATCATGGAAATTTATTACCCTCGAGGGTGGACCCCCCCCCCAGGGGGGAGGCGATGCTCCTATATATACAAATATTTTTTCCCAGTTGGCTATCTCTATTATAAATAATTCTTGTACATTTCATAATGAATATTCAAAAATAATTTTCTTTATGCACATTTATACAAAATTTTGTCCTGTACCACCACGTTCAAAATTTAGAAAAAGTGGGACGGCAACGCAAGTTATTGGACAATTTTTGACAAAAGTTGACCTAATTTGTGTCAATTTGTAGCTACATACCAATTTGTATGAAATTCTGTGCAGTAGTATCTGAGATACAGTCGCCACAAAATTTTGTCACACACACAGACAGACATTTTCTAAAAAGGATCAAATCGTGTTCTACAGCTCCCAAAACGTGTAAATCCATAAAAAACCCGAGGTCGAAAATTATTTCGAATCCAATACTTTCCTCTGTTGAATATAGAAGAAAGTAAAAACATACTAATTACACAGGTCTATAAAAATAATGTTCTCAAAATTTGATTTGATTATTTCAGTTGATACATATGTTTTTTGGTGTGCTAAAACTGAAAATGGGACCAGTTTTTCTCTATCACGTGTAGATTTTTGTCAATACAGGGTATGTACCGACACAATTTCTTCATTTTCGGTAGTTTCTTGTATGTTTCCATGAATAATTATAATTAATCATGGAAATATACTAATAAGAGTTACCATATAATTATATTGATGGAAAGTTCACGGAAGAAATTCGGTAGCAGGGTTGGCTACATTTTGACCGACCCGAAAATGCCGGGTGGATTTTTTTAATATTACCCATTCAATAAAACCCCAGAAAAAACCCAAGTGGATTTTTTCAAAATTTTTATTGAAAATTTCACTTTTATCTGTCTTCTAACAAATATATAAATGTGAAACAAATATAATGCACATTATTTTAACATGAACGAAGAATTAAAAAAAAATATTGCTCTATAGAACAAAATCTTGAAAAAAAGAAAGAAAGAAAGAAAAATACCAATAAAAAATAACTTATATTATTGTATTAAAATGCAATGAAAAAAATTTAATAAACAAATAACAGCTGCAAAAATCAGAGTTGTTTGATAATGTAAAGAAAATTATTGGGCTCATAGAATGTACAATATAAATAAATAAAATTTAAAATTTAAAAAATACTTGAAAACTTCAACAATGAAATGCTAATACATAATAGAAGACCAATAATTCAAAACTTTTGATGAAGATGTATTGAATTCTGAAAACTTAATAAAGCAACACTAAATAACAATGTATTTATTTATGCATTTTAATTAATCAATTTATTTATTTGTACAGAACTGATAAATAGAATTTAAGAATATTTAAAGCATAAATTTAACATAAACAGTTTCTTATAACTTAATCTTAAGAAGTCTATTAGAAATTTTAAAATTAAATTTTTAAAATTTTGATTTTAATGAATAATTAACATTTTTTAAATCATCTTATTCATCATATTTCATATTACAATAAGAAAAAAAAATATTTATTACTCAAAACCAAGAAAACGACTGAAAAAGTCAAAAAGAACAGTGATAAACCCCCAAAATTCTGATCCCCCCCCCCCCCCCCCCCAAAAAAAAAAAAAAAAAATCCAATCTTGGTCGGTAGACAAAAGTATTGACAAAAATCTATAAGCAATAGAAAAAATATGGCTTCAGTTTAGGTTTCAGCTCACCAAAACACATAAATATCAGCCAAAATTATCAAATAAAATTTTAAATGCAGACCTGTGTTATTATTTCAATGTTAAAAAAAAATACTATAGTTTTTATGAATTTGAGATTGCAATTGATATGTTCCTCGTTTTTAACATGTCATAAAGTAGTGAAATATATTTTTTTAATGCCTACATTTTCCTAGGATTATTTCTTAAAAACATTATATCCTTTAAGATAGTACATAAACTTGCCAAATAAAAATTCTGGCCTTTTAATTTTAAGTTTTTTTCATATAAAAGGTTTTAAATAATTTACATTGTTTGGAAATGAATTTGGTAAATCGGATAAAACAATTTACTTTTCATAGGTAAATTCAATTTTGTGCTGAACTATGGAATCTTAAAAAAAAAAACGTAATTCATGTTTTTAAAAGTCTAGTTAAAATCTGTAAATATTGAACAGTTAAGTTTTTATGAAGCAAACGAAAAGGATCACCACATTAGAAAGATGTCTTTCTGTATAAGCCAAAGGAAGAAAAAGTTTTTGGAATTTTTTAATGCAGGCATGTTTTAAAAAAGAATAATTTTCATATTTTGCTACAGTGTGTTTTAGCATATATAAACTAGTTTGTTCTAAAAAAAAAAAAAAAAAAAAAAAAAAACATCTGAAACGAACATGTTAAATTTCGAAACTATTTAAGTACTTTCTTGATTGAAGTAATTAAATTGCATTTTACTTCATTAATTTCTATTTATTTTATTTTACAGGTCGGAGAGGAAAAAGAGGCATGAAAGGTGAACCTGGAGACCCTGGAACAACGGTAATATTGAAAATTGTTCTTATCTCAAATAAACTGAAAGAGTTAAAAATAAAAAAAAAATTCTGGTTGAAGATTTAACTGTTCTAAAGATTACTTTAATTGATTATCTATTACCGTAATTTCTGGTAGATAACCCAAAGGTAAGATGTGAAATTTCTCCACCAGAAATTTTATTTAATAGAGAAATCTATACTTTTTCGAAGAAAGAGTTCGTACAAATATAAATTTAGTTATCAATTGAAATTTCTGGTGTAAAACTGGATTATATAACCTGCGGGGTAGCTACCAGAAATTACAGTACATTATTTTTCGGTAACTAACCATATATATGTAGATAGATAGATAGATACATGCACACACACACACATATATATTTATACAATGGTTGATTAAAAATTTTTTGGTCAATAAAAAATTCTGGTTGAAGCTTTAACTGTTCTAAAGATTGTTTTTATTGATTATTTTTTATATTATTTTTCATAAACTAACCATATATACATATATATAAGGGCGCGAAATTTCCGCTCGCCAGCTCGCCATTGGCTAGTGGAATTTTTAGTGTGGCGAGTAAAAATTTGGTCTAGTTATAGATCGAATTCTTACACGATACGGTGACTTACAACATTCTTTTTATAGATTTAAATATGACAGAATCTTGTCATCTTATAACCGCATATTTAATTCCAGCCTGGGAAAGGAAAAATGCTTAGTGCATGCATAAAAGTTAATCTCTTCGGCAGTTTCGTTTTTCCCACTGTGATTTCTCCAAGGAGAGTGAGAATAGACGAACAGAGAATCTCTTTGCTCGTCGCCCACTATACGAGAAAAGAGAAATGTGAAAGTTTGCCTATGCGATATTGGCGCGTGAAAATGAGCCCGAGCCCTTTTAAAGATACTGCCTATATTTATTTTGTTGAAAAATAATCATAAAACAGTTCACATTTTAATTTTTTTACTGAAACTCCAAGGATTTGCGCTTGTAATGATTTGTAGGCATGTAAGCAACGATTTTATCGAAAAAGTTATTCCGAAATGGCTATTTCAAATGACAACAATGAACAAGTTATACGCATCGACATTCAGTCTGATTACAAAAATAAAATGAACGAAAAAGACATTTTTGATGTAAAAAGTTAAATAAATAGGTAAATAATGAAGTTTAATCTATCATAATAAAAAGATTTTCACAGGATATTGTTTAACAAAAAGTTTTTTTTCCTTCTTTTTTTCTTTAGTGACTCTTTACATTTATGTTATTAGACATTTTAATCTTTTTCAGATCTCAAATACAATACATTCTAATGATTTTTAATTATAGATGATTAGGAGACATGATGATAAACGACACACTTTTAATATATATAATTTTAAGCATATTTGTAAAAGCAATTCAAATAGTTGTGGGGGGGGGGGGACCCAAAATGCGCAAAAAAGAAAAAAAAAAATGACAACTCTATTTTGTAGCGAGTAAAAAAATAATTCGGCGAGTGTAATCTGAGTCGAAATTTCGGGCCCTGTATATATATTCGGCCCCTATGATATATATATATATATATATCAGTGGCAATGCCTAATCTCGCCGAAAGCCAAGGCTATAATGTTCTATGAGAAAATCTGTTTCCAGAATTACTCATTACTTAATGTATTTTTTTTTTCTTAATTCCGTCTTCACGTTCAGAAAATACACACAATCAAATCACAGTCGTTAAATTAGTACTCGTTTTCGAAATATTGATTTTTAACATTTTGAATAATTTATTTTCTAGCTTAAAAAATGCGACAAATACACTTTTTTTTTTTTTTTTTTTTTTTTAATTCAACCTTTTTTCCAGTCGAAAACATTTTCTTAATCGTTATTATTGTTATTATTTTCAAACTTCAAAAGCCGCGGGGGGTTGTTTCACAAAATGCTTTACTTCTTGGTTTTATTCGTGTAATTGTTTTTTGAGAATTAAAAAAGAATTGCACATAAAATAAATAAGTAGAATAAAATATAAAACTTTTACGTGGCGATAATCGAACTGGAGAACGACCGAAAATTAAGCAGGGATTTTGGCATTGAGCAAGAGGTCAACGCAAAAACGTGTCGCTAATAAATCATATTATACTGTACTTAAGATAACGTTGTTACAATTCTTACAACATGAATTATAAATCATAAATCCACAAGCTGTAATTTAAAATTTACCGCTCGTAGGACTTCAAGTCTGATAAATTAAAAAAAGCTATGCATTACTGCTTGCTACTACACTGTTTTTAGTTTAATATTAGACTTGGGTCTTTTAAATAAGAAGAAATGATCGTTGTGCAGCATTGAAACTTTATTAGTTAATATCATTAAAACTAATAACTTCATTTATGAAGTACATTTATATAAGTAAAAGGCTTATTATAAGAAAATATGCCGATTCATATTACACTGCGCTGCAGCAAGAAAAAAAAAAAAAAAAAAAAAAATCTGACCCCGATACCATTTTTGCTGATTCTTATGTAAAATGACCTCCTGAATCCGAATATGACTACCATTTTGCCCAGTCACTCACTGTTTTCTCGGGACACCACCCCCTCCCCCAATTTTTGGCACCGTTCCCATGAATTTGATTTGGGGAATGAAAAAGAATTAATTTAACACTCAAAAACAAGCAAACAAGCAAACAAATGTATGATAATTAATAAATAACATTAATAGTAGATTAAAAAAATATAAGAAAAGTAATACATAATTTCAGTGGCAAATCTCCCCTAAATTTTCCCCTTGCCGCAAATGTTGATGTTTTGGAATTTCCCAACTCTGTAGCCCCTCAGAAATATTTAGAAGTTAAAATAATCCCCCCCAAAAAAATCAAATTTACGTGGTTATTATACTATTTTTTATGTAACCACACTCTCCTAAAAAAATGAGCAAAATGATATAAAATTTCACTTATTTTTGTATTATTATTATCTATATAATATTTCTCTAATGTGGACCAGTTACGATTAAATTTTGTCGAAACGATACGATAGTGATGTAAGGTACTATATGATTGCTCAACGACATTAAAATGTTCAAAGCAAAAATTCGGCTGCTACAGATTTCGGCTACAAAAATTTAATCTAAAACACTTGTGTGGGAATTGCACATTAACATTTTGTGCTGAAACATATGCTCAGAATCTCATATTCAAAAGAATATATAGAAAAATTCAAAATCAGTTAAGCTTTGCATTCATCTCTGGTTGTTCAGTAGAGCAGTGGTGGTGCCATCTGTTAATCTAAATGGAAATCTTCTTATTAAGATACAAATTTTTCAAAACCAAAAGTATATATTTTTTTAGAATTTTCATCCATAGAATGAACGTTATTTCTTTTTATTTATTTATTTTGTAGATACATTTATCAACTATGGAATTTATGTTATGTATGGTAATGTGGTAATTTAATTATGTCAAGTTTTATGAAATATTTTATTTTTAATATAACGATAATTTAACTCAAAGACATTTTAAGTTGGCATTAGAAAAAATTATTTCCTAAAATTGAAGTTATAATGCAAATATCAAAATTTAATTATCTTTTATTGGAGAGGGGTGGGGGGGAGAAAAAAAAAAAGAAAAAAGAAAACTGAAATATTCCAGTGGTCAGATTTTTTTTTTTTTTTTAATCATACTAGATATGTAAGTAATATCATGCAGATGTTCTACGTGAGAAAGGCTAGTTATTATTATTATTATTATTATTATTATTATTATTATTATTGGTATTATCGAAAGTACACTTGCAAAGAAAGGTAATATCTCGCAGATGTTCTGCGTGAGAAAGGCTACTTATTATTATTATTATTATTATTATTATTATTGGTATTATCGAAAGTACACTTGCATAGAAAGGTAATATCACGCAGAACATCTGCGTGAGAAAGGCTAGTTATTATTATTATTATTATTATTGGTATTATCGAAAGTACACTTGCAAAGAAAGGTAATATCTCGCAGATGTTCTGCGTGAGAAAGGCTACTTATTATTATTATTATTATTATTATTATTATTATTATTATTAGTGGTATTATCGAAAGTATACTTGCATAGAAAGGTAATATCACGCAGAACATCTGCGTGAGAAAGGCTAGTTATTATTATTATTATTATTATTATTGGTATTATCGAAAGTACACTTGCAAAGACAGGAAACTTTCATACGATTTTAGAGGGGAGGATGGAGGGGGGGGGGGGTGGATATGCAGTGTTACTGTTAACTATGATTAAAGAGAGATGAAGAGAGGCTTTTAAAAATTTATATAACCTCACCCCCCTCTTTTTCTCCCCCTTTCCTTTAAATTTATTTTTCTTGTTTCTTTGTTGTGTAAATTACTTTGTAAAAAATATAAATACAAACGTGGGATTTTGATAAAATGTCCACTAAAAAATTATTTATTGACATTTTTATTATTCTGACAATGTTCATAGTTTACAATTTAATGTTATAATACATGTAACAACAAACACGTTTACATTAATTAATTCATATTTCCCTGTTTATTATGTAAAATATATTCAAACGTGTTTAATATACGAATGTTTGTGAAATATGACTGTTATTTTTATTTTTAAATATTTCAGGGGCCAATAGGACCTCCAGGCAAACCGGGATTTCCTGTAAGTGCAGAATATATTTTATTCATTTATTTTGTAAAAGTATTATTGGTTCAAAATGAGAAATTTTTTATTTCGGTCTGTATTTATTGAATATATGTGTTTTGTATAACATGGTATTATAATTTCGTTTCGTCACTTGGAAAAATGTTTTCATTATGATTGTTACAACGATGTAAAATTTGTTATAAAATCATAATAGAAATTATGAACTTTTTAAACTGTTTCGTGTTTTAAAAATATTTGCAATAATTTTTAATTTGAAATTTGAAGATTTCTAAAGATTTTAAATAAATAAATGTTATTAATGTCTTTGCAATAAATAAATGAATTCTTTTAATGTTTTTACCGAGAGTATACAAAAATTGATTACGTACATTTCTAATTATATTAAAATTGTGATTTTAAATAATTAGTTTGAATCTTATTACACTAAATTTTTATATTCAGGACAATTTAATTTATAGGAATTGTGTATTTAGCATAATTATTTTAAATCTCAATTAAATATTTTGCTCCAACATGATCCGGTGTTTAAATTAACGAAAACTATTTAAGTTATATCCGAACAAAAAATGAAAAATAAATAAATAAATGATACAGTTTTCAAAGAAACAAATTGTATAAAAACTCTAAAAAGAAAGCGCATTTTTAAATTCGTAACAGAATAATTGTTCTTGAAAGCTTCCAAATTAAGTCATAAAAAATATGAAAAGTGTTGAATTTATTAGAATAAAAATGGGAATTATTTGAGCTGCTGGGAAAATAAAGTTAAAAATTTGTTCTTCAAAAATAAAGGCATACTTTTATAAGTAGGATAATGTTTTTCTAACTAACCACTAATATTTAAAAAAATTAAATCTTAATACAAAATAAAAATAATTTAAAAAACAACATAAATTTAACTTTATAGTGTTCATAATGTTTCACGTTTTCCACGTAATTTTGAATGAACAACATTATTCAAATGATTTAAGAGATAAAAAATGGAACAAATATAGGACATAAAGTCCCCCCCCCCCCTCCCCTCAGATTTTAGCAGGTTTTGTGTTATTTTATTCGAATAGCTATTAACTATTCATTTCACTTAAAATTTCTTTATTTTCACACTTATTTTATTTGTTGTTTTTCTAATTTTCTCTAATCAGAATTTACATCTTGCATTCTGTTTTTTCTTACAGGGAGCAATAGGAATAGACGGTCCAAAAGGAGAGCCAGTAAGTTGATTACACTTTTATTATATCATATATTATGTATGAGTTTTAAATAACAAAAATAAAGTTAAAGTATTGTTAATAAGTCAATAGATTAAAGATTTAAAATTCTTTACAAAAAAAAAAAAAAAAAAAAACTTCAAATATACACTACAGTTCATAACAGGAAAAAAAAAGTCGCGCTGTTTCAGTATAGATGAGTACTGTTACCATCAGTACTGTACTATCCTTATAATAAGATTTCATAATTTGTTGTATTAAAATTTTTGGAAATGAAGTTTATTTCTAGTATAAAAAGAAAATATAACTCTTTAAATAAATAAAAAAAAAGTGCTTTGGCCCTTGTTATTTGTTTTTTATAAATTTTCTGTAAAATTAAAACATGTTTTGAAGTTTATATTTATTCAATTTTATTTTATTTATTAACGATTACTTAGTTCAGTTTTGGTTTCTGATCACTTAAAAATAAAAACTATAATACTTTTTTTTTTTTTTTTAAATACAAATTTCTACAAAGATCTAAATTTATTATCTGATCATTTTGTTTATTTGGAACTATTCAAATGAAGTAAATTTCTCTCTTTTTGCCGGATATCGAATCTTTTAAAATTTATAAGATTTCAATTTTAATTCATTTTGAACTTTTCCGAACTTCTTGAGCTAATATTTAGGTCTGAAGTCATATTCTTCATTTGCTAACAAATATTTTGAAATATCTTTCTCCGAATGATGTTACAAATTTGTAAAGCACGTATTGTTAAAGAAATTCTATTCCCTAAAATGATCAAGGAAGTTGTTAAATTAAACACTATAACGTTTAACTATTCGGAATGAAATGTGCGAAAATTTTTGAAAGTTTTATCTAAGAATGATTATTTTGTCTATATTAGTATGCAGATATTTTTCATTTTTTCACCGTTATCAGGATTAATTCTACAAACGACATATTTCTAAAAACAATAATAAGAAGTTTAAACCAGGAATGAAAAAAAAAAAATTAATTGTTATAGGAAATATGTTTGTTTTGATTAATAGTAACTTAAATGCACAGGAGCATTTAGTAATAATACAGGAAAATGTATTTCTTTGAATTAGTAAATTACTCTGTATATTTTGCTATTAAAGATTAAATACAAATTAATAATCTTAAATTTACGTTTTAATATTCATAATTCTTTAATTATTAATAAATCTGAGTATTAATTATAGTTAAATAGTCTTTATAAATAGCACTACATAAGCTATTAAATGCAGTGAATAAGTCTGAGACATGACTTTGTATAGTTCTAATTATATTCAATTATATATATTATATAAATTGTTGAATTATATATATATAATATATATTATTATATATATTGTTCAAATATATATATTGTTTATACTTATCCGCTTAAGTATTTTATATAAAATAATCTGGTGTGTCACTCACACGACTTTCTCTTACCCTGAAATTTAATACTATAAATACAGGTTGCAGATTAATAGGTAAGATAACGAGTACTGTTATGTAAACCTATGTTAAACAATTCATATTAGGCTTCTGAAGAGTTTTATATGATAATTAGTTCTGTGTGAGGGGGGCTACCGCTCCCCTCAACCCCCCGTTTCATTAATGCATCTACATTTATATAGAATTTAATTCGGTTATTAAAAAATAATTCTCTTTTTAATAAATAATTTATTAAAATTATTATTTAAAAAAATTATCTTTTATAATAAGGCAGACGATTTCCATATTAGAGAAGCAGTATAACACCAAATATTAAAAAAAAAAAATCCATTTTATTCTCAATATTAAAAAAAAAAAAAAAAAAAAAAAAAAAGTACAATTTTTTTTTTCTAAGTTTTTTTCGTTAAAAGTAAAAAAAATCGATAACTTTGTTTTAAATTATCGCAGATAATTAAAATTTACTCCCCTCGAGGGGGGACTCCCCCCCCCCCCAGGGGGTAGGCGAGGCTCCTACATGCCCACAAAAAAATTTCACAGTTAACTATCTCTATTACAAAAAATATATATTCGTTTCATTTGGTTTAGTGCAGTCTATAGACGTTAAATTCTACGTTCCTGCAATTTCCCCCATAGACGTAATGTATTAGAATTCTCTTGATTGTCCCTGTACACGAACCATTTGCTTGATCTTAACGAAAAGCTTACTGTAGCATCCCTATATGATACACATTTAGAATACCAAGTTTGAACTTTCTGCCATAATTTGTTTTTGAGATATGCTGATAACAGACAGACACACAGACACACACACACACAGACATACACACAGACCATTTGCTAAAAACATGATTTTCGTATTCAGGGGACCTCAAAACGTGTAAATATAACAAAATGTCGCGTTCGAAAATTTGACCCCAAAACAATACTTTCTCTACCTTATGGGTAAGAGAAAGTAATAAGAGAAAGTAAAAATATTACGTAAGAGTAATAGTATGCTATTACTCTTACGTCTAATTATGTATATTTAAATGTATTTCGAAGTTATTTAAAATAACTTTTTTAATTTGTTAAGAACATTATAAAAATATCTCTTAAATTACGATGTGAAACAATTTTCTTACATAATGTATTTTTTATATTTTTAGGGTGAAAAGGGAGAAAAAGGAGATAAAGTATGTATAGTTAAATTATATAATTTTTTTAGTTTAGTATTGAAAAATATAGAAATATATATTTTATGTATGAAAATTTATTATGTAATTGAGCTGTAAATAAATAATCTATATGTAAATTGTTCTGTTAATATATGGAAAATTTACGAATTAAAAGTATTCACAAATTTCAAAATTAAAAAAATTTAACTTGCTTTGTATATTTACTTAAGAACGGCAAAATTAACAGAATTCTTTTCTTATGAGATAATAATGACTAAAACAATAATAAATACAAATTGTTTGCTTGGCATTTTTGTGATTTTTCTTACTATATTTAAGATAAAGCGCCATCTATGAGCAAAATTTTGAACTTTTTTTTTTTTTTTTTTTTTTTTTACTTATTTAAACAAAATTTTTCATCGTAAAATGCATCGTAGAACGAGCCGTGTTCTCATTTCTATTATTTGATTTTTTTATTAAAGTTTTAAATGTTTCAGGTAATTTCAGTCCCTCCAATATACAGTCGAACCTCGTTAACATGAATCTCAAGGGGAATAAAAAGTGTTCATGTTATCAAAATTTAATGTTATCAGTAATTTAGAAACTAATTTTCATTTTGACGGAGATTGTGCAAACTGTTCATGTTTAAATTAAGTTCATGTTAAGCGTATTCACGTAAACGAGGTTCGACTGCATTATACGTGAAAATGTAATATATACCCAATCTGTAAATAAATAAATTACATATAAAACATTTCGTAAATTACAGTAAATTTATATTTTTAAAAAATTCACAAATCTGGAATTTAAAAAATCTGATGTGAGCACCACATGACTTCCTTATACACTTTTAGAAATATACATAATGTTAGAAAACATTGACATTGGACCCGAAACAGTTGGCTAAAAGTATTTAAAAAAATGAATTATCATCGTGTTGTGAGATTTTCTGAAAGTTAGTTAAAACCCGATTGCAAGATTTGTACTGGTAACGCTGACGAAGGCAGCAGGGACCCGAAAAAATTGGCTAAAAGTATTGAAAAAAGACATTTTCACCGTGTTCTGAACTATTCTGAAAGTTTCAAATGTCTAGCTAGTCGGGAAGTTAGTTAAATAATTTTTTTGTTGAACCATATAAACGCTGCCAAAGGCAGCAGGGACTGAAACAGTTGGCTAAAGGTATTAAAAAGATGCATATTCACCATATTCTGAAAGTTTTAAATGTCTAGCTAGTCGGGAAGTTGGTTAAATAAATTTTTTGTTGAACCATGTAAACGCTGCCGAAGGCAGCAACGACCCGAAACAATTGGCCAAAAATATTTTAAATATGCATTGTCACCATGTTCTGAGCTTTTCCGGAAGTTTTAAATGTCTAGCTAGTCGGGAAGTTAGTTAAAAATCGATTCCAAGATTTGAACTGGTAACGCTGCCGAAGGCAGCAGGGACACTACACAGTTGGTTAAAAGTATTTAAAAAATGCATTTTCACCGTGTTCTGATCTAGTATGAAAGTTTCAAATGTCTAGCTAGTCAGGAAGTTAGTTAAATAAATTTTCTGTTGAATCGCATAAACGCTGCTGAAGGCAGCAGGTATCGGAAATAGTTGGCTAAAAATATTTAAAAAATGCATTGTCAACGTTTTCTGAGCTTTTCTGAAAGTTTCAAATGTCTAGCTAGTCGGAAAGTCAGTTAAATTGCAAGATTTGTCTAAACCGTTTTTGAGTTATTTCCGTTTTTTGATACATTATGGCCAAAACCTATGTATTTTTGTCATTATGAACCTAATATTCCTAAATATCTCCAAAACGGAAAATCATAGAAAGTCCAAAAAGGGAGGTACACAACTAGATGTTATAACAAACCTATGCACCAATTCGCAACTTTCTACGTCCAACCGTTTTTGAGTTATGCGACATACACACACACAGACACACACACACACATACAGACGTCACGAAAAATCGTGTAAAATCCCTCATATCTCTAAAACAAGAGCTCGTGTTAAGACGACACTTGCAGGTGTGCAACTAGACATCATGACAGTCACACGTATAAACTGGCAACATTCAGCGATCATTCGTTTTCGAACAATGTGAAATACAAAATCCATTTCGCAAATCGGGATTACTATACTTCCTTATACTTTGTATAAGGAAGTAAAAAAGGAATTTTACCATGTTCTGAACTATTCTGAAAGTTTCAAATGTCTACCTAGTCGGGAAGTTAGTTAAATAATTTTTTTGTTGGACCATATAAACGCTGCCGAAGGCAGCAGGGACCTGAAACAGTTGGCTAAAAGTATTAAAAAGATGCATTTTCACCGTGTTCTGAACTATTCTGAATGTTTCAAATGTCTAGCTAGTCGGGAAGTTAGTTAAATAAATTTTCTGTTGAACCATGTAAACGCTGCCGAAGGCAGCAGTGACCCGAAACAATTGGCCAAAAATATTTTAAAAATGCATTGTCACCGTATTTTGAGCTTTTCCGGAAGTTTTATATGTCTAGCTAGTCGGGAAGTTAGTTACAAATCGATTCCAAGATTTGAACTGGTAACGCTGCCGAAGGCAGCAGGGACCCTATACAGTTGGCTAAAAGTATTTAAAAAATTCATTTTCACCGTGTTCTGATCTAATCTGAAAGTTACAAATGTCTAGCTAGTCGGGAAGTTAGTTAAATAAATTTTCTGTTGAATCGCATAAACGCTGCTGAAGGCAGCAGGTATCGGAAACAGTTGGCTAAAAATATTTAAAAAATGCATTGTCAACGTGTTCTGAGCTTTTCTGAAAGTTTCAAATGTTTAGCTAATCGGAAAGTCAGTTAAATTGCAAGATTTGTCTAAACCGTTTTTGAGTTATTACCGTTTTTTGATACATTATGGCCAAATTTTTGTCATTATGAACCTAATTTTCCTAAATATCTCCAAAACGGAAAATCACAGAAAGTCCAAAAAGGGAGGTGCACAACTAGATGTTATAACAAACCCATGTACCAATTCGCAACTTTCTACGTCCAACCGTTTTTGAGTTATGCGACATACCCACACACACACAGACACACACACA
The DNA here is from genome assembly GCA_963930645.1 of Salticus scenicus. Classification (NCBI taxonomy): domain Eukaryota; kingdom Metazoa; phylum Arthropoda; class Arachnida; order Araneae; family Salticidae; genus Salticus; species Salticus scenicus. The sequence continues at coordinate 121,590,921 of OZ005658.1, read as the reverse complement.
TACAGACGTCACGAAAAATCGTGTAAAATCCCTTATATCTCTAAAACGAGAGCTCGTGTTAAGATGACACTTGCAGGTGTGCAACTAGACATCATGAAAGTCACACGTATAAATTAGCAACATTCAGCGATCATTCGTTTTCGAGCAATGTGAAATACAAAATCCATTTCGCAAATCGGGATTACTATACTTCCTTATACTTTGTATAAGGAAGTAAAAATTGTTTACTAGCTCCCTATTTTTACCTATAAGAAACACGAATTAGCAATGTTCTTTTTTTTTTTTTACAAAATTATATATTAGTAAAACAATGATAAGCAGAAATTTATTCATAGAACTGCATTTCAGAATTATGAGGGAAAAATTACTTCTTATGCAAGATAAGAAAACATACAGGAGGTCATTTTTCAGGGTCACCAAATCTGTATCAATTATCCTGAAATTAGCACAACCACCTGATAAACTGTCATTCAGAAACCACTTATCTGTAGGAACATGAATAGTTTGAATTATTATTTGATATTCTGTTACATAAAAAGGTCATTTGTTACTAGATAAAGGTAAGAAAGTTGTTTTAAGCGATATTTTATCTAACGGTATTTTCTAATTATATATATATTTTTTTTAATAATTGGTTCTGAATAAGTTTTTAAGGGATATTAATGCATGTGTATGTCAACGAAATGAAAACCGTCTTTTGAATATTGGTTTGTGGCACTTATATAAAGAAAAACAATTGTATTTATTTTAAATATTTTAGATTCTTTGTCAAAATAGTTTATAAATCTCGAAATTCCGAATTATTCATTTCTTTTGCTGCTACTTATTTGGAATTATTGCTATAGATAAATATTTATGAATATTTAAAAAATAATGAATTATTTGCGGGCGAATTAGATCATAATGCATTTCTAAAACTTGCAGGTTGTGGCCACGACAAGAACATTTTCCCACGTTTTCCTATGCGAATTCACTCAATGCAAATAATTTATTAAAATATTTATTTGCAAAAATTATTTTCCATGATTAATGTAAACGATTTTTTTTTTTCATAGAAGTACAACACAAAGAGCGCGTTCAGCAAGCTCTTCAATCCACGACTGGTCTGTTTGATCCAGAGCCAAAGCGTTCAGTATTGCTGACAGTTCAGGATCACTTTCCTTCAGCGGAATTGACCGATCATATTAGTCGTGTATCAAACTGCCCAGAAACTTTTCTTGGAACATTAAAACACGTGATTGATCCAATGCTCATTGGGAAGAAAATCTGATTGACATTGTGAACATAAACAATCATGATTTGCGCTACTCTATCCTCCAGTCTCGTCACAAGAAGTTATGCCGAATCGTTCAGTACGTCTTTAACCGATCCATGTCCAAATGGATCAATGACGTCAATCGACCTGTTGAATTGTTCATTTTGAGGCGTTCCACTGAACTCGCTTCAAATGTCCAAAGAAAGTCGATTTTTTCTTCTACTAACAATATCTTAAAATCTTTTTTTTTTTTTTTTACTATTTTTTTAAATCGACAACTTCGCTTTAAATTATGTCACAGATCAGTGGTTCAATCATTCGTTTTAAAAGTAATGACGAGTTCTTTTGGAAGCGTTGCTCCTGCGTACCCGATTTTTTTTTTTTTACTAATCGAGTATTATTATTATAAATAATTCTTTTTAATTTCACAATGAACATTAAAAATAACATTGTGCATATTTATAGCAAATTTTGTAATATACCGCCAAGTTAAAAATTTTGAAAAAAAAGAAGGGAATGATAACGCCACCTGTTGGATGATTCTAATATTGATAGGTACTAATTTATTGAAGGTACAATTACGTATTAATTTGTGTGAAATTTTGTGCTGCAGTTCCTGAGATATAGTTGCCACAAAATTTTTGTCACACACATATACACACAGACATGCAGACATTTTCAAAAAATAATTAAATCGTGTGCTAGATCTCTAAAAACATGTAAAACCGCCAAAAGCCCGAAGTCGAAAAATTTTAGGACACCAATACTTTCTTCTATTGAATATAAAAGAAAGTAAAAATACAAATTTTGAAGATCCCCCACTTAAAGTATGTTCTATATCTATTTATATTTATTTGTAGGTTATAGGTTTTTTATTTGTATATATCTACCAATATTGCCATTATTTAATTTTATTAATATTACTCAAAAAATATAATTTTTTTCTAATAATATTATATAAATCTATATTATTTTGTATAATTTTCTTAAGGTATTATTAAGCGTAAAATTCAATAAACAAACGAAAATAATAAAGACATATATCTGGGAAAATATTCTTGCATACCGAATGTATTCATTGAAAACATTGTGAAAGTGTCCTTAACGTCTAAATATTTTAATAATTTCGGTATAAGCCCATTATTGAAAAATGGAATCATTAATTAATTTCCTCTATGTTTAGATAACTGCAAAAGAAATACATACATACATATATATATATATATATATATATATATATTAAATAACATTTTTTATATAATTACTATAAACGTACAGCAATCGATAAACAATAAATTTGCCTTTTATCAGACTAAACTGCTTAGTAAAAAATACCAGAGAAATAAGTAGAAGCGAATAAAACTTGCAAAAATTTGAACCCCCCTCCCCCCGTAAATAAATAAATAAATAAATAAATTCATCAAGACATTTCTACAATTCTGTCTGTATATACACATACATTTGTGTAAAATGAAAAGAAAATTATATTAGCATTTAAATATTTTTCTCTTTCAGCCAAAAATCCCGTAGTTTGATTCATCAATGTAAATCTATCATTTCCAAATAAAATCAGTACATTTAAATGCCCTTAGCATATGAACTACATTATGGATACATAAGCAATTTTTTTCTTATTTTTTTTTTCCATTAAAGAAGCATATCAACCATGCAGTAGTTCGGATATACCAGTACAGTACACTGTCCCAAGCCTGCCTGTCTCTAACATTTTACATTTTTCTGTAACGGAATTACGTAATGCTATGTTCGAGGTATAAATCCTATCTTCGAATTTTTTCCCCCTCAGCATTCTAAATACGCGATCACAGAACCGTGTTTCATTTAATTAGGGCGGATGGGGGGCATTGCCGGGAATAATTCCTGATTCTGGATCCCAAAACTCCCGCACACTTAATCGTCTGCAAGTACCTGTTTCTGACGTCTCTCGTTCAAGGGACGGGATAAAAGTGTACAGTCATCGTTTCCGTTTAGTGCTATAAATGAATTGTGGAAAGTCTATGAGAAATTCGGTAATTTCAAGTAGTTATTTTGTAATATCAGAACTCCCTCCTGTTGAATATGAGCTGAAGAAATTACACATTGTCATAAAAAATTACTGGATGTATTACTAATATATATAGATATATATAATTTGAATAATTTAATATCTTTCTAACACTCAGCAAACAAAAGATAGATGAAAATACCAACATATAATTGAATTTTAAATGAGATTTATTTCGAATAAAATTATTGTCACGGTGACAATTTAATCTGAGTACCAATGATTAGTAAAAACAAGTTAAAGTACTTACGCAGAAGAGAAATGACACAAACATAACACATAAGCCTAACGATGAGATAATAGTTTGCAAAACCCATTAATGTAATAGAAACAGTCAACATTTTATAGAAAAGAGAAAAGGGATAAAATTACCAAAGAGATCCGATGAAAGAATAATAATAATAATAATAATAATAATAATAAAAGAAGAAGAGAATTCATGAATTGAAAATTAGAATTTTAAATGCTGAAAAGTAGAAATGTTCACACATCAGGAAACTTGCATTTCTATCAGCAGAATGCAAGATTTCGGAAAACTGTATAGCTAATTCCAGCCAATATACAGCTCAAGTCTCTATTTTGCAACAAAACAAAATAGAAAAGTTAAATTAGATTAAACAATAACACAAACCAAAAATGATACAAGGAAGAAATCCACATGTTAAACGATACATACGGAGATAGAAGAAATATATATATATAATAGTTCTAGTTCATTTCTTTTAGTTTAATTCTATTGATTTATTTATTTAATATTAATTTCACATAAATAACTTCTTTTAGGCTTAAAATTCTAGAAAATATTTGTATTTTGATTTGAAGAAACTCGTGACTTCAAATAGTTATTTAATAAAATCGGAGCTGAGCTCTTTCTTAATTAACACTTTCACTGCGACGGACGAGCTATCTCGACTTTTAAGATTATTTGCTGTGCATAAAGGGACGAGATAACTCGTCAGTTGCACAATATTTTTCAATATAATACCAGTGTGTCCAGTGGCTTACTTATAAACTGAACTTATTAGCGAATTTATGAGCTTATTAACTTAATTAATTAACTTACTTATTTAATAGAACAAAGCTGCGTCATTTCCATGTTGAATGTGTTAATATAGCTATAAGAACATAATTTATGTTATTTCTTTAAAAGTATTTGGATATTTTCGATTCTTTAAAGCACAGATGTAGCTACTCTTTCTGACATCTCCCGTTCAAAGGATGAAACCACCAGATAAAAATCTACAGATATTGCTAAAGTTATAGGTTTTTTATTTGTATATATCTAGCAATATTGTCATTATTTAATTTTATTATTATTACTCAAAATAATATAATTTTTTTCTAATAATATTATATAAATCTATTTTTTTTTTTTTTTTTTTTTTTTTTTTTGTATAATTTTCTTAAGGAATTATTAAGCGTAAAATTCAATAAGCAAACAGAAATAATAAAGACATATATCTGGGAAAATGTTCTTGTAAACCGAATTGAAAACATTGTGAAAGTTTTCTTAACGTCCAAATATTTTAATAATTTTGTTATAAGCCTATTATTGAAAAATGAAATCATTAATTAATTTCCTCTATGTTTAGATAACTGTAAAAGAAATACAAATATATGTATATTTTAAATAACATTTTTTATATAGTTACTATAACTGTACAGCAATCGATAAACAATAAATTTTCCTGTTATCAGACCAAACTGCTTAGTAAAAAATACCAGAGAAATTATAGTTAAAAGAATAGAAAATAAAAGCGAATAAAACATGCAAAAATTATAACCAAAAAATAAATAAATAAATAAATAAATAAATGCTAAATTCATCGAGACATTTCTACAATTCTGTCTGTATATACACGTGTAAAAGGAAAAGTAAATTATATTAGCATCTAAATATATTTATCTTTCAGCCAAAAATCCCGTAGTTTGATTCATCAATGTAAATCTATCATTGCAAATTAAAATCAGTACATATAAATTCCATTAGCATATGAACTACATTATGGATACATAAGCAATTTTTTTTTTTAAATTTTTTTCTCATTAAAGAAGCATATCAACCATGCAGTAGTTCGGATATACCAGTATAGTACACTGTCCCAAGATCCGAAATCTAAATGAATTGCAGAAAGTGTATGAAAAAATCTCTAATTTGAAGTAGTTATTCTGCAATATCAAAACTCTTTCCTGAGGGATGTGAGCTAACAAAATTACATTCTATGATCAAAAGCAACTGGACATATCAGTAGTATTTAGCTTAAGATTTTAATTTAAATCTTAGTATTTGGATTAATTTTGATTTTTAACTTCACGAGAATAGCATCTTTAAGGTTTAAATTTCAAGAAGATAATTTCTATTTCGACTAAGAGGTACTGAGATTTCATGTGAAAATTTAGTAAAATTTACGCTATTTATACTCTTTGTTTACACGTAATTGACAGTACCTGAATATTTGAGATAAAAATTTGCAAGTATCTGTTTCTGACGTCTGCCGTTAAAGAAGACTGAATGTATGAAATCATCGTTTTCGATTAGTAATCTAAACGAATTGCGAAAACTCTGTGAGAATCTCTGGAACTTGAAGTAGCTATTTTCTAATATTAAAACTTCGTTCTGTTAAATAGGAGCGGCGAAATTACAATCTAGGATCAAAAGTAACTGAACTTACGCGAAATATTTATATTAATAATTTTAGTTATTTCTTCAAGTTTAATCTTAGCATTTAGATTAATTTTCCGTATTGGTTTTACGTGAATAATTCCATTAAGATTTTAAAGTTATTAAAAATGGTATGCATACAGTCGGTAACAAAAGTGTCCGAACACTAGCAAAAATTCCTATGTAAAAAAAGTACAGTTCATACGGTTTTGTTAAATAAATCCTTGTCGAATCCTGTTCTTAGTCAGTCTAAGAACAAGATTCGATAAGGATTTATTTAACAAAACCGTATGAAGTGCACTTTTTTTTTACATAGGAATTTTTTCTAGTTTTCGGACACTTTTGTTACAGACTGTACTTCGACAAAGAGAAATTCGTGATTTTAAGCACTTACGGTAAGTGCTTAAAAAGTAATGAGCGAAGAGTAATGAGCGAAGAATTAAAGAGTAATGAGCTTCGTCTCAGAAGTGGCCACTTTTAAATTTACACTCATAAAACCAGATTTCTAATTTTTGTATAGATTCGAGCCACACTTAGGGTTAATGTTACAATCCTCTACTATTAATGTTTTGAACTATAGATATTCCTAATCATCAGTTTTAGAATAACACTCTTCTGACTTAAAAATTTTGCACTTACTGTCAAAAGAGTACAGTCGGAAACAAAAGTTTTCGAACACTAGCAAAAATTCCTATGTAAAAAAAGTAGAGTTAATACTGTTTTGTTAATTAAAAAATCCTTGTCGAATCATGTTTTTAGTCAGTCTAAGACATGATTCGACAAGGATTTATTTAACAAAACAGTATTAATTTTACTTTTTTTTATATAGGAATTTTTGCTTGTGTTCGGATACTTTTGTTACCGACTGTAAATGATTAAAAATGTTGGCTTGTCAGAAATTTCAAATGCACAAAATAATAGGCTGTCTAAGGGGATTTAGCACTTTTGACTTGGCACCATTGTCTTGGAGGTTTTATATCACAGATTATCATACAGATAGGACAGTGAAGCTAAAACGCGAACCGGAAATATAGTAGCACCACTAGCGTCAACAGAGGGGAACTAGATGTGTTAAGTTTACATGAATAGCATCTTTGTTCGAAAATTGGTTTTCTATTTCGCGAGTAGTTAGTAGCAGGTTAGTATGGGAAGTTTTCTTTTTCTTCACTTTCTATTGTTTTTGAATTCACAAAATTATCCTCAAAACATTCACAGTTTTCTTTTTCTTCACTTTCTATTGTTTTTGAATTCACAAAATTATCCTCAAAACATTCACAGCTATTCTTCTAAGAAAAAAAAAATTATTTTTTATAATGTTTAAAAATATGCTTTGTCAAACATATTCATATTCAAGTACAAATTAAAATTACAAACTGTAATTCTGAAATAGCCAGTATGAAATCATTAAATATTTAACGTTGCTTGGTTTAAATAATACAAAATGCTTTAAAATGAAAAAATGTTTTTTTTTTTTTTTTTAATGTATATTTTCAAAGTTTACTTCCTTAATATTTAGCACTTGCTTCTTAAAATAAATTGCTTTTGACAATCAAGTTTGTAAACAATAATAAAATTGCTAAACGGAAACGTATGTGCAGTTTTCTTTCCTTCACATTTTCTTCTACTTTTAAATTCAAAAAATCATAACATTCACAGCTATTTTCTCAGAAATAAAACTAATTTTTATTATGTTTGAAAATAAATTTTGCGAAACACATTCGTGTTCGAGTGTACGAATTAATATAACAAACTGTAATGCTGAAATAGCAGTATGGTATGAAATCTTAAATATTTAACATTGCTTGGTTTAAATAATACAAAATGCTTTAAAATGAAAAAAATATTTCTGTTTATGTATATTTTCGAAATTTATTTGCTTAATATTTAGTACTTGCTTCTTAAAATAAATTGTTTATGACAAACAAATTCGTAAACAATAACAAAGTTGCTAACATCAATACAATGGTTAGTTGGTTGGATGTCGGGTTTAACGTTGCACTATTACGATATGAAAATAGATACAATAAAAATAAGACGAGCGATTGCGTAAGCTGGAGAGCTCGAGAAGCTTACAGCCGTTGACAATAGGGTCGTTGCAGTCAAATTCTGGTTACCGAAGAATATACGGGAGTGTCCTATCTATATAATAATCTGTGGTTTCATATAACAGCTTATATTTCCATTTAATATTTATAATTAGAACTATATTAGCTTCGTTCAATTAAATATCTCTTCGGGCAACAATTATTATGGTTTTTGATTTACTTTTTACTGATGTGAAAATATTCATAATATTCAAAATTCATTCTTTTCATAATATTCAAAATCTTAAAACATCTACATTCGGTAACAAAAGTATCCGAACACTAGCAAAAATTTCTGTGTAAAAAAGTAGAGTTAATACTGTTTTGTTAAATAAATCCTTGTCGAATCATGTTCTTAGACTGACTAAGAACATGATTCGACAAGGTTTTATTTAACAAAACAGTATTAACTCTACTTCTTTTATATAAGAATTTTTGCTAGTGTTCGGATACTTTTGTTACCGACTGTGCACATACTTAAGAAAATATTTAATATATATATATTGTGTTTAATAAAACCTGCTTAAAAGAATAAGGGATGGATTTTATAATATCCTTAAAAGTAAAAATATTAAAAATATAAATGTAACAAAAATCATGTTCTATTGCAAATTTTTACCTAGGCATGTGCTTTTTAATTTTAGATATGCACTTTTTAATCCATAAATTTTAAAAATCCATCCCTAATTTTTTTAATGGGTTTTTTAAACATATAATATATATATATATATATATATATTAGGTCTTTTGTTAGATACCTGTAGAACTTTGAGGATTTTGAAACTCCTGAATTCATGAAAAAATGCAAACTGAGAGAACGTGATTTAAAGATTTCAAATCTCTAAAAAAATTATCAAATCAAAAGACATTCACTTATTGCCTGATTGTATATTTTACTGAACGAACATAATATAGTTCAATTTATAAATATTAAATGGAAATATAAGTTGTTAAAAGTAACCCTCAGTTTTGCAAAGCCAAAGGTGTTCAAGTGTCTGAACTAAATAAGAATTTTTTTTTTTTTTTTTCATCTTTAAATTGAACTATCTGATACACTTTTGTCTAAATTTCAGACTCTTATATTTATAGTGTAGACTAAGATGAAATCCGATGACATTCTTTTTCTCACAACTGGATTTGTCATTTAAATTCTATAGTGGATTTTTCTTTTCTTTTAAATACCAAAACATACATTCTGTGTCACTTTTTATATTAACACTAATCTGGAGATATCTCTATGCCTCCGAATTCCGTCGGCCTCTGGATACTCCAGTCAATCTAAATTACATCAGATAAAAGTCAACAGAAATCTAAAAATTTTCCTTTTCGAAGACATTCAAGTCAATTCGATTTACAAGCAGCTAATGGGTACCAAAATACATTATGACACTTGTTATGTCAAGACAAATGAACGTAATCTATGTAGTCAAAATCGTTCAATAGTTTGTACTATGTAATTATGAACAACAAATCTACATACAGGATAAAACATTGAAAATACTAACCTTGTTTTATCATTATTGTAAGATAGCATTTTTTAAAGATCTAACTATAATACTTTTGAATTATTATGCAATAAGAAGTTTTAATAAATTTTAAGTCCGTTTTATTAAAAGTTTATGTATATATATTCCACTTTAAGTCATTTTGTGTAATTATCATTGCTGAATCATGAAAATTAAAAACATAAGGTAGGTGCTCCAGTGATTGGCATGCTCTAGTAATTGACATCTATCCCGAAAAAATTAATAAATAAGAAAAATAAAAAAAATCATATATTTTACATATATGAATTTTAACATTTTATGTCAAAAACTGGAGCATAGGGTGCTAATAACTGGTAAAATGAATAACTAGCAGTGTCAAACACTGGAACTTAGGGTGCTAATTGCTGACAAAATGAAAAACTGGCAGTGTCAATTATTGGAACATTGAGTGGGTGTCAAATAAAAATTCATAAAAAAAAAATAATAATAATAATTGTTATCAAATGTATATATTTTAACATATATGTTGTTCTGAATGTCTTTCATACGATATGTACTAACTTAAGATTTCTAAAAATATTTTCTGATGACTAGAACATTAAAAACATCAGAGATTGCTCAAAATGTGTCAATCACTGTTGTACTTATCCTGTACAGAATGTCATGATAAAATACGAAGTTTATACTACAATTTCATAATAAGGTTCTTTTGAAAGATGTCCCAAGAAAAACTAATAACATTTCAGAAAAGGTTCATGCCAAACAAATTTTTGTTTAATTTGAAATAATTTTTATTGCAGCATTTGTTTTACATCAAATCCTACAGTCAATGTTTAACTGATTTACACCGAAATTTGCACACTATAAATGACAATACAATATGCAAGTAAAAACCACTCTGCTTGTGCCAAATCTTGCGATTCTTTCTTTAATTCCTTCTGGCGAACTAATTTTTCTAACATTTTGCCTATGAATGAATTCCGTAGTCATGACAATAGACCTTTTTCAAAAGTGGCAAGTTTCAGAGGCAAACAATTGTCGAACTGCGCCAAATCTTGTGATTCAATTTTAATACACTTCTGACAATTTGGTTTTGCTTACATTTTACACTGAAGGCTTAACAATACAATACGGAAGTATTTTGAGATAGCCCCACTCATTCGAGGTAAGGGAAAGCCTTTTTTTTTTTTTTTTTTTTTTTTTTTTAAAGATTTTAATACATTTTGAAGTAAAAGAATATTATATATATATATATACATATATATATATTAGGTCGTTGCAAAGTTCGTGCGGACGCGGATCATTTTATTGCCTCCAAAGACGAGAGCTTCTATCGCCGTGGTATAAGACCTAATATTTACAAGGAAATTTTCTCTTTATTATTATCCCCCCCCCCCCCCCCGCTTAACGGTATTTAATTTTAGCCACTGTAGTCATAAAAAATACATTCTTACAAGAAATTTTAAATTTCCATTAAAATTATTTTTATTTTCCCTATAAATGAGGTGTATTAATGTAAATTATGTTTCCTTTTAATTTAATAATTTTCACAATGTATTATTATTTTATATATTTTTAAATTATTCATAGAATCAATATCATCTGTATTAACTGCACTCATTAACTGTATTATTATTAGCTGATTAACTGTACTCCGGCAAAATCGTAAGTAAAATATATTATGGATTTATGTAAATATTTATTTTTAAGTTTTATTTTTCTTTCTTTATTTTAGGGAGAAAGTGGATTTGACTTATTTACAACATCAAAAGTAAGTGCTCTCGTAAAAAAAAAAAAAAAAAAAATAAGTAACTTGAATTATTAACTTTTACTTATTCAAATATTGATTTATGTTTACAAAAAAACCCTCTTTCATCTCTAGAGATATATTTTATTATTAGCTTTTCTTTCTACTATTAGTTACTTTTGAGCTCTTTTTCGAAAACAGTCGGTATCAAGAGCTCTTAAATATGAATATTCAAAACTTTAACTAAAGTTGTATATTTATACAAAAATAATGTCGATTTTTGAAAAACCATATGAATAATTCAAAAGAAACGCGATATGTTAAACCTTAACAAATTACAAGTAGCCATTAATCAGACGATTCATTAAAGCTCAAGAGAATAATTCTGTACTGATAAGTATAAAGGATTTAAGTCCATATTCTTGATTTTTCAGGAGACGAAAAATAAGGTACACTAATTAAAATCTAATCAGAAGAATCGATTAGGAAAAAGGGATTTCGTTGATTTATACCCTTTATACCATTCAATGAGTGTCAACCTTCATTTAATAACGGGAAAAAATTGAATTAAATATTTTATATCATACATGAATGCTAAATTTCTGCTTTGAATCTTTTTTTACTAATGGATTTTCTCCGAAACTAAATGACATAGACTTAAATCCTTTATACCAATCGATAGAGAATTTTTTTCTGAGTCTGACAATGTACTTAACTCAAAATCGACATTTTTGGACTTAAATCCTTTATACTTATCAGTACAGAATTTTCGTTAGAAAAATAATTAAAGAATTTTAAGTTAAATCTAATGCCCAGAAGTGTGAAATTTCTTTATTAACCCTTATCGCTGTCCGATGTTGAAACGTATGCCCCTTCTGAGGGGACATTAAAAAATCGAGCCACGCCTTAAGGTGTTCCTCTGCAAATGAAATGTTATTTTTCTAAAACGTGTAACTATAGGCTATCTTTCGGCTACCGGAATAGTTTAACAGAAAGATTTATTTTATTTAATGATGAAGTAAAATAAAACAAATTATTACAATTTTTCGGTAGCCAAAAAGTAGTAAGTTGGAAACTATATGTATGACGTTTTAAAGGAACGCCAAAAGGCATGTCTTACTGTTCAAAATAGGAAAATATGCCGAGCACAAAGGGTTAACACATGAAAAATTAAACAAATTATTAAAATGTTTACTATAAAGTATTTGCATAAACAAACATTATTTTATGTAGTGTGGCATTAATTTTAGGAATTTTGTGATTTATTTTAGAAAAGATTGTAAAAAGTACATATCTTTTAATTTTAAATTGTCAATTTTCATTTTATAAGAAACGCTGTCAAAATTAATTATAAAAGTAATTTTTTAATTTTGCAGTATTACACGTTAAAATTAATTATTTTGATATCTATAGGTGAAACATTTTTATAACAAATTTTGTAGATGATATCATATTTGTTTTTGTTTTATCATAGAAAATATATCTCCTGTTCTAAATTATTCAGTTTTATTTCATTGGAATCAATTTTAAGTTTTAAATGATCTTTCCATAATTTTTTATATTGTTAATAATAAAAATGTTACAAATGTATTATGTGCAAATACGTTAACTGTAAATAAACAATTTTTTTTCTTCTTTTTATACGAAAATTTAAAGAATATATATTAAAATACATGCTATAAAGAGATATAAAAAATAATGTATTTTAATGTAATTTGACATTCATTTTAAAAAAGATTGCATCAAATACACCTTTTGTTTCAAATTATCCAGATTCATATTATCGGAAATGTTGTAAAACTTAATATTTTGAAAACATATATAGCGTAATCATTTTCATTATTAAATTTTAAAATTAATTATTTCATTACATTATGAAAGTTTAACTTTTTACTAACATATTTTTTACTAATATATTATTTATTTGAATTTAAATTTAAAAAAACATATCTTTTATTTTAAATTATTCATTTTATGAAACTGTTATTAAACATTTAAATAATGAACATTTAAGTTTGTTAAGTTAAGTTTTAGATAATCTATCTTTTATATTTGTATTGCTGGTTATAAATAAAAAAATCACGAAATGTATTATATGTGCATATACATTAATTATGCTTAAAAAGTATTTAGTTTTCAATAAGATATTTTAACAAATTATTAAAATATACGTTTTTAGAGTGATTATACATACACATATATACATATGTATTTTTGTTACATAATATTTGTAGAGTAGTAATTTATAAAAGTTTTTTATTGTCATGTCAAAGCATAGCCTCCTAAACTAGATGCCTGTCGCGTGAGTTGAAAACTTGGCAACAGTTGAAGTGGTAGACAGCGCCACCTGATACAGTTTGCGCGACTTTTTTATTCAACTGTCACCAATAATTTTAAGAAGTGATATATGCTATATATAATCGACGTTCCTTCGATTTTATTCGCTTTTTATGTATATCATATCTTACTTTTAAAACTTTTTGGTGGCTGTTGAATAAAAAGTCGCACAATCTGTAACAGGTGGTGCTGTTTACCGCTTCAGCTGTTACCAGGTTTCCGAGCTACGCGACAGGCATCTAGTTTAGGAGGCTATGGTCAAAGTATGTACAAAAGCAGCGTAACGAGTGTGGAGAACGTGTCCGCCTAATTGTCTGCCATTTGGGGCGGCAAGAGTATAATATTTATTTCATAACGGAAATATATATATGTATATATATACAGGGTAAGTCAAAATGAATATAGCGATTACAAACGGCTATAACTATTTAATGGAAAAGAATTTATCGTTAATATTAACACAGAATGTAGATGGAACTTCAAAATTTTATATACATACGTCATAGATGTTCTATGTGACTTTCCTTGGTCACACGGACAACATCTAGACGGTTATCCATTTTACGCCATACATTCTGAAGCATTTGTTCAGTCACCGACACAAGCGCATTACAAATGCGCACTTTGAGTTCGATTGTTTTGGGCATGGGAAGCACAAGCACATACACCCTGTCTTTCACATAAACCCGTAGATAAAAATCGCAGGGTCTCAAAGTACGCATTTCTAATGCGCTTGCGTCGGTGATTGCAGACATGCTTCAGAATGTATGGCGTGAAATGGACAACCGCCTAAATGTTGTCCGTGTGACCAAGGGAAGTCACATAGAACATCTGTGACGTATGTATACAAAATTTTGGAGTTCCGTCTACATTCTGTGTTAATCTTATCGATAAATTCTTTTCCATTAAATATTTATGGCCGTTTGTAATCGCTATATTCATTTTGACTTACCCTGTATAATACATTAATTTGGCTTTGCCTGACTAAGCGATTATAGATAAGTTTGTACTTTAAGGTTTCTCTAACCTGTCCCGTAATGTAGCGGTTGCGTGTGAGAACGGACATTACCTAATTTCACCGGCAACCAAGACCCATATAATTAAAGAAATATTTGTATCCACAATTACTCATTACTTAATGCATTATATATATATATATATATATATATATATATATATATATATATATATATATATATATATATATATATATATATATTAATTCCGTTTTCACATTCAGAAAATTCACAACTGTTAAATGAAAAATCATTTTTTAAAATTTATTTATTTTATTTTTTATTATTTTATTTTGACGGGCTGGAATTTTCTGAATGTGAAAACGGAATTTAAAAAAGTACATTGCCGTCCAACTACTTTAGACAATTGAGATTGCTGTAGGCAGACATTTCTTTTCTCATTACGCTGTGCCGCTTATCTTGTACTCGCTTTCTATCATGTTCAAATCGTGCATACTTGTCAACTACGCCCAATTAAAATATGTGTAATTCTATCAATCAATAGATTTACTTCTTCTCCTATTTCTAAAATAGTTTTATTACATGTACAATATGCAATATTTTTGGTAAGTATTTTCAAAGCATTGCCTATGATCCATGACGGATTCAAGAAACCAGTACCTGTCAAGTACATTCATTTAGTGTGTAAGTCCCCCTACTTGATAATCTGAACATCTAAACCCAGTGTATAAAATCAAATGCTCACTTAATCACAACTAGTATTGCATTCATTGCTTCTGCCATATTTCAGGGTGGAAAACGGTCCATCACGCGCCTGCATGGTGGCACCATTGGTTACGCCGAGGTCATAGCCATAAAGGTCAGTCTGATGACTAACACCCCCTCTATCCCTCATTAGCATCCAGTATTCCCATGCACAATTTTTCCTTATCCTGTTCGATATGGTTGTTCCCTTTTGCTTTCATCCCCCCGTCCAATCCCTATATGTTAATATTGCCCTGGGGAGACAATGATTTGAATGCCTTTTGTGTTGGGATGTTGTGTCTATTTTTTGCATGATTATGTATTGATCGAGTTTTGTTTTCATTTATGTTTTACTCCTCAATGATGCCTTTCAAGAGCTAATTTGCAAGAGTTTTTCTTTTTTAAGTTTATGTGTGTCATTATTTGTCATACTACAACAATTAACACATTTTTCATTACGATGCTAGTTTAGATGATCAGTTACTGCTGATATTGTAAACAAATTGGAAAAGATAAATATATAGAAAATGTTTTCTTTTCTGGAGGTAAATAAAACTAGTATGTTGTGGCCACCGCAAGACTTTCTTCTATATTTTCCTAAATTAATTCACTAAGTGCAAATAATTTATTAAAATTATCTAGCAGGATGAATGCAAACGATTTTCATTTTAGAGAAAACTTTCACTAAATATCCAAAGAAGACATTTTTATTGTCTATAAATAGCATCTTAAAAAATGCGTTTTTATAATGGTTATCTCACATATCAGGTTTCGTACAGTTATATGCCGTAGAAGTTGACATATAACCTTCCCATTATCGAGAAAAATTGCAATATAGCAGCGCCAGCTGTTGGGCAGTTGACACTAAAAGTTGACAAGCATTAATTTATATCAAGGTGCATCTACGTATAAATTTATTTGCAATTCTGTGAGGTAGTTCCTGACATATAGCCTTCTCTGAAACCGCGAAAATCACCATATAGCACCTCTGGTCCGATAAACATTCAAATTGAATCAGCATAATGTCTCATAATGGCCTTCTCACATATCAAGTTTTGTTTGATTATATGTAATAGAAGAACCTGAGATATAGCCTTCTTTAAATTGCGGAAATCGTTGTATAGCAGCGTCACCTGTTGAGAAGTTGACACCAAAAGTTGATAGGCACTAATTTAGGTCAAGGTGCATCTACATATACGTTTATGTACAAATATGAGCAGTAGTTCCGGAGACACAGTCGCCACAAAATTTTTGTAACACGCACCCACTCCGACAGACAGACATTTTCTAAAAATGTTCAAATTGTGTTCTGGACCTCACAGAACGTGTAAATCCGTCGAAAACCGGAAATCGAAAATTTTTACGAGTCCAATACTTTCTTCTATTGAATATAGAAGAAAGTAAAAAGGTTGGTATTAATTTTTAGTAAAGTTCTTTACTGGTTCATTTTATCATTTGGAACAAGCGTACAACAATCCCCCCCTCATCAAAGAATAAAATAAAATCTACCCAAAAATGTAGGAACAAGCACCTGTAATCATGTATCTTATGATAAATGTCACCACTAGTAAGCCATTTCCTGCCGCGCGCTGTTTTCCTTATGTTATGAAGTAGAAATAAAGGTCTTGTTCTTTAAGCACCATTTCATCCATAAAAATGAATTTTCGATACATATTTCTACTTTTATCGAGTAGACCAAAAGACAAAGGTTGTGTACAAAAGATTTTAAACTACAATTAAACTATAGAGTATCAAAAAAAAAAAAATTGCTTCTTAAAATAGAAGCTAATAAAACTTGAGAATATAATTAGATTATAATAAAACTTGAGAAAGTATAAATTATTTAAAAACGAATTTTTCTTCATTTGCGGAAAAATTCACTGTCTTTCTACAACTGCGGAAGTGAAGTTGAAAGCTCAAAAAGGAAATAAAAAAATGGAAAGAAAGAAAGAACTCCTTTGTTACATGCGTTTCTAAAATGTTCACGATGTTTTTTTTTAAAGTAAATTTTTAATGTTTTATTCCCTCTAGTTCTTACTTTTTTACTAATACAAGTAATCATTCCACATACTTTTATTTTGATAATAATGGACAAAATTCTTCAAATGAAAACTAAAATAAAACTAGTATGTTGTGACCACCTCAAGATTTTCTTCTATATTTTTCTGTATAAATTCACTAAGTGCAAATAATGTATTAAAAGTATTATTTATTAAAATTTTCTAACATGATAAATGCAAAGGATTTTCATTTTAGGGAAAACTAACTCTAAATATCCAAAGAAAGACAGTTTTATTGTCTATAAATAACATCTTAAAAAATGTGCTGCTTTTATAATGGTCATCTCACATATCAAATTTCGTACAGTTATATGCCATAGAAGGTGAGATATAGCCTTCCCGTTACCCAGTAAATTTCCAGTATAGCAGCGCCACCTACAGGCCGATAAGCATCCAAATTAAATCAGCATAATGTCTGATAATGGCCTTCGCACACACCAAGTTTTGTTTGATGATACGCAATAGAACCTAGGATATAGCTTTCCGTTAAACTGCGGAAATCGCTGTGTAGCAGCGTCACCTGATGAGCAGTTGACACCAAAAGTTGACAGGCACTAATTTATGTCAAAATGCATCTACATATAAATTTATATGCAATTCTGTGTTGTGGCTCCTGAGATATAGCCTTCCCTTAAATTGCGGAAATCGCTGTATAGCAGCGCCACCTGCTGGCCTATAAGCATCCAAACTGAATAAGCATAATGTCTCATAAAGGCCTTATCAAGGCACATATCAAGTTTTGTTTGTTTATACGCAATACAACCTGAGATATAGCCTCACCTTAAATTGGGGAAATCGCTATATAGCACGCTATCTGTCGAATTATTGACACCAAAAATTTCCACAAATTTTTTGCCTCACACGCACACGCAGACAGATGGACAGACAGACATTTTCTAAAAATGGTCAAATCGTGTTCGAGACCCCTTAAAACATGTAAATCCGTCGAAAATCAGAAGTTGAAAATTCTTACGAATCCAATACTTTCTTTTATTGAATATAGAAGTACTTTTTTCTATTGAATATAAAAGAAAGTAGGTAATAAAAGATAGAAAATTAAAAACACAGCATTTGATTTCTTATATTTTTATTTAACAAATTCTCTGATTATCAAGTTAAAAAATCGATAAGTGTATTATCTTGACTAATACTCTAAACAAATTAAACGTTTTCACAAGAAAAATCATTTCTTAAGCTCAATACACTGATTATGGAAAAAAAAAAAAAAAAAAAAAGCTATAATTGTATATGCATCATGTATGTTCATTTATATTGTATGTTCATCAGTTAGACTTCTTTATGACTAATTATCTTATTAGAATAGTTAGCAAAATAAAAACAGCACTTAACTATATACTTTATTACTTTTGTCAAATTAAATATTCAAACTGTCTGCAATGCGTAAAATTTTTCAGACAGCAGTTGATAAATTATTCATTGTTGTAAAAAGCTTACTTTAGAAAAATAAAACAACGGCATATTCAAATCCGTCTGCTTTAAATTTAAATTGGTTAAATGAAGTCATTTTCATCTTTAATTAGATAAATGCACGACTCAAAAACTTTCTTTGACTTGCAAATTATGTTTCACTGTATTTCTTAAACAAAACAATATTGATCATGATTAACGTATATCCTGATGAGTTATTTATTTATTCATTTATAAACTAAACTTTCTTGATTTTTCCAGATGTAAGATATTCTATAAGTGTATACTACATTAGAAATAATATTATTCTTTTGCTAAAGAATAAAAATTGTATCAATGCTATATACTGTAATTAAAAAAAGAAAAAAGAAAGAAAAAAAAAATCTACAAAATTGTTTCAAATAGAAGTAATTAGTCTGACCTTTCATCAGGCGGGAAAAAAATAAAGTCGTAAGGAGAAATTGTGAAAGCAGCAACGCAATCCGCGCGCAAGAGCAGCAATGCCTAATTGCTTTAATGCTGCACTCATGCCAATATTTAATTAGGAAACAGAAAGCTGTGTTTAAATAGTTCGATAGAAATCAATTGTTACAGAATTTAAAAATATATTGCGGTTGTTTGTGCATAGGTTTTGTTCGTCCTCATCTAACACTAATATATACGGTACGTAGTCAAAATTTCGGTCTCCAAAAATTA
This sequence comes from Salticus scenicus, assembly GCA_963930645.1. Lineage (NCBI taxonomy): Eukaryota > Metazoa > Arthropoda > Arachnida > Araneae > Salticidae > Salticus > Salticus scenicus. The sequence continues at coordinate 121,571,382 of OZ005658.1, read as the reverse complement.
GAATAACCAAATAACCAGACATTTTCAGTTTTCAATCATCACCAATCATCACCATTACCAACAATTTTTTTTTTTTTTACACCAAATTATATTCACATGTAAATTGAAATCTCGTGTTAGTTGATGACACTTTTTTTTTTTTTTTTTTTTTTTTTTTTTTTTAAATTTAAAGAATGAAAATATGATGAGCTTGCTCTGTCTTTGAAACGAAAAAGACTTATTCCCAACATGATAAAGTTTAAAAAAAAAAATAGAGGGCGTCGATAGAGGGCGCTGCATAGACGCGTAACGAGAAATATGCCAATCAGAGTCCTATAAGTTTCATGGTTTTACGATTAAAAGCTCATTTCTTATTTTCCCATCTTATGCATACAAAAATATTTATTTGTTATTCTGACTTGATGAATAAAGCGTTATTGGTGAAGGTGCTTTGCTTCGGCTGAGTATCGCCGCGCCGACTGAAGCTGCAATGAATGGTGTTATAGCTCGTTTGTAAACTGTAATTTGTGATGATGGAGGCACATAGATCAGGAGTTGTATGCTTGTAAACATTCGCAGGAAAATAAACACAGTTTTTCATGGAAATGTGTGATTTGCTCACGCACAGTGCCCTCTATCGACGAAATTTTAACTATTATTTATTTTAATAAAATTAAAACACTTCGAAAACACGTTAAAAATATATTTATTAAAAAGATAAAAACTTCCAAAGCTTTTCGCCTCAGATAAAATGAGGCATCATCAGGGAATTAGTTTTACATACTACACAGCAGTTATATATACTTTTGTACCATATGGTCAACGGTTAAGTCCTTATAAAAAAATATACACTCAACTGGAAGTTATACATAGAGGCTGGAACAATTACAGGGTAATGAAGTGTTACACTTGGAGACTGGAGCTATTGCAGGATTAAGGTGTACTACACTTGGAGGTTGGAACTATTGCAGGATGCGGAGGTGCTACACTTGGAGGCTGGAACTATTGTAGGAAGGAGAGGTGCTACACTTGAAGGCGAGGACTATTGTAGGAAGAGGAAGTACTATACTTGGAGGCTGGAGCTATTGCAGGTTTGCAGGATGTTACACTTGGAGGTTGGAACTATTGCAGGAAGAGAAGGTGCTACACTTGGAGACTGGGATTATTACAGGGTGACGAGGTGCTACACTTGGAGGTTGGAACAGTTGTAGAATTGAAAAACTGGTAGTGAAGAGATTGTATAAACATCAGAGTGCAAATGGAATATGCTACATATTGCTACGTCATATTCCTACAAATTCGTAATTACAAGCTATAAGAGAAATCTATAAACACTGAGAAAAAATTCTGTAACTGACATCTAGAATCTAGATTGTGGCTCTAGTAAAAATAGTTCCATGTCATCCTTATATATTTTAGTCCCCTTTGAAAGCGAGTTCTGGAAACCTTTATTAGACTTCTAGAGCGATTGCCTATATTATCGAGGACAAACTTATTAAAAATCTCTGTAAATAAATGTGAGTACAAGAGGCGAGTTTTAGCAACTATAATCGTGGTTTATGACCTAATTCTAGAAAATCTAGCGAGAATTTCTCGCAATACAAATGATTCATAATATTGTTTCACTATCTAGAAATGTATGGACTAGAAATTCAGTTTATTGACGTGCATGATACGCATACACCCCGCGACAAAAAGATAGGTACAAAGGGATTTTTGATTTTTCATAAAATAACATTATGTAAATCGTGCTTATCTTTATTATTATCATAAAATAACACTATTCCCGGACTAATTTTTGTTTTAAGACTAATTTAGAAAAATTTTAAGACTAAAATTTTTCTAGTTTAAGACTACACACTGCGACAAAAAGATAGGAACAAAGGGTTTTTTTTTTTTTTTTTTAATTTTTGAATATGAATATTTTGAATATGATTCAAATATTTAATATGTTTTGGATATGATAATATTTTGTTATGATAATAAATGATCAGCATAATTTATATAATGTTATTTTATGAAAAATTTAGAAAAATCCTTTGTTCCTATCTTTTTTGTCGTTGAGTGTAGCCTTAAATTAGAAAAATTTTAGTCTTAAAACTTTTCTAAATTAGTCTTAACACAAAAATTAGTTCGGGAATAGTGTTATTTTATGAAAATAATAAAAGATAAGTACAATTTAGATAATGTTATTTTATGAAAAATCAAAGAAAAAACCCTTTGTATCTATCTTTTTGTCGCGGGGTGCTGCTGGGAAATCTATATTTGTAGTTTAGGGATTTAGAAATTGACCAATTATTCGTTCTAGAGGAAAGCGGTATATTTTTTTCCTGAGTGAATATCACTTTAAAAGGCATCATTACCACATTAACAATTTTTTTTTGCATGCATTTTAATTTTTTTGTTTGCACTGCATCTGTTGTGGTATTTTAATTTTACTTTGCCCATAGGGCCTTGCTAGTGTAGGTGTTACAGTTTCTCCTGGTGATCTTCTGTTACTAAAAGTGAGTTAAACCTTAATATGCATGTAATTATGTTCTATTTTCTTACTTTACTTATTTTATTCTTTCCCTAACACAATTAACATGGTATATTTTCTTGATTTTTAAGTTAGTGAATGCTATATATTTAATATGTTTTCAAGCAAATAGTTAAAAAACATAATAATAATTTCTTTTACAAATTATGTATGTTTGTTTGTTCATAAAACTGTGTATATTATGTAAATATGCAAATATGTAGATATTTTTATATTTGTTTCATGAAAATTAAATAATAATTTTCTGTATAATTTTCTATAAAATAGAAATTTTTCTATAAAATTTTTTAATGATTTTCTATAAAATTTCTATGGATTTTCTATGATATATTTATACTGGAGGTCATAATTTTTTGAGAATAGGGAAAATAATAATAATAATAAAGTAACATTCATGCTCTGCTTGTTTTCTGTATTCCAGATGCATAAAGATATTTTCAAATAATAATAATAATAATAATAATAATTAATGACACGTTCTTAAGAAAGTACATGTATTTAATTAAAAAGTACTTACATTTTTCCCAAGTGACAATTTCTTCTTAAAATTTTGCTAGTTTCTTCCACAGATAAAGCAGAATGGCGAATGGCTACTTTTTTTGTCGTTGTTAAGGTATCGAAAGAATTACACATGTTTTTGTTTTAATTATAACCACTTGAGCATAAATTAGTAAGAATCAGTTTTACTTTAATGGTAAATGAACATTGATTTATCGCACAAGTATACTTTCTGAACATTTTAGTTTTGAGACTATTGTAAGAACTAGAATGTTATTGGCTGTCACAAAACTTTCTTATTTATCATTCTAATAAGTAATTGGAGGAGAATCATGTGGAATCTGAAAATCTCTACATAACAACGAAATCTATCTGCAAAATTGCACCTAAATGGAATCAGGATAGTTTTTCAAAAGAGCTATTTCACATATAGAGTTTTATATACTTATACACAAGAGAAACTGAAATATAGTATTCTTGTAAACAGAGAAAAGTGCTGCATAGTAGTGCTGCCTTTCGGCCGATATGCACCCAAGTTGAATTAGCGTTGTTTTTAGTAATAGTCTTTAATTATCAAGTTTGGTGCACATATACACTATTCAAGTACAGACATAATCGTCCTATAAATTAGCGAAATTGCAGTACTGCAGCGCCATTTATCAGCCGGTCTGCTCCAAAATGGTATCAGCATATTTTTTGATACAATCCACCTCACATATCAAACTTGGTGCACATATGCTTTTTGAAAGCTGAGATAATGCCTTCTTGTTTAAGGAAAAAATTGCAACATAGATGCACTACCTGTCGAGTGTTATCCACCAAAAGCCGATGTTTTGTATGTAAACACCATCGCACTTCAGAATATGGAGAAGACGAGAAAAAGAAGTCAAAACCCCACTGAAAATAGCATGAAAAAAATCTGGAGTGACTCCAATCGACTTTCCGAACATTGAATAATTAACAGTTTTGTAGATAAAGTAAAGAAAGCGGAGTTGTTAAACAAACAAAAGAGAGAAAACCATAATAGAGTGATTGAGCATTTTTCTCCATACATTACACGATGTTTTATTTAACGCTACTGAACTTTGAGCCCATAGATCATAATGATAAAGAATTTTTCGTTGTGTCCCTGTAAAAAAACTGTAAGTGCCAAATTCATCAAAATGTATACAATTGGTGCAACTGTCACCTATAACATGTGTAAAAATTTTTTGCTCAAATTAATAAAGCGTTTAAACGCTATCGCACTTTTAAAAATTTGGCCCCATAGGCCATAATGATAAAGAATTTTTCTTTGTGTCCCTGTAAAAAAAACTGTAAGTGCTAGATTCACCAAAATCAATAGGGTTCGTACTATGGTGACTTACAATATACGTACCATCTTTCAGCTTATTCGAACAAAGCGTTTAGATGCTAGCGTGTTCACTCACAGACATACACACACACATAAATACACACATACATACATCATCCTAAAAATAGTGAAAACGGACTCAGGGGACCTCGAAACGTATAGAAACATCAAAATCTCAAATTCGGATTTTTGACTTGATTACGATACTTTCCTCACTATTCGGAAAGTAAAAAAATAAATAAATAAATAAAATAAAATAAACGTATAATCGCAAGTGTACCACTAGTCAATTATTAAATCAAATTTTGTTAACTTCATTGGTGTCTACGGACACTATTTCTTCCGTGTCTCTTCCACCAATATAAATATATGGTAACTTTTATAGTGTTTCAATGATTAATTAAAGTTAATCATGGAAACACTCTATAAATAAACTACCGAAAATTAAAAAACTATGTCTGTAGACATTGTGTATCGACAAAAATTTGTATATGACAGAAAAAAACTGGCGTCATTTTCGGTTTTAGCGTATCAAAAAACATATATATGAGCTAAAATTATCAAATCAAATTTTGTGAACATCATTTTTGTAGACCTCCGTAATTAATTAGTATTATTATTTTAATATCACACTAAAATAAAAAATTTTAAAGCATTTCACTTTTATCCTTCTTCTTAAAATATCAAACTTTATTTTTTAAAGGGAGAATTACGATGTGTTAATTTTATACAATATTTTCTCATTAATGACACTCGACGAAAGATTTTTAAAGAAACGTTTTCTTAAATATAAACGATGTCACTAAGTAACCTTTCAAGTTGTTTCAAGTATCATTTAAAAAAAAAATCTGTTCACCTTTTTCAACTTCCAATTTTTATAAATTAATGAAGTATGGCTTTTGTCTTAAACTTTAGAAATCTCTTAATGTCTCAAAAATAATTTCAAAGCTCGCATAATTACACTGTTTTTCTAAAACCCTGATTTAACACCTATAAAAAATGTATCTTTATTAAGTACTTCTTCAAAGTTCGTTGAACTTAAATCAATTATTATTTTTTTTTTCTACTCGATGTGTGACAGTATATTGTGAATGAAAACCTTTCTACAAAACTTCACGCACACTTTGGAAAAAGTGTATTATTATTTGAATAAAGAGAGTGTAGTTTCTTTTGAAGTATTTTTATTACTTTTAAGCTCTTCAAAAGTACTGCACAAAATTTATGAAACAAAAATATCATTTTTAAGTGTAAAAGGAAGGAAACAGAATAATTGATAAAATATTTAAATGAATAATAGTAATTCTTTATTTCCGAAAATACTTCATGTAAGGAAATTGTAAGTAAATATGAAAAAATTCGACTATAAGATTTTCGTGTATCTATACATTTTAAATTCTTCTAAATTTATTTTTGTTACTTTTACAGTGGTATACATGTGTGTATTTGTGTGAGTGAAAACGGTAACTTCTAAACACTTTGTTCAATTGAGCTGAAAGTTGGTAGCTATGTCGACGTCACACAAAATGCCTTTGTTTTGATGAATGTACTATTTATTGTTGTCAAAAGTACTACACAAAATTTATGAAACAAAAATATCCTTTTTAAGTGTAAAATGAAGGAAACAGAATAATTGATAAAATATTTAAATGAATAATAAATTCTTTATTTCCGAAAATACTTCATGTAAGTAAACATGAAAAAATTCAACAGTGAGATTTTGGTGTTGGTGAGATTTTTTAAATTCTTCTAAATTTATTTTTGTTACTTTTACAGTGATATATGTGTGTGTATTTGTGTGAGTGAAAACGGTAACATCTAAATACTTTGTTCGATTGAGCTGAAAGTTAGTAGGTACGTATGTTACACTGTTAAAAATGGTTTCTCAAAAATGAACAAAATTGTCTCAAAATAGCTCTGTAACAATATATACTTAATTTTAATAAAGAAGCATCACAAAACTGGCGTTGTAAAAATTATTACTTACAAACTTTGAATAAACACCATAAAATGCAAAAAACTCGCAACAATTGTTTCGGGTCGAAAAAACATTGTCAGTGCGTTGCCGCTTTGACTGCAGCACTCGTGCTTACTTTGTTCGCCTGATGAAGGGTCGTGTGTTTTTTCGACCCGAAACAATTGTTGCGAGTTTTTTGCATTTTATGGTGTTTATTCAAAGTTTGTAAGTAATAATATATACTTAAACTTGAAAATCCCATGTATTCCTTTTTGAGTATATTGACATGTTCAAAAATGAGGTTTACCGCTAAGAATCCCAATATCCCCACTTTTGAGCCTGTCAATATACTCAAAAATGAGTACTTGTGTTTTCGAATTTAAGTACAGGGTGATTAAAGTTACGATTTCAAAACGCTATAATTTTAAAACTACCCATCAGAGCGATTTGATATTTTTCCAGAGCCATCGTGAGGGAATGAAATTTTGTTTGGGGGAGGAAAAAAGTATTTCCAACATGTTCCTATAGATGGCGATGTAAGGGTAATGTCAGGGGAAACGCCTAAATGAACTCGTTAAACACAGGAATGTTGCTAGCAACACAATGGAATAGCAAGAAACAATAGAATTCAAGGGTTTACTACAATTCTTTTAGCAAAAAGACAAGAATACGTGTTTACAGCGGAAACAGTCAAAGTGAAAAGAGAAAAAGAGGAGCTTCATGAAACAAATACTTTACGGATAATTAATGGCACATTTTGGAACTATTGTTTTTTCTTTTGCCAAACATAATTTCATTGCCTCACGATTGCTCTGGTAAAATATCAAATCGCTCTGATGGGTAGTTTTAAAATTATAACGTTTTGAAATCGTAATTTTAATTATAATCACCCTGTATATATGTGTGTATTTGTGTGAGTGAAAACGGTAACTTCTAAGTACTTTGTTCGATAGAGCTGAAAGTTGGTAGGTATCTTATAAATTGACATCACTCAAAATGCTTTTGTTTTGATGAATGTACGATTTACTGTTCTTTTATAAGGATAAGAAGAAAATTCATTATTATTATGACCAATGGATTCAAAATATTTCGATAGCATCTAAACGACGTTTTAACCAATTAAGCTTAGTTATGAGTTTGTGTGAGTAGGATTGAATTTGTAGGTACGTTATAGGTATATTTTAGGCCACACGATTTGTATAGATTTTAATGAGAGTAGGACTTATAGCTGTTTTGTACAGGGACACAAAAAAATATTCTTTCTCATTACGGACTATTGATTCGAATTATGTGGAGAGCGCTTGTGTCTTAACTCTGCATTCTATAATAATATAAAATTATGAGTATGTTATAGGTTATCATCATAAGAAGATCACAAATTTACAAAAGTGTTGGATTTGTAGTTTTTTTTTTTTTTTTTTTTTTTTCCCAACTCGTAGGGAAAATAGAATTCTTATACATTTAGGCCTATGGGCTCAAGCTACTTAATGTTCGCTTTAATAATGTTAAATTATTTAAAACATCAAAAAAGAAAGAAAAAAAAGTAAATATTTGATAGATATGAATTATAGATAAATATTTAATATTACATTTACAGTTCTTTTACAGGAAATTACAAAAGGATTTGTATTTATTACGATCCATTAAAAAATGTAAAACTTGAGGAGAAATACTCCAACATTTTTTATAATAACTTTTTTCTTTTTGTTTAGTTAACTACTTCTCTCATTCAAATTTATTTAATAAACTGTTAATTACACTACGCTGCAATAAATAAATAAATAAATACAGTCGACACCGGTTATAACGTACTGTCAGGGGACCAGAAAATATGGTACGTTATAGCCGAAGTACGTTATAAGCAATATTTCCAATATAATTTAGTGCCTAACGAAAGAAAAAGGGGCATAATAGCACTCGCAATAATAGAGATTTTAAATAGAAAGTTTATGATTTTCTCAAAATAAAATAAGAAAAAAGAAAAAAAAAACATTTTACTACTTACATGTTTATTTGGAAAAATAATCTGTTATTTTTCGTTGTTTTCTTTGATTAGATGACACAGTAAAAATTACATTTTCAATATTTATAATGGAAATTTGCACAGTCTCTGAATAGTCAGTATGGAATTCAACGAACCGCGATAAAGTTTTAAAGGTATAAAGGAGATATAAGGCGATAAAGGAGACATCAAAAGACGGTATCCAAGAAAATATACCGATTTCCAAACCAGAAATACAAGGTTGACATCCAATTTTGGCTTTTCATTCCAGTCTAAAAAGTACGTTATAACCAGATTAAGGCTTTTGCATAGTCTGTTATAGATGAAGATGTAAACCATTACATTATATAGGGTTTCATTCGGGACCAAGCATCTGAGTACGTTATAAGCGAAAGTACGCTATATCCCAGGTACGTTATAACCGGTGTCGACTGTAAAATAAAATAAAAAATTTACCCTTGACACCATTTCTGCTGATTCTTATGTAAAACGACCTCCTGTATCCGAACAATTTTAATAAAATGAATATATATATACAGAAATATTACTTTTTTTTTTTAATTAAATTGAATCATATTAGATTTCTTTACAAAATTTAACATGGCAACTTTTCCAGATTTTATAGGATATTCAAATAAAAAACTTGTCAAAAATTTCAAAACTAAACCTGAAAATTTATTAAAATGATTCATTCCTAAATATAGATAAATGCCATTAATGAAAAATGCATTTGTTTAGAAAAATATGTTTATGAAGTATAGTAAAATAGAATTGACAGTATAAATATAATAAAAAAGATACTGAAATTTTATTTTATTTTATTTTATTTTTAATTAAATTGAATTATATTAGATTGTTTTATAAAATTTAACATTCCAAATTTTTCAGATTCTATAGGATATTCAAGTTAAAAATATGGCAAAAGTTTTATAACTAAACATGAAAATTTATTTAAAGGTTTTATTCCTAAATATATAATTGTTATTAAAGAAAAATACACTTGTTTAGAAAAATATGTAGATAAGAAATAATAAAATATAATTAGCAACGTAAATACAATGAAAAAAAAAAAAAAAAAAAAGAAATAGTACTAAAGTTTTTTCAATTTAATTGAATTTTTTAGATGATTTTGCAAAATTAAATTTAGCAAATTTTCCTGATTTTATGAAGCATTCAAATATATGAAATTTGTAAAAATTAGAAATGTATAAAAAATCCAAAATTAAACTTGAAAATTTATTGATGTTTCATTCTTATCCATGAGTTCATGAAACAAAGTTATCAAATAAAATCAAAATTGAGGAAATACTTGTATTTGAAAAATCTATAGAAGTTATGAAAAAACAAACCTTTATGATATGCTCACAACATTTAAATTTTTTTTTTTTTTAAATCGTCAAATTTTAAAAATTTAAAAAAATTTTGAAATCGAAATTATTGTGAAAAGTTATAACACGGCTTTTGTTCCGTTTCAATATTAGTAAATCAAACAAAGTAATTGATTAAAAATCAACTTACAGCAAAATGTATTTAAATTAACCACAGTTAAACTGCAAGTAGCATTGTGAAATAGTGGTATAGTAGATTAACTACTCGTCTACTTTTCGGAAAACCCGGCTAAAGTAAAATGAAATCGTGTTATTTTGAGAAACAATTAATTTACAGCTGCGCTGTAAATTTATACTAAAGTGTTGAGTCATTTAAATTGCCTGCATTTTATGCTGTAAATTTGCTTATTATTTATTTGTTTATTTTTACAGAGTAGCTTTTACATAGAAACTAACCTTTAAGCAATTTTTGTGCCTCTCTAGCAGTGAAGTAAACTGTATAAAAACTTGCTCAAGAAACTTATTTTTAAAAACTTAAACCTATTACTTTAGAAAGTATAATAGAGGGATGTAATTAAACTTAAAGATAAATAAATAAATAAATAATAATAATAAATAAAATAAATATAAGCAGCATATGTAAAACATTTTTTAAAGAAAATAATAATAATTCAGACTTTGAAAGAAAAAAATATTTTTAATGAAGAGGTATATAATTAAATGTATAGAAAAAAGATTTATTTAAATTCACAATTTTAAAATATAAATTTTAAGATCCGTTAACTTACTAATCAACCAAATACGTAATTTTCAATTATAAGTTAACTTATACGTTGTTAATATTTGAAGATTACATACTTGTTTTTAAACTTATTCTAAATATTTAAAAAATATGTCTCTTTTAAATATTTTACTATTTTATTTTATTGATTTTATTTTATTTAGCCTTCTTAAAATAAAGAAAAGAAACAAAGAAATCTTACAAAAGTACACGTTAAAAGCTTAAGGACTTATAGCACTGTTAAAAAAATGCAACTTTGCTGCCAGAAATTCTCTGTAATTTGATTAAAAAAAAAAGTCGTAAATTACGGAAAAATTACGTTGACAAAACGTATTTTTCTGTAATTACAGAGAATTTCTGGCAGGAAAGTTGCATTTTTTTTTTTTTTTTTTTAACAGTATGGGTTTCAAAGGCGGGGAAAAAAAAAAAAAACATAATTTCTCTATTCATTATTATTATTATTCATTATAAACAAAATGTTTTCGTTCAAAATTTTGAGAATATAAAAGAGAAACATTTAAGCAATCTTTCTTAAAATTTGCATCAAAAATTTTGGAAAATTCAACCTGTGCGTCCTGGTTTCTGGAAACCCTTCACTGTTAAAAATTTGGTGTTAGTTTGAACCAAAACTTGGTACTGAAGTAGCTGCAACCACCCGATGGTTTAACCTTTTACCATGATTTGGTAACTTTAAGTTGAACCAAATATTGGTATTACGTAAGAAAGAAAAAAAAAAAAAATCGAAATCAAAAACAAAAACAAAAACAAAAACAAAAACAAAAACAAAATTGCACTTTACCCAATGCTTTCGACTACGCTTTTTAATTTAATCTTGATTTGGTTTCGATAGAAATTTTGCTGATGAGCAGATGTAGGGTAGCTCCAAGTTTTGGTGCAACTTATATTCAATTGCAAGAAGTAGAATATTTAAAAAATGAGGTTAAACCATATTATGACATTGCTTTTAACTTTACTCCATATAGTGGTTCAAGTTTGAACGGAAATTTTTTACAGTGTTCAGAAAAGTGGTGGACACATTTTCTCAAAAATTAACGCACTGATCTTATTGGAATTAGTTCACTTCTACAAAATATAAATCACTAGTGCTTGAACGATGGATAATAATAGTAATAATAATAGTAATAATATATAAATTTTTAATTTTTGGCAGAGTTGTATGCAAAACAGTATATTTTCTTTATTACTCACTATTTATTCGGTATTATTTTCGGTACATTTTACCCTACATATAACCTTGTAAAATAAATTGTAATGAAAAAAAGAAAGAAAAGAAAAGAAAAAAAATAAAAACCTTCGTTCGACCACTATTGAATTCTATTTTGAAGAAATTGCCAAATTTTCGATGAGGTCGGTGTATTAGCTTTTGAAAAATCGTATCCAACGCTTTTCTTCAAAGGTATCCGGGAACCAGAACTCACTGGTTGATTTTTTCAAAATTGTTAATGAAAATTTTATAAAATATTGTTTAAATATAGTACTTTTATATACTCAAAATTGTAAATAAAAATTTTATTTATTACATTTAAAAAAAAAAAAATGTTTTTTTTAGGTTTTAAAACCCATGTAACTCCTTAAGATAAATATTAATCTCTCTTACAAACATAAATTTATGGTTCCTATTCAATAAAAAATCAAAATTAAATTAATGAAAAATATTGCAACTGAAGATAAAAGACAAAATACTTTTTACCTATGTTTTCTTACTTTTATTTAACGGCAACTTCCAAATGCTCACTTATGCATTTTTATTTTGTAACGTCAGTTTTATAAACCAACTATACTTTGCGGAAACATTTTCTTTTTTTCTTTGCTTCTGGCAGTGACGTGAATTTCATGAAAGCTGACATAATTAAATTATTGATTTAAAATTGATACGGGTAGTCCTTAAAAGAAAAAAAAAGTATTTTTAAGAACCACTTCAAAGTTCATTAAAGTCATTTTTTTATGTATGATACCAAATAATTTCTTTTAAAGTTAGTAAGCCTTTACCTAAATAGACACTAGAATTTTTTTTTTTTTTTTTTTTTTTTTTATTTAAGTACTTTGTTTTTAGTATCATTAAGAAAATTCAATATTATTATTATTATTATTATTTTAACGTTATTAGTAATTTAAAGGAATGGCATAATAAAATTTTTTTAACCGACTTCAAAAAAGAAGGAAGGTTCTCAATTCAAACCGTATGTTTTTTTTATGTTTGTTAGCTCATAACTTCTGAACGGATGCTCCGATTTTGATAATTTTTGTTTTGTTGAAAAGGTCTTGGTCTGAAATAGGTCCCATTGTAATATCTTTACGATCTAAAGAAAATACAGGGTGCCCAAAAAAATCAGTCCCACCTCTTTTAACTGCTAAATGGCTGCAGCTATAGTGATAAAAATGGTATGTAAGTATAGCAAAGTGGCCATGCAGCACAAGGTTTAACCGCTTGCAACGCCACCTGGTGGAAAATAGCGGAGTTAGTTTTCCTATCTCGAAAACGGTTCTAAAGAAAAAAGTGAATTACAAAGTTGAAAAGTATCATCGATTTAGTACAAAAAGATAGTTTAGACATTCATGCTAGCTTTCCTATCTCGAAAACGTTTCAAGGGGGGCTGTAGGTCCTAATTATCATATAAAACTCTTCCTAAGCCTAATTTGAATTGTTTAACATAGGTTTACATAACAGTACTCGTTATCTTACCTCTTAATTTCCAGGTAAGAGAAAGTAGTGTGAGTGACTCACCAGATTACTTGTTTTTGTTTGTTAGCTCATAACTTCTGAACGGATGATCCGATTTTGATACTTTTTGTTTTATTGTAAAGGTCTTGGTCTCAATTAGGTCCAAATGTAAAATCTTTACAATCAAAAGAAAAAACAGGGTGCCCAAAAGTTGGTCCCGACTCTAACTGCTGAACAGCTGCAGCTATAGTCATAAAAGTGGTATGTAGGTATAGTAAAGTGGTCATGTGCTACGCGATTCAATCGCCTACAGCACCAGCTGGTGGAAAACAGTGGAGTTAGCGTTCCTATCTCGGAAACGGTTTAAGACAGGGGAAAAAAGTGAATTATAAAATTGCAGAGCATCATTGATTTAGTACGAAAAGATAGTTTAGACATTAATGCTAAAAACAGAATGCTTAAAACGTGCATTTGTTTGTTCACAATTTCCTATTTTGTGTACACTTGAACGACATTGCATATGTTGTAGCGTAGCGGATGATATTTATGCTATGTAAAATTCAAAGTATAGTTATTGTAAGCGGTCACATTGATTAACGCATAGACGTTTTAAACCGACTTAAGAGGTTCTCAATACAAACCATGCTTCTCGTTGTTATTGTTGAAATTTGTTAGCTTTTATCTTCGAAAGAGATGATTTAATTTTAATACATTTTTTGTTGTATTGATTTTAGCCTGAAATAGGTTTCATTATGATTTCTTTAAGATATAAACAAATTATAGGATACTCACAAAAGTCTCTTCTCACTGTAACTGCTGAACGCATGCAGCTACACTGGTAAAGGCAGTATGTAAGTATCGATGTTGAAACTTCTGTCCGTCAGCTGCAATGTATATTTTGCTCTTTGTTTGAACTTTACGCTGCGCAATTTCCAGCGCAGCGGGTGACACATATTCACTGTAATGTTCAATATATATGCCTAACAGAATTTTTCGTTACGAATACAACGTATCTATTCTTTACATTTCTAAAGACTTTTTAACTTAACGTATGTTCATTCAACAGATAGTTTTTTGCTCATAACCGATAAAGGCAAGAAAAGTGACACAACTTAAAAATGCAGCATTTGAGAAAAATCAACTTAAAAATAACTTGACTAGAATAAAACTGGCACAACTGTCTTTCGAGTGGATAACTTTCTAGATGGAGATGTAACTTTATTGTTCACATTGAATGCATTTCATGTATTTTTCAGTGACATAAACCATTTTTTGAGTTATGTCACTTTTCTTGGAAGTTGTGATTTGTGAAGCTGCCGTCGAACGTATTTTGATGTTCTGCTATATGAATAAGTTTTCACTGAAAAGAGAAAAATAAAATCTTTTTGTAAAAAAAATAGAACCGACTCCAAGCAACTACTATTCAAACAACTAAAATAATTTCCTTCGCCAAACAACCTATAACACTACAATTAATCATAACTTTTGAAATCGGCGCAAAATTAAATAAAAATTGATAACTTTATTCAATACAAAAGTCAAATCCTATTCAATATACACATCTCACATTGTCACCTGCTAAACGCAGCCGAAAACTACTTTGATTCAAGAAAACAAATAAGATTTCGTAAGCATCAAAAGTTGGCGAAGATGCTGGTATCTGACGTCCTTGGTGAAAGAAAAATCGCAAAACTATCTGGCAAACATATTTAATTTCTTTAGGATATCATGATTAGTTTGATAAGGTATATTAAGAGAGTAATCAAGAATATGAAACAATACATCGTACAATATATATTATGAAAATATACATCTTGCGTGTATGTTTTGATCGCCAAATCCAAAACCCATCAAGGATGATAGTTATCAAAGTTATACTTGCAAAGGGAACCGTAACTTCGTAGAAACATAAATACCACATTGTAAAGAATGTTCACTCTTCTATGTAGATGCTACTAATGGACCAATTGTATACAGTGATAAAATAATAAAGGAAACGTGAAAATGGATCATTCGAGACAACAGCATTTGTTGCTACCGATCTAAAAACAAACCTTTAAAAACTAATTTAATTTAATTTAATTTTGCGCCGACTTCAAAAGTTATGATTAATTGTAGTGTTATAAGTTGTTTGGCGAAGGAAATTATTTTAGTTGTTTGAATAGTAGTTGCTTTTTGGAGTCGGTTCTATTTTTTTTACAAAAAGATTTTATTAAAACTAGAAATGAAAGCTGTTTAATATTTTCTCTCTTGCAATTATATAGATGAAATAGACGCGTTAGTTTCGTGGATGTTGCATTTTAGAGTGAATATTTTAACGTAATTTTTATTATTTTCATTTTCATTTTCATTTTCATTTTCATTTTCATTTTCATTTTTATCTTTTTTTTTTTTTTTTTTTAATAAGAACACAATTATGGTAAATTATGACCTTAAATTTACACATTTTTTTTTCTTTTGTAGATTCAAGAATCAAAGATTCTATAACACTACTAATATAAGTATTTACAAAGATACACCTGACATACATGACTAAAAGCTTAAAAACTTTGAAATGACTTCCTTTAACTTTCCGATCACTTACTAGTTACCAGGTATTTCAACAAATTTCAAACGGTTAATAATTCAATAGATAAAGAAAATGGAAAATTATAACAGGTTGTTTAAATAGTTCTCCCTCCAAGTTGCATGTACGTACGATACGCCGTTATGTATTTTGTGCGCCCTGTAAAATAATTATAAATAGTTAACTTTTAATTTCCAATAATGAACAAGCTATTAAAAAAATTAAACGTATGAAACATATTATCATTTAAATAATTTAATTCACTTTACGCAATCAGATCTCATATGCGCAAACTATTTCATGTTTCACCGTTTTAAATATATATTTATATGTAAAAGCTAAAGCCGTCTTTTCCATACGTAGCTTACTAAAACAATATAACATAAACCAAATTTGTTTTATGTTAAATAATTTAACAATGCAAAAATGAACTTAAAATAGTTTTAACTCATAAATAGTAATGTATGATTATTCTCCTATATATATTTGTAAAAGGACTGTAAGTCATGCACTAATGAAAAGCTTGATGTTTATAATCACCTTTAACATGCATACCCAGTTTAAATCAAACCGAATGCAGCATTTAATTGCTGTCGTGTTCATTTATACAGATACTTTTACAAATTTTTGCATACACGCATATATCTTCGCAAAAATAGCAAAAATGAATCCAGGATATCTTAAAAACATCGATACGCCAAAAAGACATAGTCGTATTTTTTCATGATTACAATATTATCTTAATGAAATGTGTATTCATAATAATAATAATAATAATAATAATAATAATAATAATACAGTTTAACCTTCTTAACGTGAATCTCCAGGGAAATAGAAAATTTATTCATGTTATCAGTAGTTCATGCTATCAGTCACTCAGAAACTAATTTTCATTTTGATAGGGATTGTGAAAACAGTTCATATTAATATTAATTCAGGTTAAGTACGTTCACGTTAACGAGGTTCGACTGTAATAATAATAATAATAATTATAATATTTTTATTATGTTTTAGTATTAGAGCTACTACTAATTCTCTCTAACCCAACTGATTAAATTTTATCAGAAATTTGTTGATGGAAATAATTTAATAAATAATTATTAACATTATTTTGTTATTTTTATTCATTCATACAGGGTGAGCCTGGAAGTCCCGGACCCCCTGGTCCCCCGGGACCTCCGGGACCTACCGGATTGCCAGGGTTTGATGGCAGAGTTGGTCTTCCAGGAGAACCGGTAAGTATATATTTGATTGCATAATTGGAAAATAAATTTCCATCATATAAAATAACTGTTTTCTTAAATCTAGTGCCGTTTAATATAACAGGCAATCAATCTTTTCAATATTGTTATGTAATTTTATTATCGTGAGGTGTTTTTTTTTTTTTCTTTTCACACTTGTAATTGTGTAATTTCCTTTATTTGATGCGGTTCTGTGTATTTTATTAGAGTGAAGTTTTTTTTCTTTTCACACTTGTAATTGTGCAATTTCCTTTATTTAATGCAATTATGTGTATTTTATTAGAGTGAAGTTTTTTTCTTTTCACACTTGTAATTGTGCAATTTCCTTTATTTAATGCAATTCTGTGCATTTTATTAACGGGAGGTTTTCTTCTTTTCACACTTGTAATTGTGCAATATCCTTTATTTAATGCAGTTCTATGACTTTTATTAGCGTGAGGTTTTTTTTTTTCTTTCTTTTCATACTTGCAATTGTGCAATTTCCTTTATTTAATGCAATTCTGTGCATTTTATTTGCGTGAAGTTTTTTTTTTCTTTCCACACTTGTAATTGTGCAACTTCCTTTATTTAATGCAGTTCTATGATTTGTATTAGCATGAGGGTTTTTTTTTTTTTCTTTTTTTTTTTCATACTTGCAATTGTGTAATTTCCTTTATTTAATGCAATTCTGTGCATTTTATTTGCATGAAGTTTTTTTTCTTTCCATACTGGTAATTGTGCAATTTCCTTTATTTAGTGCAATTCTGTGCATTTTATTAGCGTGAGGTTTTCTTCTTTTCACACTTGTAATTGTGCAACATCCTTTATTTAATGCAGTTCTATGATTTTTATTAGCATGAGTTTTTTTTTTTTTTTTTTTTTTTTTTTTTCTTTTCATACTTGCAATTGTGTAATTTCCTTTATTTAATGCAATTCTGTGCATTTTATTTGCGTGAATTTTTTTTCTACTTTCCACACTTGTAATTGTGCAATTTCCTTTATTTAATGCAGTTCTGTGTATTTTTTGCGGTTGTCGCAAGGAAAAAAAAATGTTCTAATCACAGTTTTTTGTAGAATAAAATATTCTGCATATAAACAATTTATAAATGTTGTCCTTTTTTAAAAAATAAAATACTATTATCTAGGACTTAATATATACTTATGTATTCTTAGGGACCACCTGGAGAACCAGGAGCGCCAGGTTCACCGGGACCTGTGGTAAGTTTAAAAATGATTTTGAAAATATCTTTATATATGTATATAGTTTTTTTTCCCCCACCTGTATAAACACGCCTTCAAACTATATATTGCTGTGAAATAACTGTCCCTTTTATGTTTTTAATTCTCAAGATGAAGGAGATACACACCAATATATGTATATATACACTGTCTACCAATAAGTATTTGGACACTTTCGAATTTACACATTTTATGAAATATCAAAAAAGATTCTTTAGGCTCTTTCTCAGGATTCTTTATCTTGAAGCTTTGGTAGTGTAAAGAACATGTTATACCTCATATATTTCAGCAAAAGTTGTGTGCAGAAAAGAAAAAGGGGACCAGTAAAAAATTAAACAAAAGTAAAATTGTTTTGGATTACCCTGTAAAAAGTGATGCTTTAAATGCGTTTTGGCTGCAGCATGTGATTAAGATAATTTTTCTTATTATATGTATAAATTTGTATGAGGCTATCATATATATTCACGGAGATATAACGGTTTTCTATTATCTAAAATAAAAACTAAATTATAAGGGGTTTTACTCACATATTTATTTTTATTCAAACAATGGCCAATGATATTACAGTGTTCGCTGATTGTAAATAAATATTGATTAAAATCTCTACCGTCTTCTTCTTCTTCTTCTTCTTTTTTTTTTTTTTTTTTTTTGAGAACTAAAATTCTGTTTATTCTATCTCTCATAACTTTTTGAATTTACACGACATTTGTTTGGTGTTTTCATATAAGTTGCTCAATACATTTAGCTATTAAATTATGCAAATGAAATTTTTCAAAAGCTGACGCATGCGTAGATAAAAATTATTTACTAAATATGCTCATATTTTGCAAGATATTTAACATTTTTGCATTCTGATTGAAGTATGCTGCGTATAATGTAGTATGCCAAATTTCCTGAAAATAACTTTTTGCTCTTGGTCTAATATCCTATGTGTAATAATTAAAAAGTGGAAATGTTTTTTGCAATTTTTTTAAACAAATAAAAATAACATATTTTGAGCCTTAGTACAAAACATTTTTTTTTATTTATATTGGATGTATACTACATAATTGATCAACGTGATAATGATTTTTCATAATTCAACTTTAATTTAAAGGAGGGGGGGGGGACTTAATGTTATTAGAACAAAAGAAAAAAATCTACACTACAAATTAAAGAATATAAATAAATAGTAAAATTATTCAAATTTTTAAACTCTAGATTTGTTAAAACTTTTGTATACCAAAACCGATATTATTCAAAACCGATATATTTAACACTTATTCATCCCTTTACTACATTAGGATGCAAGTATAATGCAAAATCTTTAACATCATTGTATAAAAAATTTCCCCACTATCACATGTCGATGAACTCTCCAAAACACTGTACTTGCTTGTTCCAATATTTTTTAACTGCATGCATTCATAGGATTTTTTTCTTTAAAGATAAAGAGTATACAGTTTTTCTTCATGTAAATCATCAAAGGGTTCTTGACCTTTTTTCTAACTACCTTAAAGCTGTATTTGCCACGGAACAAAAGCTCTAGAATTAACCTGCCTCACCTTGACTTATTTTTTATTAGCTCGTTGAAAAGAAAAAAAGAAAAAGAAAAATCAGATATTAATAAATATCAAAGCGTTATTCAATAAGGTTTTTTTTTTTTTTTTTTTTGTATATATATAAGAATAATATGGTGTAGAAATGACACTACTTTACCACTTCTTTTTCACCCAACATTAATATAGATATACTGATCGGTCGATATTTCCAAATGAGCCTATTTTCAAATTTGCTAAATCTAAAATAGCGGCCAAATGTCGTAATAAATAGCCAGTACTGAAAAACCGTTTATTTAAAAATAAACTGTTTTTTTTTTTTTTTTTTTTTTTAATCAAAATAATGGAAAACGATTCATCGAATGTAATGTAAATTTATTTATTTATGAAAATTAAATTCAGGGCAAATTCATCTTAATCATCGCTACTCTATTTGTCTCGAAAGAAATTATACCTTACTATCTCAAATATATTACACTTTTTATTCTACCTGAATTCGACCCCGATGAAAGAAAATTATCATTTTTTTTTTTTTTTTTTTTTTTTTCGGTTTGAATTAATTATCGTTTCTATTATTTTTACTGTTATTATTATTATTATTATTATTATTATTATTATCAATTTTAAACTTTTTTTTTTCTTTCTTTCTTTGTTTTATTTTATTTTATTTTGTTTTGTTTTTTTACAATTTTCCTCTAATTTAGTATTCTCACCGTGGAGGATAAAAATTATGATGACATGTCTCAGGACCATCCTCAGGGAGGGGGAGAGGAGCGTCCCAGATCGTCAAAAAATACCCACTGCGCAGTACTAGTGCGACGTTAAACCCAACCAACCAACCTTTACTTTAGCTCAATCTTTTTTTACCATAATTTGGAGGCTTTTAGAGCGGTGGAAGAGGAAGACAACCGCCAAATTGCCAAGTGGTGGTTCTTACATTGCATTACATCTATTCTTTTAAATTATCTTTTAGACTTATTTTATTTATTTCAAATAACGGTAAAAAAAAAAAATACATTGTTGCATTTCTGGCGTCATATTTTTGTGCGAAACCACTCTTTTTTCATTTTTTATTGATTCCTCCAAACCAATGATAAATTTTTTAAAATACATTTATGTAGAAATGACCTCGGTTTCCAGCGTTAGTTTTGGAAAACTTGGTTTTTTATTAGTAAGAAGACTGTTCCAGTTTAAGGTGGAAATTAAGTCATATACTGTAATTGAACAATGAACATTTCTGATAGATACTAAAAAAAATTAAAAATAGTTTTTGATATAGTTTTATTTGAGATGCATTTTTGTATGAGGGGAAGGCTGTAATTTCCACAACTCCTGATTTAAATATTATTGCAGAAATTATAAAACCTTTAACGCTTTTTTAAACGAATATATGTATCAAATATATCTTTATATAGCAAAAATAGCAAAAGAAATAAGAAAAACCAACGGGTGTTCTTTTAAATTGATCACCCTGTACATTTCGTTGAACAAATTTAGTTCAATATATAAATATTAAATGAAAATGTAAACTTTTATATGAAATGTACTTCAGCGGTAGGTCCCTTTAAACATGTTTTAAAAGGAATATTTTTATCATAATGATGTCAGATTACCTTTAAAATATTAGTTATGGTACTGGCATGAACTTAATTCACTATGAATCTTTTACTTTGAAAATTTCGTATGTTATTCGAAATTTATCGATTTCTTAAAATGGTAAAATAGGGTAACTTTTGGCATAATTGTCATTATAAAGAATATTTTCATCGTCAAGATGTGAGATAATTATAAAATATTACTTATTCTAATTAAAAAATATTATTTATATAATATTTAAAAAAAAATTATAAAAAAAATATATATATATATATATAATATGAAATATTATTTATGATATTCGGATGAACTTCATTGACAATGAATTTCCCAATTAAAAAAATTCATGCGTTATTCGAAATTTATGATTTTCTTAACATGAAAGAATAGGGCAAAATTTTGCATACACATCCATTATGAGGAATATTTAAATCGTAAAGATGTCAGACCACTTTTAAAATATGATACTGGCTTGAACATCATCGACTGTGCACATTCTAATATCAAAACTTTATAAGTTATTCGAGAATTAATTTTTTTTTTTTTTTTTAATAACATACAAGAATAAAATAATATTTCGCATAAACTTCCATTTTCAATTTTATTGCATAGGAAATAATAGAGAATAGCATGAAAACTAAAATACGAAACTGACTCTAATAAAATTAGTCAATATTAAAATAAGGCAACTGTATCGAATTGAACGGTGGTTAGAGTAGAAGGTGTAGAAGGTATTTCAGTCTGTGACCGTATTGAGCTATGGGTTACATTCATTTCTCTTAACATGAATATATTTTGTCCTGTAGATTTAAAAGAATAAATATGTGAGGGAGAATTGAAAAGTGGCCTGTAAATACTTTAGGATTGGAGAGATCTGCTTTTAAGGACATTCTTATGCGCGAAACAATAACAAAAAATCCGTTGCTTCATGACTCGGTAAAATTTGGTCTTTTTGTTTTTTGTTGTTTCTGACGGAAATTTGTATTAAGAAGATTTTTCCTGAAACTGTGTGAAAACGATTTCCAAGAAAAGATTTATTAACTCATACTTGAGAAAACGGCTATTAGAATCCAATAATACTAGAAACCCTGTATATTAAGTATATAATATTTATTAGTTGTATATAAACATATTTTGGGAAATGGTGTTTTAGAATTTACAACTTCATAACATTAAAAAATAATTCTAATCTTGATAATTAAAAATATATAGTATATATATATATATATATATATATATATATATATATATATATATATATATTGAATTTACAAAAAGATTATTTTAACGTAGATATTTTGAGAAAGAACCGGCAGTATTAATATATTTTCTATCGTTTCTAGGGTCCGATGGGTAAAGATGGACTTGCAGGACCTAAAGTAAGTAAAGCAAAATGCATGTTTTATAACTTATCAGCTTTAGAACGAATTTTTCCTGAAAATGAATTTGTTGAAAAGAGGGAAATATGTTGTGAACAAAGTACTTGTTCTCGTATAATAATATTTTACATTTACTTTTAAATTTCTCCAGCTTTTTATGAATCTAGCCACACTTAAAATATTAAAAATTAAATTTCGCGTTTCGAATGCCAAATACGAAATATTCATAGCTAAATTGCATTCGTATTAATGTCAAAAACTTTAAATAAACTCAGTAATTTTAATTCTTAAAATATGACGTCATATCTTTATATTATAGCTAATATTTTCATTTATTTTTTGGAACTATGGATGATAAAAATTAAATGAAATCTCGTTAGAATGGCTAGTATATTAGATCGATTGAAATTAACTTTGAAATAAATCAATTCTAGATACCTTCATAGCAACCGTAAGATGAAATTCACAGTCACAGAATCGCCATTAAAACGATTATTTGAAAATATTACAAATATGCACTCATTTTTTAATTTATTACCTCAACTCAGTAGTTTATGTTTATGGAAAATACTACTATACTTGATTAAATCTTTTGACAAAAAATTTTCAAGAAAATTTATAATTAGCATTTGAAAAAGTTTGCTTGTTAATAATTTTAATTTTTCTATCAGATGTCGTTACTTTTAATTATTTTCAATATTACAATTATCCTTATTATATATAATCTAGACAAAGCCGGAATTACATCTCGAAAAGTAACAAGTGTCACAAATCCCATCTAGATTAAAATTTGATTTTTTTATAATCATATATTAACTGAAGCGATCATTATTTGGTTAAATTAATTTAAGTCATGTGTTTCAATTCTTCATGACTAATGCATCTATAATCTGACATACCGTCGGCATTTAATTACCTAGATAAGAAAATGCATTTAAAGGCAATTTTTATTTTCGGACGCATTTATTATTTTACGTTAAATAATTTTAGATTTTACTGTTCTCTGTAAGGATAAAAGTAATTTAAACTATGTTTAATTTTTTCTCCAATTCTTATCGATAAACTATACTCTCAGTCTAAGTTATGAACGGAATATCGTAATTTTAAAATCAAATTATATTCATTGAAATAGGCAATGAAAGTTTTTAATTACTTTTTGCCTTTCTTTAAATGTAACTCACTAAAGAAAAAAAATTAAAAATTCTAATCCTTATAATATATTCTATGCACGTAAATGGTACAAAATTTAATTAATTAAAGAGTTTTAAAATTTTATTTTCTTATAAAATTAAATAAAATTAATCATGTAATAATGATAAAAACTTAAACTTCAAACTATAGAATGTAAATTCTAAAAAATCAACAATTTTCTCTCCTAATCAACAATTACTAAATAGGCAAATTAATTGGCATGAGCCAACCTCTAATAAAGAATACCAATTCAAGTTGATCGAGTTGAATATATATTTGAGTATACAAGAGTTGATTCAACTAGTTCCCATAGGAGAATTATTAAGTAATTTGTTAAATAACATAATAAGAGAAAGAGAACAGAGATTGAATAAATATAATATCGTGTTAAAAAAAAAGCATAGTTTATTGAAAGTAAAATTGAATAAAAACCACGTTCTCAGAAACAAGCCTCGAAAATATTTTACAGAAAAAATGTACATAATAACTATAGCGTTGGGAATTCATTATGAATATTTTTTTACTTGTTGATAAAAACATCGAATTCCAAATGTTTCCATTCTTTTTAATGTATATTTATATTATTTAAAAATTTCGTTACTGTTATAGGGTGACAAGGGTGATCGTGGATTCATGGGTTCGCCTGGTCTCCCTGGAAGACACGGGGACCAGGGACCACCGGGTTTGCCCGGTCCTCCTGGCCTCAAAGGAAGTAAAGTGAGGCTCATTGAAACACACTCTTGGTGTTTTTATTTTCTGGGTGTTTTTTGTTTTTCATACTTTGTGTATTCCTTGGTGTCGTTTTTCCTATCATCTGTTTTATTTATTTATTTATTTATTTATTTTCTTTTTATTGGTGTGTTGACCGAAAAAAAAATTAACATTATTTTCACACTCTCCAGTTTTTATTTTATTTCGTAGTTATGCTTTATTTCAAAATTTTTATTTTGGTTACTGTTTGTGCCTTCCATCTAATAAGAGAAATGGCATGGTTCTAACCATACTAACCCATTTGTATTCTCAAATCTTGTAATGCATGTTTATTTGATTAAAACTTGCGGGATTATTTTTAATGTTAAAGAAATTTATTTTGTTTTATGTTAAATGTTTTCATGTAAAATGATATATTTATTTATTATATCTTCGTATAGCTTTTGAATTTTGTGATTTCATGTTCTTGTAAATTTTATTAAAATAATAATGCTCTAGCGGACATGTCAAACAAGATGATTTGCATATTGGTCTTTTGTAGAACAAGTTTATCGTTTGAATCCAATTTATATCTCAACATAAAGCAAAAAATATTTCATGAATAATATATATATGATTACAACAAAAGAAAAGCAAAGTGTAAAGCTAGTTTATATATATATATAAATACATAACTATGAATTCAATAAATATTATTTTTCCATAAAAATCTCTAATTTTCAGCTCTAAGTACTCGCAGAATGTAAACGCATGGCTAGTCTTTAACTTAATTAAAGTTATTTTTCTTTAAAATCCCTAATTTTCGACCAAATTAAGGATTTGTTTTTAATGTAAAGTCATAATCACTATATTTAGTCTATCTTTATTTTTTGTCAAAATTAGTTAAAAATTCGCGTTTATTTAAAGAAAACATTTTTGTATTCTAAGAAATGCATAACTAATCATCTAACATAAGGTAAAAGTTTAAAGATTGGCAGTTTGCAAATTTTAAAATATCAGTTCATAATGATCTGTAAAAAAAGCTCATTTTAAGTTGTTAAAATCCGTAATTTTCAACCGAATGTTATGACTTTTGTACTGTGAGCATTCATTACTTATAGTCAATTTTTAACTTTCGTCAAAATTGATTTAAAACTACCATTTTTTTTTTTTTTTTTTTTTTTTTTTAACGTTTTTATACTTGAATCTTAAAAAGAAAAAAACAAAATCGTGGTTTATCATTGGTTTATAATATAACATGATTTTTAAAAACTGAAAAAATTGCCAGCTCTCAAATTTTAAAATATCAATTTTACAAATTATAATTATATATTGTTATATACTAAAATTAAAATGGTAAGGGTATTTAGCATTGTATGAATATTATATGAGAATTCCTAATTTTAATTAATTACTTAATTAACATTTTGAAAATCAAATGTTGAAATTATGAAAAAATATTTCTGTGAACATTAGGAAAAAACAATTTTAAAGTATTTAAACTTTATAAAAGAAAGAATAGTTTTAAAATTTATTGATTTGCTTCATTAAATTTTTCCTATTTGGAAAAGTATTTTAGAATTTATGTTGTATAGAATTAAATGTTTACTTTATATATATGAATAACGGCAAATGCTCCATGAATAATATTTAAGCAAATTTATTTTTTTATTTATTTTTTAACCTTGTTTGAAATTTCAACGTGTAGAATGCTTTTATCTAATACGCTAAAATTTCATCTCGAATAGAATACTTTTATATAAGTTGATGAAGACAAAAAATGATTTACCTGCAGAAATACAAAATAAAAACTTCGCATTTCCACAAAATAGATGAAACGTTATCACGTGTTTTGAGTACATAAAAAAAAAAAAAAAAAAACTATTATGTTGTGGCCACCACAAGACATTCTTCTATACAAATTTACAAAAAGCAAATAATTTATTAAAACTATTATTTATTAAAATTATCTGACATAATGAATGCAAATGATTTTCATCTTAGAGAAAACTAACACAAAATATCCAAAGAAAGACAGTTTTATTGTCTATAAGTAATATCTTAAAAAATGCGTTTTCAAAATGGTTATCTCACATATTAAGTTTCGTACAGTTATATGCCCTACCAGTTGAGATATAGCCTTCCCGTTATGGAGGAAATTTCCAGTATAACAGCGCCATCTATTGGCCTATAAGCATCCAACTTGAATCAGCATAATGCCTCATAATGACCTTCTTACATATCAAATTTTGTTTGATTATACTCAGTAGAACCCTGATATATAGCCTCCCCTTAAATTGCGGAAATCGCTGTATATCAGCGCCACCTGTTGAGCGTTTGACTTCAAAAGTTGATAGACACTAATTTAGGTCAAGGTGCATCTGTATGTAAATTTATATGCAATTATGAGTAGTAGTTCCGGAGATACAGTTGCCACAAAATTTTTGTCTCTCTCACACACACACATTTTCTAAAAATGATAAAATCGTGTTCTAGAACACTCAAACCGTGTAAATCCGTCGAAAACCGAAAGTTGAAAATTTTTACGAATCCAATACTTTCTTCTATTGAATATAGAAAAAAGCAATAAGTAAGTTTAATTTTGAAACCGTTTGTAAACATTTGCTACAAGGTTTGAAATCAGCTGAAAATTCAATTAATTTGGCACCTTAATATATTTTAATAAATAACATAAACATATTTTTTCATAAAACTACCAGAAAATGTATCATAAAAACAAAAGAAAACAGAAAACTTATAAACTGTCAAGTTACCAGTCTACCTTGATGCAACTATTATAAACCCCATTCATCCAAAAGTAAGTCAATCGTCAGAAAAATGTAGTAAATGATACTGGAAAAAGCCTGACAGGAAGTTACAGAGTAAGCGATCGTTGGTTGACATGCCTCAGGAAGGATATGAATCTAAAAATACCATTAACCCAACCTCAGTCTTCTGTTAACAATCTGCACCCTTCATGTTCAGAAAGAGTCATTTGTGTTCCTGATAGATTTGAGGGACGTTAACGTCTATCTGCTTTTAGCTGATTCCAAAATAGAGGATATGTTTAGGAAATACCAACTGCAGAAGTGCTTCATGTTATTAGCAACTGTTTTGGAAGCAGTCATTTAGTAATTGTCTTAGACATGTTTACGTATAACATTATTTGAGATCACTAAAATAGAAAGGCTCGGATAGGATTGATTTTGTAGGATTTTCTTAAAGTTTTACTCCAACTTCACTGCGTGCTAAATTGTTTATCTTCATAAAATTATACTTATACACTGTTAAAACACACTAATCAATAAGCTATTTTAAAAAAAAACCTTTAAAACCCAAATTCTTAATGTATCGTATCACATAAGTTAAGTCTTTTCGAAGTTATGATTTTGCAAATTTTATTGCATTAAAGTGAAGATATTAATGTAATAAGGTGTTAAAGTTTAAGGTATTAAGGTGAATTGCATATATATATATATATATATATATATATATATATATATATATATATTTTTTTTTTTTAAGACTGAGGACTATTAGTATCAATCTGGGATTTTTGCGGTGTCATTTTTCGATAGTTGGACATTTATCAAAATCATTTTTCGATAGTTGGAAATTTATCGAAATCTAAAATTTATCGAAAATATAATTGAATAATTTGAAAGCGATGTTGTAATTAAAAAAAAAAAACTATAAATAATCTGAAGGTATTTGAAACAAAAATCAATTGAGTTAGTGAATCAACGAATGCTTTGCCAGCTTCTCTGGTCACTATATTTAAAGGGGACTAATGTGCAAGTTGTACCTGACGGGACTAAAGTGAAAGTTGTACCTCACAGGACTAATGTGCAAGTTGCACCGAACGAACAAACTATTTCTTTCAACGAAAATGCCTACTAACCCTGGACGATAGGTCTAATATATCGTATCATATTATACATCGTATTTATCGTAATATAACTCAATACTTATTTCGCTTCCTTCTTCGACTCGTTTTAATACGCATTTTTTATATGCATGAGCAGCCCCCGAAAAACAAAAACATTAAATCATTAAATTCATTTTTTTACTTATTTTTATTTCATGTTATTTCACGCGCACTTTTTATTTCCTAATTCAAAATTATAAAAAAAAAAAAAACTTTTTCGATATCGCTTGTAACGATACTGATTATTATTAATTTTCTTTTCTTTTTCTTTCAATAATAATAATAATAATAATAATAAAAAAAGATTTTGATGAAATTCTGGCAAAAGCAGAATTTAGTTTAGGACGGAGGACTATTAGTTTTTTTTTTTTCTTTCTTTCTTTTTTCAAATTATAACATCGCTTTCAAATTATTCAATTATTTTTTCGATAAATTTTAGATTTCGACAAATGTCCAACTATCGAAATCGACAACGCAAAAATCCCAGATTGAGACTAATAGGCCCTCAGTCCTAAAAAAAAAAAACTATTGTCCTCTGTCCCAAACTAAATTCTGCTTTTGCCAGAATTTCATCAAAATCATTTTCTATTTATTTTATTTTATTTTATTTTATTTTATTTTTTATTTGAAAAAAAATATTTTTAAATACTTCGAATATTTTTTGGCATAAAAATAGAGTCAAATTCAAACTCATTTATAAATGACTCATATAACTCATTATAACTCGTATATAAAGTCATCTTCTAATTTCGCATCGATAGTTTTAACATTACAAAATCTCGCCAAGCAAACTTTGTTGGCGACAACAACAGATTAATGGATTAAAAGTTAATTTGTAACTTAGATTTATTTATTTACATCACGTGATAATTTTAACACCAAAGGATTTTGTATATTTTCTTAGATATTCATCCGGGAGGATACATTGAGAAACCAATTGTTACCATTAGCAATATTAGTTTAGTTAGCTAAAAAAAATTTCTAATTATCGCATCAGTTAGCCAATTGTACTCTTGGATTCAGAAAAAATGCCCCTATCTAATGGTACCGATTCTGAAAAAATCGGACCGTTACTTTTATTTTATCTGGCCCTTTTAACGGTTTTGCGGCTGATTTTGCTTTTAAACGAAATTTCAAAAGATGAAATTCACAAACTTACCGTTCCAGATGAGAGCAAGTACATAAGTATTCGGGAAAAATAAGCAGAATTCTCTCATGTTTCAGAAGTTTCATTTCTTCTAATAGCTCCGAGCAGGAACTTCTCATTTTAAAGATTTTTTTTTATCTCATTTAACTATCCATGTCAAGTTTTGCGTCACTTTGCATACAATGGATGAATTTTCTAGAACAGAATATTTCAGAATTCGAAAAGTCTAGAAATTGCACAATATTAACTGAATAATTAACCTAAACATAATTAACATAATGACATAATGAATAAATGAACAATTTCGAATTAAATAAAAACCATTTTTAAACAATTTCCCTTGACAGAGATCGAAGCCACAATCTCTGATTTCGTAGCCCGGTGCTTTACCTCTGAGGACGACACTCACGAAATTTCATTACAATATTACAAGAGTAAATATGAAATGAATATTTAAATGAGAAAAAAAAAAAATCTTAAAACTGAGACGTTCCTACTGGAAGCTATAATTAAAAAAAAAAAAAAAAAAAAAAATGAAACTTCTCAAAAGTGAGAAGATTTTGGTTATTTTTGAGAAGATTCTGATTATTTCTGATAAGTGTGTTTTAGCAGCTTACATTATTCAAGGGATTTTAAAAAAGCATTTATCGTAACGCCTTTCATGAAATTAAATTTTTCATAAAAATCTTAAAAAGATATGAGAAGGTTTATCTTCTCATTTTTAAGTTGCTCATTTTTAAAAGTGTATAATAAAAGATTCACAAATAAGAAAGGATGGAATAATCATTATGTTTTACACGTTACATTTGTGAGGTTTGCGTTGACGCATACCCTATCTTAACTTAGTTACTTAAGTGTTAAGTATAAGAAGCACAAGACTCAAAATTAAGAGTTTATTCCGCTAGAATAAGGGAGGGTTGAACTGGCGTGATAAACTCAATCAACGTAAAATAAATACTTTAGAAAGCAGACATAAGAAATGCTTTAGATAATTTTAAATATCTCACCACAGACGACAGCAGAAGATTAGAGACGGATGCACTCTTTTTACTAGGTGACGTAAACTCCAAGCTATCCAGTCGCTTTCCAGCCGGATGCTTTTCTATTCAATATACCTAACAACACCGCACTTCTACACACATTAAATTAATTAGCTCCAACAGCACTAGAGCTTAGATATCCGACAATAACTTAATTCAAGAGCTATGCCCTAAAATATAGCATATCTAGCCGTCAGAATTATCTCCGCTAGACCAGAACTCACCATCACCAACATCACATTACGAAAATAACCTCCTACTTATACTTCCTTCAATTAACTTTCCGTCTCTTCACTTCAACCAAACTTCAATGCTTCTTCACATTCGCCTATACTTCCTTCGCTGCAGCGCTATATCGACACAAAACTATTCGAACCTAAAACTTCGCCGAGACCGACGCCGAAGCATTTTTAGTCTCCCCAACTTATTACGAGAGCTAGATCCAGCAGTATTTTAAAACGGTGGTTACCTACCACAGCCTCAACCTTACACCTTGTCTAATTTATTAAAGTAAAAAAGAAATGCTTTTAAACCAAACGATTTAAAACCAATCATAATTTAAGGAACCTAATGTAACCTAAATCCTGATGTATTACAAGCATCCCTAAAAACAAATTACTCGCTCTTGAGTCTGAGTCTTAGCAACATAGTCACACTTGACTTTCAAACGAGGTTTTAAAAAGGACTTTGTCATTTCAGTTACGTTAACATTTTGACATGTAAATAACAAACAAATATAACACATTTCAACATTAGTTTTAATTTTTGAGATTGTCAAATACAGTCTAACCTTGTTAACATGAATTACTTTTAACATGAAAAATTTCCACGATCCCCATCAGAATGAAAATTACTTTAGTTATATGAAGATTAGTTACTAATAGCATGAACTAATGATAACATGAACAAATATTTTTATCCCCCTTGAGATTCACGTTAACGAGTTTCGACTGTATTGCACATTCAAATTCCGTTTTCCACAGTACCTTAAAAAGAAGTAAAAAAAACTTTTTCATTGTCATTTTAAGAGAGCCCCATCTTATATATGTCGTTCATTGTAAAAGTGGTACACTGAGAAAAAATTCTGTAACTGACATCTAGAATCTAAATTGTGGCTCAAGAAAAAATAGTTCCATGTCATCCTTATAAA
This sequence comes from Salticus scenicus, assembly GCA_963930645.1. NCBI lineage: Eukaryota > Metazoa > Arthropoda > Arachnida > Araneae > Salticidae > Salticus > Salticus scenicus. The sequence continues at coordinate 121,539,580 of OZ005658.1, read as the reverse complement.
TTCCAGTCCCCTTTGAAAACGAGTTCTAGAAACCCCTATTAGAATTCTAGAGTGTTTGCCTATATTCACGAGGGCAAAGTTATTTAAAAATCTCTGCAAATAAATTCAAATGCAAGAGGCGGGTTTCAGCAAGTATAATCTTGGTTTATTACCCAATTCTAGAAAACCAAACGAGAATTTCTCGCTATACAAAATATACAGAATATTCAGAATATTGTTTCTCCATCTAGAAATGTGTAGACTAGAAATTCTCGATCATTTCGTCTATTCAGTTTATTGGAGTGCCTTATGCGCATAGCTCGAAAATGTATATTTCTAGTTAAGGGATTTAGAAAATGACCACTTATTCATCCTAGATGAACGCAGCATTTTTTTTTTCTCAGTGTGTAATTTCATATTATTTAAATATGTTTTTCTTTTCTTTTTCTTAATTGTATCGCATGCAATCATATCTTTCATTATAAAAAAGAAAAAACTCCATTAATTGCATTAAAATCCCATAAATGGCATTACTCATTTTCTCAGGTAACTAAAGCTTCTAAATATTCATCATAAAAGTGAAATCTCTATGTCATTTCAAATTAATTTTCTTATAACTTACAAGTTCTTATAACTCTGATTTCTATTAAACATTAAAAAAATAATACCTTGAATAAATACTCGTATTTTTTTTCCTACACACAAATTTGTAAACAGCTCGTTATTTCAAAATCCATTTACAAGGAGATAATTAGTTCCATATCATACTATAGTTATGGGGAACTTAGGTAATCGTGAAAATTTTCGACCTCAGTTTTTTTACTTTTTTATACGTCTTCAGGTGTGAGGAATCCGAAAATGACAAAATTAGTATGGTGTCCGTCTGTAGGGTGTTTGTTAGTTTGTTAGTCCGTTAGTGAGTCCGTTAGTTTGTTAGTCTGTGTACACGATATTTCAAGAACAAATGGTCGCAGAGAAGTCAGATCAGTTTTAAAATATTACTTTTAACACTAGCAAGAATTCATTTGCAACATTCGAATTAAAAAACTTCGTAAGTTATTTGAAATTTACGATTTCCTTTACACGGGAGAATAGGGCAAAATTTCACTTAAACGTCCATTAAGTAGAAAATTTTTATTGTAAAGATGTCAGGACAGTTTTAAAATATCAGTTTTCAACTCGGAATGAACATCATTAACTATAAACATGCTACTTTGAAAATTTCGCAAGTTATTTGGCATTTACGAATTTCTTAAAATGGCAGAATAGGGCAAAATTTCACATAAACGTCAATTTTTAGGGATATTTTCATCGTAAAGATGTCAGACCACTTTTGAAATATTATTTAGGACACTGGCATGAATATCATTGACTATGAATTTTCTAATATACAAATTTCGTAAGTTATTAGAAATTTACGAATTTCTTAACAGGGCAGAATAGAGCAAAATTTCACATAAACGTCAATTTTTAGGGATATTTTAATCTTAAAGATGTCAGACCACTTTTGAAATATTATTTAGGATACTGGCATGAATATTACTGACGATGAATTTTCCAATATAAAAAATTCGTGAGTTTACATTAACATCCCATAAATGGCTTTTCCCAGGGAACTAAAGCTTCTAAATATTCATCATAAAAGTGAAATCTCTATGCTATTTCAAATTCATTTTCTTATAACTTATAATTTCTTATAATTCTGATTTCTATTACACATTTAAAAAAAATGATACACTGAATAAATACTTGTATTTTTTTTTTTCTTTCTTTCTTTTTCCTACACACAAATTTGCAAACAGCTCGTTAATTTAAAACCCATTTACAAGGAGATAATTCACTTTTACAATGAACGTCTTATATATTAATAGAATTGAGTGTATAAAGACATCGATCTCCAAATATCCGTAAATGGTCGTAAACCTAAAATGATAAATTAAAATTTTATGTTCACAATTTTTCTAAATCACATGATTACCATTATGTAAAATCAACAGGTTATATCTGAAATTTATTAAACGCATTTATCTGATAAATTCAGGTAAACACTCACAATCCATATTTGTTCAAGTTTGGGTTGCAGCTCATCATAAATACCTTGTAAATCACCGCCTAAGCCGCGATGTAATAAAGAATGCCATACATATGAATTAATTTTAATACAGGGTTTTTTAATTCACAATTTTTTTAGCCAATTTTGATTTTAAAAAAGTAGGTTTTTATGATCCATTCCTAAATTCAATATGTTATTTTACGGCCACACTGTACTTACATTTTACCTAGTTAGTTTATATTAAAAATCCTTCAGCTTAATATATATACACTCTATAACAAATAAAAGCGACGCACCAAGAAGAAGTAACGCAAACTGGACACAAATTGACATGCATACAGGTTTCGATGGAATGGAAAATGCAAAATTTTAAAGTTTGGCTGCCTTCGAATGAGCATGTGACGCTGCAGCGCATCTTAACTACGCAACTGGCAGAATATTAAAAATGAGAAATTTTTATTCCAGGTCATAAATTCATCGAGAATTTCATTTCGTCTACTCAGATAGACAGTAACTATGCCTCGCATACAGGTGCACAAACAATATGCGCAGATGACAGCATTTGAGAGAGGTGTGTAGTTGGGCTTAAAGAAGCCAGTTGGTTTAATTTGCGAATTGTTTGACAATTGGATAGGAGCGATATCAGTATCAGATGATATTGACAGGAATGGGTGAACCATGGCCTAACACATCGGCAGGGAGAAAGCGGTCGGCCTAGAGAGAGGACACAACGTGAGAACCGATCAATCGTCATAGCGGTACTCAAAGCTCCAATTCCTCATTATCATCTATCCTACGTGCAACTGGTACTTCAGTGACTTCAAAGACCATTAACAGGAGGTTCAGAGAAATGGAGTTGAGCACATGTAGCCCCTGGTGCGTACTACTATTAAACTTTGTATACCGACAAGCACGTTTGCAGTGATACCAGGATCGTTCGAACTGGAATGTCACTGAATGGAGTAGAATTGTCTTCAGTGATGAGTACCACTCCGATTTCAGCCCCGATGACCAGCGAAGACGCGTCTGGAGACGCCTCGAAAAAAGGGGGGAATTCCAACCCGACTGTCGCCAGCTATACCGCCCGACAACCAGGAGTGATTGTCTGGAACGTCATTTCATTTCATAGCAGGACCCCTTTGATTGTCATCCGTGGTATCTTTACAGCACAACGGTACGTCGACATCATTCTATGTCCCGTTGTGTTTCCCTTCATATCACGCAATCCTGACCGTGTATTTCAACATAATAATGCCCGCCCGGGCACAGAGATAATTTCTACTGATTGTTTTCCTGCTTGCCTAACATTATTTTGGTCAGTGAAGCCGCCGGATCTCTCTCTCTCCTACTGAGGTCGTTTGGAGCATCATAAACAGGGTCCTACAACCAGTTCGGGATTTTGCCAATCTAACGCACCAATTGGACAGAATTTGACATTATATCTTGCAGGAGCATATCTGCCAACTCTATTAATTAATGCCAAGCCGAATAACCGCTTACATAAGGGTCAGAAGGGGGCCAATGCGTTATTTACTTGTTGACTTTTGTCAGGCCGTTTCTCTTGATTAAACCATCCAAATTTTCTGAAACTGTAATCGTTTGTTTTTCTTCGCATGTACATCACATCTACCAATTTTCGTCTCATTTGGATAACTCCTTGATGCGTCGATTTTTTTTTGTTATGGAGTATATCTTAATATATATAAATCTCGTGTCACAATGTTTGTCCTCAATGGACTCCTAAACCACTTAACCGATTATAATAAAATTCGCACACCATGTGCAGTTCGATCCAACTTGAGAGATAGGATAGTTTAAATCTCAAATTATAGTCGCAATTTTAATTTATTGCTAATTATTTGTCTGTTATTATTTGACAGTCACAATTATCTGTTAACTCCAAATGATTCTAACAGATGTCGATACCTTTCGACTGGGTTCAAATGAAAGCTGAAATATATTTGGTGCTGCCATCTACACAAAGAATCTTCAACTTTTTAACCTATTAATAAATTTCGTATAATTCAATTATTTCCACTTAACAGATGTCGATACCTTTCGACTGGGTTGAAATGAAAGCTGAAATATATTTGGTGCTGCCATCTACACAAAGAATCTTCAACTTTTTAACCTATTAATAAATTTCGTATAATTCAATTATTTCCACTTTTTAAATTTTTGGTGTTAGCATAGCCGGCCACGTGTTACTTAGACTGAAGTGTAAATTGAATTCATATTATAATGAAGATAATACAGTGAAATTAATCCTGTTTTTTACTTATTTGTGCTTCATTGATCAAAACTTTATAATTTAATATAATATATATATATATATATATCTTTATATATAAAATTTATTATGTTTGTCCGCGATGAACTCCTAAACTAATGAGCCGATTTTAATGAAATTTGGACACTGTGTGCAATTTGGTCCAACTTGAGAGATAGGATAGTTTTTATTGCAAAATTCGCCTCCCAAAAGGGGGGGGGGAGGGGCCAAAACGTGATTTCACAAACAAACAAACAAACAACAACAACCAAAAAAAAAAAAAAAAAAAAAAATAGAAATGCAGATAGACTGTTCAAAATTGGTATAGAGAGGTTTTAGAGGCCTGCAAATCGAATGAGGATATTTTCGAAAGTGTAAAGTTATTAGGAGGGGCGGGTAAGGGGGCGGAGGGGCAAAAAAATAAAAATAGAGTTACATCGCTAAAAATTGGTACATAGAAGTTTTTGATACGTACAAATCGATTGCAGATATTTTCGAATTTGTAAAATTATTAAGAGGAGCGGGAAAGGGGGGGGGGCAGAGGAGCAAAATATAAAAATGGAGTTAGATCATTCAAAATTGGTGCATAGAATTTTTGATACCAACAAATCGATTGCGGATATTTTCGAATTTGTAAATTTATTAGGAGGGGCGGGAAGGGGGGCAGAGGGGCAAAAAATAAAAATATAGTTAGATCGTTCAAATTGGTGCATACAGGTTTTCGACACCTACAAATAAACTGTAGATATTTTCGAATTTGTAAAATTATTTAGAATAGTGGGAGGGGGGAGGGCAAAGGGGCAAAATAATAGAAATAAGAGTTAGAACTTTGAAAATTAGTATTATTAAGTTTTAAGGCCCGATAAATCGATTGCGGATATTTTAGAAAGTATAGAGTTATTAAGAAGGGCGGGAACGGTGGATGAAGAAACGGTGCGCATGGTTTGCGCAGGTATACACTGCCGCAGGCAGTGGGGGTCCGAACAGATTATTCCACCAATGAGAGAAGATTTTTTTGTATTTTATATCATTTTCCTTTCGATAATATATGGATTCATTATGAGTGTCGAACATTTTTCCCGATCAGATTTTTTTTTTCTCTTTTTTTTTCACATGTTAAAAATTAATGCAATTTTGAGAATTCTTTAATTATAGTGAATCATTTAAAAATAGGGACCAGCGAAGCGGGCTAAGTCTGCTAAGATCAAGGATGTTATCAAGGATGGTCTTTATTCGTAAATAATAATTTTAATATATTGAATATTTTACTACATTATAATTCAACGTATAACATAGCCACAGCAACGCGTGGCCGGGTCTGCTAGTATATATATATATATCGATGCCAGATTTTATTAATGTTCTAGATGAATAATTTTATATTCACATTTTCACACATAAATAACGCATGCAAATATATTTAAATATAATTTTAATTTTTGACACTGCCAAATATTATACACTCTAATTCCGTTTATCATCGCACATTAAAAAGAGGAAAAAAGAAGAAGAAAAAAATCCTTCTGTCCGAAAAAGGTCTTCTTATAGTATATTAATAAAATTGATAATAAAATATTGTCTGTATAGATATCGATTCCTAAATATCTGTAAAAAGACTATCATACAGGGCATTCCACCAAAGCCTAGGACCCATGTGTAGTCAACCGGCCTTAACCAATACCCTCTCTATACTCTACGAATAGGAAACGGCGTTGCCTTAACCCGTATATCAACCAAATAAGGGACTGCAAGTCTGAAACAATAAAGTAATATTTAAAGTTTTATATCCCTTACAACAATATTCTTATCAATCCCTAAAATAATAAGCATTTTGCCTAACAACTATTAAGCGCATTATTCTAATGAATTCACACAAGCACCCACTCAACGTGCAATATTTGTTCGAGCTTGAATTACAGCTCATCGTAAATGCCTTCTAAATCATACAGGGTATTTTAATTCATAAATTTTTAGCCAATTTTGATTAAAAAAATAGGTTTTTATAATCCATTTCTAAATTTATTATGCTATTTTACGGCCACACTGTACTTACATTTTACCTAGTTAGTTTATATTAAAAATCCTTCAGCTTAATATATATATATAGATAGATCGATGTCAGATTGTATTATAGTGTCTAGATGAATAATTTTATATTCACATTTTTACACATAAATAACACATGCAAATATTCTTTTATATAGTTTTAATTTTTGACACTGCCAAATATTATACACACTAATTCCGTTTATCATCCCACATTAAAAAGAGAAAAAAAAAATTCCTTCTTATTCGAAAAAGGTCTTCTTATATACTAATAAAATTAATAATAAAATATTGTCTATATAGATATCGATTCCTAAATATCTGTAAAAAGGCCTAGGACCCATGTGTGGTCAATTGGCCTTAACCTATACTCTCTCCATACTCTACTAATAGGAAACGGTGTTGCCTTAACCCTTATACTAACCAAATAAGGGACCGTAAGTCTGGAAAAATAAAGTAATATTTAAAATTTTATATCCCTCATGACAAATTTTTATCAATCTCTAAAATAATCAGCATGTTGCTTAACAACTATTAAACGCATTATCCTAATGAATTCACACAAGCACTCACTCAACGTACAATATTTGTTCAAGCTTAAATTACAGCTCATCGTAAATGTCTTCTAAATCACTCCCTAAGCCGCGATGTACTAAATGATGTCACAGCTATGCACTAAAACTGATTTAGTGCTTCTAGAATAGCACATATTTTCGTGGGGCCTTTTAAGGTTTTCGGGAAGGGGGTACTTAAATTGAATAGAGCACTCATAGAACGCCGAGAACAAGAGTCTGAATTATGAAAATAGCAATTTCACTGCTTGAGAATTAGTTTATCTTTACTCCAAGAAAAATTTAGTTCATATCATAATCTCTGGCTGCAGAGGTTCTGTATTGACAAATATTTGTGTTCTTTTCCGCAGAGAGGATAACTGTAGTACCAAAAGTAATTTTGTTCTTAAAACAGTTTTTCTTCTACAGAAAAGGTTTATTGAAGAGGTCTAGCTGGCTTGAACATTTAAAAAAGAAAAAAAAAAAATGTTGATATATGAATTATTCTGAATATTTTAACGCTTTATTTATGTTTCTACGCTTTTTAATTTATACGTTATAAGCAAATTTTTAACTAATATTAAGATTGATTCCTTTTGGTTAATTTCTCGCGAAAGCTGACAAAAGGACTATTATTTACTCTTAAATTAACTTAAACCTTTTTTTATTTTTCTTGATAGAAAACATATGAAACATATCAAGTAATATAACACATTATAGATACTTGCCAACATACTAATTAAATGATTTTTAACAAAAGTGTTTTGATTTTTTTTTTTAAATTCTAAAGTTTTACAAAACAAAAATTTTGTTCCAATTTTGCACTGCATAATAAAAGATGTATAACAAAACTTTCATGAATATTCAACTAAAAAAATAAGAAGCATGGAAATTTTTAAGCTTGACGCAACTTCATAAAAATTAGTTTCGAGAAAATGTTAAAAGTTAAAAAAGTTAAATGTTAAAAGAAAAAGTTTTCAGTTTACGACAGATTCGATACTTGTTTACAAATATAAACCCTTGTAACTCAGCATAGAATGATAATAAAAAAAAAAATATATATTTTTTTTTTTTAGTCACACATTACCATAGCTGCCAATATTTTAATTTATTCCGGAGTATTTTTAGCCCCGCCTTTATTTCGCACCACTTATTTTTTAAAAGTAATTTTGTCTTATTTTATCGAAGCTATATATAGAAGAATATTTTTCTATAAATGAAGTGGTGCGAAATAAAAGCGGGGCTAAAAATTCTCCGGAATAAATTGAAATATTGGAAGCTATGCATTACTATTCTTATACAGTTTCATCTTGTAATAAAATTGAAATATCGAATTTTCAGTTAAATTTTACATTTTGAAAATGCACTGTCACTTAAAAATTAAAACTTGAAATTAGTATTTCCTACCAGGAAACTTATACTGCAGGAATAGAAATTAATAGATTACAGACCTCTTTTTCACTTAGAAATGATGATAAACAGTTTGATCCAATTATACATTAATCCCTAGAAAAGAAAATTATTCCAAAAAAAGCTTTTATAATTCGAAAAAACTAATATTAGTGATTGTTACAAAGCTGAGTAGACCAATAATGCAAATCTAAATAATGGGAATGTTTTGCTTCAATTGTGATTTTATATACATCCTCTATAAAAATTTCACTTCATTAAAAGATTTTTTTTTTAACAGTTTATGTCCCTCCTCCGAAGTGTTCACTGTATTTTCTGCTTTTTCTTTGCATTTGCTCGTTTTTGAATGAACTATATCTAACCATAGCCTCCTAAATTAGATGCCTGTCGAGTGGCTCAAAACTTCGCAACAGTTCAAGCGGTAGACAGCGCCACCTGGTACAGATTTCGCGACATTTTTATTCAACAGCCACCAAATATTTTTAAAAGTGGGATTTGATATACATAAAAGGCGAATAGAACCAAAGAAACGTCGGCTATATATGGCTTCTTAAAATTATTGGTGACAGTTGAATAAAAAAGTCGCGCAATCTGTACCAGATGGTGCTGTCTACCGCTTGAACTGTTGCCAAGTTTCTGAGCCACGCGACAGGCATCTAGTTTAGGAGGCTATGATCTAACACATTTGTTCAATGCGTTAAGTGGACGTTTTTTTAACAATGTGCACTTTGACCATTGCAATTTTTCACATGACAGAGTGGCTTAATTAAACTGAAAAAATTACAATTATTGCTGTTATATGACGTTTTTTGAAATATTTCTGCTTTTGTGTTAAATTAAGCAGAATTGCTTACAATTTACTTACTTAAATACGAATTTTTAAATATATATACAGGCTGTCCCAAAATTAAAGGGACAAACCTACGCCATAAGGATAGGGCACGTCATAAGGATTCAGAATCGCATAGTAACCCATGTCCGTAAATGTCATCTTAACCCTTTAAAAATCGAGTGTTCAGGATATATTTTAACAGATGTGGGCGCGGCTTTTAAATTTGAATTTTTAACAAACGTTTTTTTTTGCGCACATGATTACATAAAATGATGTACTACATAATAATAATGGTGTTCCTAATCGATATATTTAAAGTACTGATTGCATTAATATGAAAATTTTGTACGATTTTGTGAAATTGTGGATCATACCATTGCTGCCTCCGGAATACTTTTAGCCCCGCCTCTGTTTCGCGCCACTTTATTTATAGAAAAAATTTCTTCAATGTATAACTTTGATAAAATAAGAAAAAAATTCTTTAAAAAAATATGTGGTACGGAATAGAGGTGGGGTTAAAACTCCGGAATAAATAAAATATTGGCATACAAGTTTTTAAAATTTACAAGATAGGCGGAGTTACAAATAACAAGAAAATTAGATTTGATATGAGCAGTCGATAATACCAGGAATGTTTGTGACCCCAAATTTTACAACCAGTATTTTTTAACAGTGATATTACTGATAGCTTTCTAGTAAAGTTTAGAAATTAACTATAACCAAAATTTCTGGTGGAAAATAAAATAAAAAACCCAGAATGCAAACATTCCTGTAATACTCATAAGTGTTTTAAAACACCAGAATGTATCCGCTTTTTAAAGGGTTAAGATAATGTCTGCGGTCTCAAATTGCTGCATTCCTCATTCTTTCAATTACTATCTACATCTGCTTAGATGTTGTACATAGCTGCCAATATTTCAATTTATTCCAGAATAATTTTAGCCCCGCCTCTAATTCGTACCACTTATTTTTTTAAAGTAATTTTTTCTTATTTTATCGAAGTTATGTATTGAAGAAAATTTTTCTATAAATAAAGTGGTACGAAATAAAGGCAGGGCTAAAAGTACTCCGGAATAAATTAAAATATTGGCAGCTATGCATGTTGCTGTACGTTTGGACCGCCCACATGTGTTAAAAGATACCCCAAAACACCCGGTTCTTAAAGGGTTAAGATAACATTTCCGGACATTGGTTCCTATGCAATTCTGAATCCTTATGATGTGCCCTATCTCCTCTTAAAGTTTGCCGCTGTAATTTTGGGACGCCCTATAAATATACGTCTAAATATCATATTTTAAGCAGAATTTTATTATCATATTTTAAGCAGAATTTAGTACCATATTTTAAGCAGAATATAGTCTTATTCAATCCAGAAATGTCTGTTCTATTTTTCAAATGTTTCTTCTCCTACTAATTCAAAGCTATCAAAAATATATTTAACTTATATCATTGACATCTCCATTGTATGTTTGCAATTTTTCTGCATCCACGTCACTCTTTCATGTCCATAAATTCCTGTTTTTTAGGGCACTCCTGGAAAAAACGGCACAGACGGTATTCCTGGAGTAGCAGTAAGTTCTCATAAAAAACCTCGTCGTTCGTTTAAGTTGCTTGTGGGTATTACTTTTTAATAACAAATTGCATTCTACTTTTGTTTTTTTCTTTTTTGACATTTTTGAGTGCTTTTATTTTATTTTTGCACTTCTGTTTCTATTTATTTCCGGTGCAGTTTCCTTTATTTGCTTTTATTTCAATTTTAAATTCATTTTGTTGAGTTACTTTGTTTATTTCGCATTCGTTTTTATTTTTGGTTTGTGTTCCTTTTACTTCCTTTGATTTATCTTTTATTATATTTTCATTTCATTTAAGTAAAATGACATTTTGTTTTTTCATTTACTACTCTAAAAAATCATTACATTATTTTTGTTTCTGTTGTATTTATTAGTATTGCATTGGCTTTTCAAATATGATTTATTATAATATCAATACATTACGTTGCATATGATCATTATATCATGCTGCATAGCGTCTGAAAAATCATATCAAAATACTAATGAATATTTTTTTTTCTCTTTCGAACTACAATTGGTTAATACCGATAAATTTTCTTGCTAGTTTCTTTTTTAGATTTCTTTTTTTTTTTAATGTTTGTGGATTTATATGCATCTGTAACATGTTCTTAATAAGCTAAATAATATTTTTCACGGTAGAAAATTTGTTTCTGTTTTCATTTTCCATTTAACATGTTCGTTCGTATACGTAAGTATTAGAGTTTTATTTTGTTTGTTTATGTTTTACATGTTTACAGTGCGGCCACATATCCTAAAACTAGCAGTGAGGACGCGTCCAAAATGCTAGAGGGATGCCAGCTTGAAATTTGGAAAACATCCAGAAATCCCGCGCTCTATTATTGCTCATTTTCTCTGAGTTAGATGACTGTCACCCCTATTTTAGCATTGGAGTCATTGAATTAGCACATGCGCAGATACTTCCATGGTTTATGAAATGTGATCGAAGAATAAGAGTCTCTTTCTTTTGGTCATGTACAGTATTAAATTAGAGAGAGAATATTAGAGCATTAGAGTAAGAGAGAAAATAGAGATTGAGTAAGAATATTAGAGAATTAAATAATAAAACTGGATATTAGCAGGCATTTTTGAAGTGAAGCACTATAGATTGGTTACTATGCAAAATAGCAGATTGAAAGAAATAGTCTTGGCGTACTAAAAATACTTGAAAACACTAATCTAAATATTCAGAAATATTTAGCCAAGAACCGTTGGCTGTGTGGTCAGAGTACAGAGCTACGCCCCCGAAGGTTGTGCGTTCGATCCTCACCGATGGGAAGAGAAAAAAATACATATAGAGATTTTTACGGATTTCACAAAAAAATTTAAGATAGAGAAAGAAATTAAAAGGTAGAACTGGACATTGGAAGGCATTTTTGAAGTGGAACACTATAAATTGGTAACGACGCAAAATGCCAGATTGAAAGAAATAGTCCTGTCGTACTAATAAATAAATAAATCCTGAAGTTTATTTTTTAAATATAGACAAAAACTTCTAAGACAACAAAAAAGTTTACAAAAAAGTTTTTTACATTTAGTAACAGCTAAATGTAAAAAAAAAAAAAAAGTAATTAAATATTAATCTTACTTAAATATCTTCGTAGAGATTTCAAATTTTGTAAGTTTTCCCACTGGCAGATATTCTGTTTTTTTAAATAAACATAAAGAATATTAATCATGATTCAGTAGATTTTTGGGAATATATCTGAAATAAAAGAACCTCTGTTGTTAAGAGCAACTTTCTAAAATAGCTTGTAGGTTATTCTGTTATAACTTATGGAGGTAAGAAAAATAATATTCGAAACATGTGATGTATTGCTTGTATACTTTTATTTATATCAGTAAATGTCTCTGTAGCTTTGTTTATTTAAAAGAGTTATCTGTGATTTGACCATCGGCAACTTTGAATGTACACATTTGGTGTCGCATTGGGATATAATGGGACCTCTTATACTATCGTGTAGTGATTTGACTTTCTGTAGTAGAAGATTTTTTTTCTTTTTCTGCAGGGTGATAAAGGAGAAAAGGGTGAACGGGGACTGACCACAACACTAGATGGCAATGCATTCCCGACCGGATTCATCGAAGGACCTCCTGGGCCCCCAGGACCTCCCGGACCCGCCGGACCTCCAGGAAGGAAGGTAAGAAAATATTACTATTCAAAAGAACGTGAATTTAGATTGATATATATATATATATATATATATATATATATAAAAGAAGGTTTTCAATATATTTTTTCTATCCGTTTCTGTTGTATAAAAACATCTTTTTAAACATTTTTTCAATTCCTGTGTAGTTATAAATATTTTTATATAACTATATTATAGAATATTTTAATCATCAACCCTGAAAATTCATTTCTGATAGATTGGAGTGGAAGGCTGATTTTGGGTGAGTGGTGGTGAGTATTTTTTATGGTGGTGATTATTTTTCACATCGTTGGTAAAAATCAACCTTCCACTCCAATCTATCAGAAATATATTATAGAAGAACATCCAACAAACATTTACTGAAATATTTAGAAAGTAATCACTTATCTCATGTACGAAATAATTTATTATTAGGTATATACCGGAAATTTTTGTTTAGAAATGCTCATAATATATTTTACCAAATATCATCTTAAAAGTCTAGGGAAATTTTCCGGTGTCTTTTTTTTTTTTTTTTTTTTTTTTTTAATTCAAAATTACAGAATTTTTTGGTACACATAATATATTTCTTATGTATATGTTTTCCCAGTGACATGATAATATTTTTCTGTCACAAAATTAAGAGTTGTAATCAAATTTTAATTATTATTATAAAAATTAAATTACTTAACTTAAAAAAAAAAAAAAAAAAAAATCTTTCTTTGAATGCTATAATACCAGAAAATATTAGTAAGAATTTTTTTGTAATATAGTATACGTTTCTTTTTACAATAACAAATTTTTTATCACGAATTTATATTTTATTCTTTAGTGAAAATATAAATAATTTTTTATAATCTTAATTTGTTATTGCAAATTGTTTTTAAGTAAAAACTCTCCCATTTAATAAAATAATCATTTAGCAATAAACTAATAAATTGCAATAAAAATATCATATAAACAGTTTCACTTATTTATTCATTTGCTTATGCGTGAGCAATAGTTTTTTCTTTAGCAGAAAATCTTCAACTCGATTTCAATGAAGGTATCCATATGAAATTAAAAATATAATATTTTTAACGTACACAAATATCAAAGCGTCTCAATTATATATATTATAAACAAAAACTATTTTATCCACGAGACAAAACTTAAGTTAAAATACATTTAAATACAAAATATACATATAAAAATAATTAAAATCTAGATGTTTCGAAACCCGTCCGGGTTTCCTCATCAGTATCAATTACAACATAATGAGGAAACCGGGACGGGTTTCGAAACGTCTAGATTTTAATTATTTTCATATGCATATTTTGTTTTTAAAGGTATTTTAACTTAAGATTTGTCTCGTGGATAAAATAGTTTTTGTTTTTAATATAATATTTTTATTTATTATTTTGAAGAAATTACTTCTTAAAAGTCGTAATTTTTTATTACATCTTTTTTTTCACATAAAAATTGTCTCATTTATTTAAAATAATAATAAAAAGGAATTATTGAATTGAAATGAAAATTACATTAGTTAAACTGTTTCACTTATTTGTTTATGCAGAAGCAATTGTTTTTTCTTCTGTAGAAAACTGACAGCTCGATTACAATAAAAGTAAGTATACGGAGTAAAATAGATATAATAGTTTTGTTTATTGTTAAAGAAGATTTTTTTTTTTTTTTTTTTTTTTTTTGTCAATCTTAATTGAGTATCAACAATTCATAATTTTAAACAACTCTAAGATAAAAAGTACTTTTCGAAAACATACTTTTTTTTCTCATGATCTTCCTCCTACCCACTTTCTCTTTCAGTGAACGTATTTTTTGAAGTGGCTATTATTTATTTGCTATTTTAAACGTCCTTGCCCTTCAATGAACCCGTCCTTTGAGGACATATTATTCCTCAACCCACCTCTATTCAACGATACATATATGTATGCAGCATGCTTTTTCCATGAATTATAATGTGTCTGATTTTTTCAGGGCGACACCGGAAGCCAGGGTCCACAAGGCGAGCACGGGGAGAAAGGGGACATGGGGGAAAGGGGACGCAGGGGAAAAAGGGTATGTCATAGCCCCTTTTCAACAATAGACTGCGATCTATCTGTTCTCTCTCTTTTACTCCTGTTTCGTGCAGATGCTGGCTTTTGCTCTTCTTGCTCTTCAGCTTTTGGCAGTGAAAAATTTGCCAGAATGTTGCTTTTTAGTTTTTCTTCTCGAAGCGTGTCTAGCTTGGAGTGCGTTGATTATATATTGACGCTGTGCTTTTTGTTCATTAAATATGAATTAAACTGATGTACGAAATGAATATTAAACACATTTAGGATATAACTGGAAAAAACGTTAATGTTTTTTTAGAATGATGATTTGTTTTATATATATATATATATATTTATATATTATCGAAAAAAGATGAATTAAATAGAAGTGTGAATTGAATCTTCAATAATATTTAAGGTATAGCTGAAAATAATTATTACAGGGGTAGTACATGTCCTAATATTCCCGAAAAGTGATGTAAATTTAAAAAAAAAAAAAAAAAGTCCCGCAATGTCTTTAAATATGATAAGTTGACTTAAACTGAAATTTTGAGCTATTTTGCTGTATATCAATATTTAAACTTCTCAAGATACTCGATTATGTAATGCAAAAATATATTGCTCCGATTGTTAATTTAATTTATAAATAATTAAAAAAAGAAGTTTGTAAATAAACACCATATATTAAAAATAACTTCTCAAATATTGTTTCGGATTGAAATAATAGTTGAAATAATTACTCTTCATCATGGGGAAACAATACGCAAAACTGCAGCAGCATCAAAGTAGCTACATACTTCTAAGGAAGTTTTTAAAAAAGAATGCCATATATAAAAATTTCTTTTAGCAGATTTTTAGTTGCTCCAAATAAAGTAAGACAAGGCTTGTCGAGAAAAAAAGTTTTAATATAGGGCCATGTCAGTCATATATGTGTGACATAAAAAATAGTGTTTTTCCGGGAATTTTGGCAAAAAAAATTTTTTTCTGTGATACATTAAGTTTCCTTGATACATTTTTAACTAAATTATCTAATAAAGTTACCATGGCCCATGTGAAAATTTTTCTGATATTATCGTGGCGATTAACGTGTTAAAAAATTGAATTGTTTTCCCTATTTTATAAGTAAACTAGTTCTTTTTGTCCGTTCGCAGTGAATTTCGGGTGTTTTGCTTTCATAGGTAGACTAATAATTTTGTCCCGAAATTTCAAAAAAAAAAAAAAAAAATTGTCCTTTGTGTTTGTATTACCCCCTGTTATTATATGTTTTTGGTTTACAATTATGATACTTTTTAAGGGATATTATATATCTTATTTACCAATACCAATTCAATAAAACTTGAATGGCGCTATTAAAGTATTACTTAAAATATGATTACAAAGGTTTATGGTAATAAATTCGATACAGTTTAAGGAATATTTATAGAGGTTTCTATAAAGGAGCTAAATAAATATGTAAAATGAATCTTTAATTACTTTTTTATATTGCAAATGACAACAGCGATTACTTGACTTACAACTTCAATATATTTTAAAAATATTTTTACTTACTTATTTAATTATTTAATTTATTTATTCATTTTGCATAAATGAGAATTATATATGTAGTAGTGATCTAAAAATGATTATATTTCAAGAAATCGTATAAATTTTATTCAGTAATGAGAGTTTAATAGAAGTATAAAACGAATCTTAAGTGATACTTTTAAGGCATAACTGAAAAATGCGATTATACATTTAGAATGGTAATTTTATTTAGTTTTCAAGAAATTTTATGCTGTTTATCGAAATAAAATGAGTTTAATAGAAATGCAAAATGAGTCTTAAATTATACTTTTAAGGTGTAACTTAAAAGAAAAAAGTATGTTTTCTAACTTACGATTATAATACATTTTTAAAGATATTATGCATTTTGTTTATAAATTAAAGTTTAATAAATATTAAATGACACTTTTAAAATGTTACTATAAATATTATTATACTGGTTTATTTATATGTTTTTTAATTATATATTTTAAAGAATTTTACTTTTGATTTGATAAAGTTATCAAAACGGATATGTAAACTGAACCTTAAAATGGTATTTTATGTTGTAATTGTAAAAAAAAATATTATTACTAACTACTTTTATGCATTCTAATGATTTTTTTAAACATAAAAATGAATTAAAAGGTTACGTGAAATAAACAATCGGAGTAACCGGAAATGATTATTATATTTTTAAAAATCTGATACATTTTATTCAGTAACGAGAGTTTAATAGGATTTTGAAACGAATCTTCAGTGATAATTTAAGGGTGTAACTGAAAAAAGTTATTATAGATTTATAATTGCAATTTTGATGTACTTAAAAAAAAGAAAAATAAATAAATATATGTTTCATCAAAGGACTTGAATTGAATAGAAATATGAAGTGGTCTTAAATAATACTTTGAGATGTAACTAAAAATCAATTATTTCATTCATTTTTTTTTTTTTTTTAATAATTGCGATACGTTTTTAAGGATATTATGCGTTTTATTACCAAATCTATTGTCTCACAATATTATAATATTTTTATAAGTATAAGTGGCAAAATGAGTAAGTAATAGTTTCATTACCTCTTTTTTTGTTCTCTTCAATGAAAAAAAAAATTAAAATATATGATACACCAGAATAAAGAACTTCAACTAATTACTCAAAATACCATGAGAACTCAGATTTCAGGTTCTCCCTCTTACAATTTACCCGTCTATGGTAACCAAATCTCGCGTAACTCTGTGGGGAAATTTGTTTGGGGAGAGGGGAGGTTTTTTTTTTTTTTTTTTTTGTTTTTTAAGATTCTGTTTTCACTTTCGGAAACTTCACCACCGTTAAATTAGTTATTATTTAAATTTTTATATTTAATTTTACAAAAAAAAAAAAAAAATCAGAGTATTGCCTTTATTTAATTTCTTGCATTTATAAACTAAAATTAAAAATTTAAAAAGTCTTTTAGAAAACATTACTAATTTGACGACTGTGAATTTTCCGAATGCAAAAACGAAATTTGTAGAAATACATTAGGTAATGATTAATTTCCCCATATAAATGAATTTCACCATGGAATTTCATGGGATTTCGTGATCGGATACGGAGGAAATTGTAAGAGGGAGAGAGGAGTCACCAGTTACAAAAATGTTCTTTTCTAAATTTAAGAAACTTTTTTTTTTTGAGTGTGTCTGTGTGTGGTGGTAAGGGGGGAGGGGGTGACGAATTTTATAGACTAATTTAAATTGTTCGAACCCGCAGAAATTGTTTATTCAGTTAAATGATTGTTTTAATCAAAATCCAATGCTACTTTATTATTATTATTATTGTCTTCTTCATTTATGTATGAAATTTAGTGACAGCCATATTTCGTTTTTCCTATTCATTTATTTATATTTTTTACCTCAAATTTCCCACTAGTGGTCAAGACGTTTTGCTCTCGAAGCGTCGAAGCTGGTAGGCGGGAAGTGCTAGTTGATCCATCCAGGTCGTGCTCATTGGTCTAGGCTTTATCCGATACACTCGTAGATACGGGCAAGAACAACTTGGAAACACCTCTCCACGCAGAGAATGCTATCCAGGTCTAAAACTCTCGTATAGTAACTTGGCCCTAAAATTATACCAAAACCACCACTTTTTTTTTTTTGAGTGTGTCTGTGTGTGGTGGTAAGGGGGGAGGGGGTGACGAATTTTATAGACTAATTTAAATTGTTCGAACCCGCAGAAATTGTTTATTCAGTTAAATGATTGTTTTAATCAAAATCCAATGCTACTTTATTATTATTATTATTGTCTTCTTCATTTATGTATGAAATTTAGTGACAGCCATATTTCGTTTTTCCTATTCATTTATTTATAGTTTTTACCTCAAATTTCCCACTAGTGGTCAAGACGTTTTGCTCTCGAAGCGTCGAAGCTGGTAGGCGGGAAGTGCTAGTTGATCCATCCAGGTCGTGCTCATTGGTCTAGGCTTTATCCGATACACTCGTAGATACGGGCAAGAACAACTTGGAAACACCTCTCCACGCAGAGAATGCTATCCAGGTCTAAAACTCTCGTATAGTAACTTGGCCCTAAAATTATACCAAAACCACCACGTGATACCTACTTACAGTCGGTAACAAAAGTGACCGAACACTAGCAAAATTTCCTACGTAAAACAAGTACACTTAATACGGTTTTGTTAAATAAATCCTTGTCGAATCATGTTCTTACACTGACTAAGAACAGGATTCGACAAGGATTTATTTAACAAAACCGTAGGAAGTGCACTTTTTTTACATAGGAATTTTTGCTAGTGTTCGGACACTTTTGTTACCGACTGTACGAAAAATCCAGACTTCATACGCTGAAATAACAAACTTTAAATAATATTTCAAACATTCTGAAAATTGGAATTTAGGTTAAATTTTTCTGCTTTGAAATAAAAGAACTATTGTTAGTAATTCTGTAGTTTTTTTATTTTAATTTTAATTTTAATTTTAATTTTTTATTTTAATTTTAATTTTAATTTTTAGTTTTTTAATTTTAATTAGAATTCAGTATTTTTGAAAGATTTTAATAATTTTTATTTATTAAAAGCTAAAAATATTCAAAACTTATTGAAAAACGTTATTATATTAATTTTTATTATTACTATTCCATCTGTGCCCGACTAGCGCTCAATTTTTACACATGTATTTCCAAATTTATTTTTGCTTGACAGTTCAAATTGCTAATCATCGGTTTACATGGTATTTAAAACAAATAGATTCATCTTTTACATCAGTATATCTATATATTTTGAAGTTTAAATGTCTCTCAGAAAATAAAAATGACATCGTAATTATTTAATTAAAATTTTATAATCACGTGTCATGTTAATTTCTCATGACATAGTTGAATTTTATGTATTTAATTTATTATTATTATTTCACCATGACTTATTAAAATTTTATTTATCTCAATACATTGTTGCGATTGTTTTTTCTGTTAAATTATTCTTTTTCTTTATTTTATTCAGTTGAAATGCACTAATGAAAAACATAGATGAACTTTTGCTTTCTTTATTCCAATGCATTGTTTCCAAAATTATACCTTTGGGGGGTCACCGAAGTGCGGAAGCCATCCCCTCCGTGGAGGATAAAAATTGTGATGACATGTCTCCGGACCACACTTACTGGTTAGTTCCAGACCGTAGTCAATCGTTCATAGCATAGCACTAACGCAACATAAAACACATTCACCCAACCTCCAATACATTGTTTTACCTGCGACATCATTTTCAGCGTTAATTTTGAGAGGGCTTTTATTATTAAGAAGATAGCATGACAAAATAAATAAAATTTGCTTCTTTTCCCCCCTCTCCTATGAATAATCCAAAAGACTTTTCATATACCAAAAACAACAAAGTTTTATTCAGTATATTCTATATAATACACTCATTCAAAAAGAAATTAATTTTCTCTCTATTCATTACATATTATTCAGGAATAGTTTAGAAACTTTTAAAAGTCACTTTACACAGTTGATGATCGATTCATCCTTTCACTATTTATTAAATTAACTGATCAAAAATATCTCTTCATTTTATCGATTAATCGAGGAAAGTCGATTAAACCTGTTTTATGCTTTATACTCTGATGTAAATCGTTATCCGTGACGTTGTAAATTAGCTGGGAGATTGTTGATAAAGATTTTTATACAATGCAACATGTCAATTGCAGTTTTGCAGTTAATGAACTTGCCGCTCTTTTCAAGTATTGAACGTTTTATGCTCGATTTAATAATATTTAACTGCCGAGTAAAAGTATAGGAATTTTATGGTGATATGAAACCATGACTAGAAGATATTTCCAGTTGAAATTACGCTGAATTAGAGAATTTGTTGATTAAAATCCCCAACCAATGTTGTACAAAATTCAGTTTTATTATTTTACTAAAAATGGAGGTGTGGATTTTGGTTGAAATTTTTGTATTTTGTGTACATACATACATACATATATATATTTTTAATGCATTAATATATGTATATATAATATATACATGTGCTTAAAGAAAATTTTTAATACATTTACAGACTCCATTAAAAATACAGTAATTAAGTTATAAAAGAAAATATAAAAAAGAATAAAGGATTAGGTTAATAATATTTAGAGTAAAAATAGTTACCAGTCCCATATGACTGGAAGACATTTCTCGCCAAACTAATATTTATTTAGTGAATTGCTTTTAACCTCCAATCTATGTTATATACAAATCAGTTTTATTATTTCGCCAAATATGGAAGGGTAGATTTTTAAATTTCTCCATCTTCCAAACTTTTTTTTTTTTTTTTTCAAAATACATTAAAGAAAAGTATATTTTGATATGAAATCGAATACTGAAAAAGAACTGGAATTGGTACGCGTTGGATTGTTTTTTAGACGATAATCAAATTGTGGAAGGGACAGAAAAAATATTATTGTTTTTTCTTTATGTATTTTGCAGGGGACAAATGGTACCTATGTCGTAACGTTAACACTTAACATAAAAATACATTTTAATTTATAAATAGCCTAATATATTTTTTGAAACTTTTTATATGTAGATTTGAATCAAAAAAGAACATATATATATATAGTATAGATTAACTGGTAGATTGTTGATGAAGGTGCTGGTGTAGAAATCGTTTACATATGCTACCTAAACTTGGGTGGAATGCCATCTGTGGTTATCTGCCATCTAAAGGTTCCTATTCGAAATTCGCGCGAATTTAAGTAAATAACACGGAAAACACCAAACGGCTAGGCTGAAGAGTGTGACTTAGGATCGAATCTTTCACCTCCCGTCTACCAACTTCGAGAATAGAACTTCTTGGTGGGGCGGTTCTTAATAAAGATATTTACAGAATATAACCTATCAATTGCAGTTTTGAAGTTAATGGACTTGCTGCTCTTTTCAAGTAATGAACGTTTTACGCTCAACTTAATAATATTTAACTGATGAATGAAAGTATAGAAATTTTATAATTATGTGTTAATACGATGAGAAGACAATTCACTAAATTCAATAAATGAGCAAATTTAGTAAATTGCATTTTCTATGTGTCTGCCATCATCTGCTACTGCATGGCGCAATTAAGTGAATATAAAAATTTCGTTTTACAGATTGTTAGTACCTCAGTTGCTTCAATTTGTAATTTTTAACCCAGAAATTATTTTAGCATTCTTCGATTATATTTTGAGATATTCTCCCATAAACGGATTAAAATAAGAATATTAAAGTGTTAATTCTTATTTAGATGGAAGCAAATGATTTCGTAAGCGATCTTCAAACATGGAATATATATATATATATATATATATATATATATATATATATAAAAGAGTTCTTTTGCAAACTTTGCGATTAAATAATAATGCTATTCGTTCACGGATGCCAATCATAAACAAACTGGAATGATTCTACTCCATAAAGGGGTGACCGCTGAAACTATGTCGGGGGTCGGGGCTAAAACTGAACATTTGATAAAAAGTAAACATATATTCCTGCCTTTCACTCCGAACAAAATGATTTGTTGGGAAAACCCAATTTATTTTGTTCACTTATTTTTAGATTTATTTTGTTATTTTATTAAAATTGTAATTTTGTGCATTTAATTAAACCAATTTGCTTCTATTAACCAAAAGTATGTGATTGAAAGAAGAATAACTGTTACTGGATAGTCCAATAAGCTACGTCATAGATCTCTCTGTAAACAGCCAATGAGCGAGCGATGTGATGAATCAACATGTAATCAATATGCAACCGAAGAAGTAAATATCCATTCCTTGTTCTCACACCAATTTTTATAATATTTGAGCAGAGCCGACACATATGCCATAGCGTGGACCGAACTCCTATACAAAAAGAAACAGTAATTATTGTTTATTCGTAAAGTTTACGCCTCAGTAGTTTTTAAAATACAGAGAAACCTCTCTAAATGACCACCTCTGATAAAGGGTCACCTTTTTTTATGCCAGTGTTTACCGATCTTGAATTTTCCCCATTGAACTTAATGCTAGTTTACCTCCATTGTTGGACCATTTATAATTTTGCACCTCTCTTCAAGGTCCCTTTTTATGATAACAAGTAACTTTATTTTTCCCTTGATTTGGACTGACTGCTTTCCACTAAATCAGTGCTGCAACCATTTCTGATATATTCTATGGGGATGTCAGTACTCTACCATTCTTAACACCGCTTTTTTAGAAGAGTAATTTTCTTCTAATTTAATCGTAATTATATAGAAAATTACTTCTCAAAAAAAGTGTGTGAAAAAAAAAGGGGGGGGGGGTAGTGGCTAACTATTCTACGAAATAAATTAAAAAACTTGGCAGCTCAGCTACGTAACTAAAGTTAATCTCCTTATGTGCAATAATAATATGTATGTAAAGAAAATAAGTAAGTGATGACTTCATGTTTCTGAGAGAGATAAGGTTCAAGCAGAAAAACATAATGTGTCATACTATTTACCAATTCATAAATTTTAAAGCAGCGGCTTCGAATTATGTAATCTTGACTTTAAATGACAAAATAAAATCATCAAACTTACCTAAGATTAAAAAATTAAAATCTAAAGTTAGTATAGCAAACGAGGAAACTTTAAAATTAGATTTTTAAAAGTTTTTAAAATTCGAACAAATTAAAATTAATATTAGGTATCTATATAGATAATAATATAAAGTAAAATAATTTAATTTATAGAATTTTTTACCTGAATTAAGATTTTTCTGAATGGCCTCAATTAAAAGGCCAATGTTTTATAATACGATAAAAGGGCTTCCAATGTAGTTTCACTGTATTGCAGTTTCTAAATACAGTGTGCTTATTTATTGCGACTCTTTAGATATATCCCCGTGAAGTAGTAGAAAAGAAAAGTAATTCAGAAAACCTAAAAACGTATAAATATATCAAAGTCTCATAGACATGTTTCTCATGATTACAATACTTTCTTTACATACTATTAAAATAATAATAAAAAAAAAAAAAAAATGCGATTTTTTTTTTAGGAAACGAAATATATAAACAATAGGAAATATAACAACGAAATATAACAACAACTGGCTTCACCAGCTAGCTGGATAGAGACCCATGAAAATTTTTAACAAAAAACATGCTCTCGGGGGCCTGCGACGCCAATCGTAATTTGTTCTCTGTAAAAGTCGAATAATATTAAAATATTAAAATTCAAATATTTTTAAATAAAATCTAAACGTAGATCTAGTTCAACGTAAAATACACTCAAATCAATGAAAATCAAATAAACCATTCAAATCTCTTGTAATTCCTCATAACGTAGCTGTAGTTCAAAGTAAAATACACTCAAATCAATGAAAATCAAATAAACCAATCAAATTTCTCCCAAGATTCTCAATTCTGCGTCGTTAAAGAAATAGGAAGTTTTATTTTAATATTTTTATTAATTAAAAGAAAACTAATCAAAAATTCAAAAATCTGACTTCGATGTGCACAATGACCCTACAGAGGGCATCTTTGTGTTAAATCACGTGACTGTCCGAGCTACCGTTTTCGAGAACAGTGAAGTATACACACACACACACATATATATATATATATATAAATATTGCTCACTTAATAGTATAAGATAATAGCAATTTATCTAGATAGTTGAATTATTAAATCAATAATTGTGTTCCATAAATTAATTATTAAATTAGTCTTCGCTATTCACATAACTGGTTAACTGACGAAATCAAAATTATAAATTGTTATCTGTTAAACTGGAAGAGCTAATTAAATTAAAAGCAAACCTCAAGCATTGATGTAAATTGTTATGCTTTGTAATGTAAATTAACTGTTCGGGTTTCCTGAAATCTTTTATGCAAAACAACATGTCAAGTTCAGTTAGAGGTTTATAAAATGTCATCATTTTTAAATGCGAAGCATTTTATGCTCGACTAAACCTGTAGTGATGCTTCAGTAATATATCGATTAGAATGTAATAAATTCGTTTTTACGAAAAGCTTTATGAATTATTATAATATAATTTTACTTTCTTCTATATTCAATAGAAGAAAGCATTGGATTCGTAAAAATTTTTGACCACGGGTTTTTGATGGATTTACACGTTTTGAGAGCTGTAGAACACGATCTGACCATTTTTAGAAAATGTCTGTCTGTCTATCTGTGTGTGTGAGAGAGAGACAAAATTTTGGAGCAACTGTATCTCAGGAACTACTGCACACAATTTCATACAAATTGGTAATTTTTTTTTTCTTTTAAGCAACAATTAAAATTTTAAATGTCCACATTTAAAGCTTTTACCAGGTTATTATTTTCACATTTTAATTAATTTTAAAAAATCTAATCAAAATTTCGTTACAAATAAGGTACCAAATGAAAGGGGCATTTTTTCTGAATCCGTCGGTTTAATTAACTTATCGATCGGACAATTAGATTTTTTTTTTAAATTAACTAAAGTATGAAAAGCCTTGTGACAATTTTTTTAATTAGTTAAAGTATGAAAAGCTGGTGGCAACAACACACAGACAAACAGAAGAAAATCTCTCTTAGCCAATCAACTTGCGTCTAGCCACAGACTGACAGGAAAAAACTCTCTTATTCATTTATATATAGAGAAATGGGTAAATAAATAAAATAAACACGTTTCAATGTTTTTGGGACATCCTGCATAATTTAACGGTAGAAAATCGCAATTTAAGATGGCAAACGATGTAAATAGCTTAAAATTCTTGCAATTCCACTATTAAGGCATAGAAGAGAATTTTATCATACTTTATTGCCTGAACTCGTCTTAGTATATTATAAATAAGTTTAGACATACTATACATCTTCATATGCAGAATTTTCCATCGACATAATAACTATTTTCAAAAATGTTCAACGAAAAGATTAAGTTTGTCGATCAAGGGAATAGCGACAGAGCTTATCCCTTTGCATGGCGGTGAAATTTACAAATCAGTCAAGATAAATTTGTTAACAATTTTGCAGTAGGGGAAAAAAAAAAAAACAAGTCTCCCATTAAAGGAATTTAAGCATATAAAGCTGCTCGAGGCAGATATAATCGGATTGTCGTTTAATCAATGATTTCGAGTTGAATAAGTTCCGTTTTAATAATATGATGAATGAATAAATGGGAGAGAAAAATTATTCTTTCTGACGATTATAAAAGAGGAAATCGACATGACATTGGTAGAATTAAAAGAAAATATACCAGTCGATATAGTTAGGCGTAAAAATAATGTTTGAGTGACCTGGTCTATGTCATAGAGTTTAGAAGTATAATTGTTTTTATTTCTAGAATAGTTAAAAGAATTTAGTGTCTGCAACATTACCTTACATGAATATATGTATATTAAAAGTTTAATGCTTTTTATTGTACAATTACAATATATCTATACATGGAGATAATCATTTTACACACACACAAATTTTGTGAGCAATCAATTTTATTACATATAATGTGACAGGGTATCCTACAGTTTAAATTACCACAGGAAAAAGAAACAGAATTATACATTTCTCCAATGTTTCTTGACATTTCGAAGACTATCAATGTAGAATAGGGTGGATATGTGTTATAAGCAATACAGCATTAATAGCTTTAATTTACAGCATTGTGTAGATAAGAAACAATTAATATGCAGAATTAATTTTTGCTATATATCTCGGATGTTTCTTTGTAATAATAAAACCTTCACTACATCCCTGCGTGCAACTATTATTTAAAAATACGAAAAATCGTGTCTTGGAGCATATATATACCAACATGCATACAGTATTAAAGCGTAGCTGCCAATTTTTATTTATTTATTTCGTAAGATTATTAGCACCAGCCCTTTTTTTCACATCATTTCCTTTTTAGAATAATTCTCTTCAATATTTAATTACAATTAAATAAGAAGAAAATTAATCTGGAGAAAAGTGGTGTGCAAAATTGACGCGTACTAACAGCACTTCATAATAAATTTAAAAAGTTGGCAGCCATGTTAAAGCAAAATCTAGCAAAAGACTTCAAAAGAATAAGGATTTAGGTAGAATATAGTTTTATTTTTTTCCACCATTTGATTACAATGCTAACCTATTATATCGCACTCCGGCAAGAAAAGTGACACAATTCAAAAATACAGTATTTGAGTTTTTGGGAGTAAGGCCGATTGGCTGCACTAGGGTCTTAAGCCTGAAGGGAACTGCCCTCCTTTAAGGGGGGGGGGTGTCTTTCAAAGGGGTCGTAGTCTGTATTTACGCAAGTTTCGGAGAAACACAGGGAAATTTCCTTACAGCTAGGCCGATGACCGCGACCTGGGATCAAACCTGGCACCTTACGTTTACCAGCTGTGAACGCAAAACCGCTCGGCTATTGGTGAGCCATGCAGTATTTGAGAAAAATCAACTTAATTACAAAGTATTGACTAGCCTACTATAAAACTGACAAAACTGCCTCTCCGGTTATATATAAATTGCCAAATAGAGGTGTGATGATTTTCGTGCACACTGGATTACTTTATATACATTTTTCAATGAAATAAACTCAAAATTGATATTTTAAACTTGAGTAATTTTTCGTTCTGAATGTTTACATAAAATTTAAATGTTCTTTTAACAAATTAATTTGATTTTAGCAACCCATAAAATATTAATAAAATTTTTATTCAAACAATGAGTATAAATCAGCTCCGTTTAATTAATTTCACGGTGAAGAAAATAAAATACAGGTAACATATACAGTGTTAGAACATGGGTTTTTCTACATAACACAAGAAATCCCTATGTTATAAAACAATGTATACTCATTGTATATAATAAATGATGATTTTTATATATATCAAAAGAGTTTATCCAAATAACGCAAAAACCTAAATTAAAAAATTTAATGTCTCTGCTATCTCAATTCGATGTCTCTCAGTGAGTAACAAATTGTATCTATATACTTCCTTCTGTGTTTATTTACTTCTTTTATTAATACTCAGTTCGTAAGTTCTAATCCCTTGATACTTCAATAACAGCATCAGACACACGACAGTATAAAAAAAATTAAAGTAAAATAAAACAAGTAGAATGAAATCTCATTAAAAGCTCATTCTGACATAGCTCCTTGAGAAAGATGTAATCGGATTTTCATTCAATCGATGTCATTTTGGATAAACTTCATTCAATTAATATTGTCACGTAGATTATATGAGTGCATACTTAGATAATTGTTTTCGGGGAAACACTAAAGGCAAAATAACACAGTTCGAGACTTTAATTTTCAACTAAATTAAATGCTAGACCAATTTATATACAATTGAGGAACTTTCTGGAACAGAATATTCTAGAATTCAAAAGTTCTAGAAATTACTCGACATAAATCTAATATAAATAATTTCAAACTGAGAGTTAAATTGTAAACACGTGTCATTTTTATAATATAATTAAAAACACTTTAAAAAAATGTCAAAAATACATTTATTAAAAAGGTTTAAAATCTTCCAAAGCTTTTCGCCCTAGCAAATCAAGGCATCATCAGGACCCTAACAAATCAAGGCTCTAAGTGTAACATCTCCTCATCCTACATTAGTTCCAGTCTCTAAGTGTAGCATCTCCTTGTCCTATAATAGTTCCAGCCGCTAAGTGTAGCACCTACTCACCCTGCAATAGTTCCAGCCTCTAAGTGTAGCACCTACTCATCCTACAATAGTTCCAGCCTCTAAGTATAACATCTCCTCATCCTAAAGTAGTTCCAGTTTCTAAGTGTAACACCTCCTCATCCAGCCTCTAAGTGCAACACCTCATCGTACTACAATAATTCCAGCCTCTAAATGTAGCACCTCCTCATACTACAATAGTTCCAGCCTCTAAGTGTAGCACCTACTCATCCTAGAATAGTTCCATCCTCTAAGTGCAGCACCTCCTCATCCTACAATAATTCCAGCCTCTAAATGTAGCACGACCTCATACTACAATAATTCCGGCCTCTAAGTGTAGCTTCCAGTTGACTTTGTTTTTTGTAAGGACTTAACTGTTGATCATATGGTACAAAATATTTATATAAAACTGCTCTATGATGTGTATAACTAAATCCCTGATTTGTTAGGGCGAAAAGCTTTGGAAGATTTTAACCTTTTTAATAAATGTATTTTGACGTGTTTTTAAAGTGTGTTTTAATTATATTATAAATCTAATAATTAACACAAACATATTTAACATGATGAATAAATGAGAAAGAAACATAATAAACAAAAACCATTTTCAAGCAACTTGCCTCGACGGGGATCGAACCCACAATCTCTAGTTTCGTAACCCGATGTTTTACTTTAGAGCCAGGGTGTTCACAAATAAAACAAGTTTCATTACATTTCCTTTCCCCTTAGAGGAAAGCAGGGTCCAACTCCAATCTTGTTTGACTTCTTCTGACTAGTCCCCTGAAACTCTCCTACTCTCTTTTGTTAACTAGCTGTTCTTTTGGATCATAGTAAGATTTTAATCTCAACACGTAGACTATGTCTTTAGCATTTCGTCGTCTGCTGTGTCCATCCATGCATTCTACTTTGTATGTCACATCAGATAGTCTTCTTGTTATTCGATAATGCCTGAAGTAGCGTCTCAAAACCTTTTCCGATAACTCAGCTTTTCGCACTGAAGGGAAGACACAAACTAAATCTTCAATATTCTAGCTGTTTGTTCGATATGGTTCACAGTATCGTTGCTTGGAGGCTTTGCACGTCCTTTGCTTGGGTTTATAGCAAATGGAGTTTTGCTAACTGTGATGCTTCTTCGGCCCTGGTAATCAGATGTTGGGAGTAATTATCATAATTCTGTTTTTTATGTAAAAAATTACATCTACAGATATCTGTATTTCTTTGCTCTGAACGAGAAAGAAAGGGCTGATTCCCATGGTGTCTTGTTTCACTGAGTTGCAGGCGTATGTTACCAAGGGGAAATTGGCATCCTAATTCATTTGATCAACGTCAATATACATAGATAACATGCCAGCCAATGTCTTCTTAAATCTCTCCGTCAATCCATTGGTTTGCGGATGATAGGCAATAGTCAATAGGCGAGATGTAAGGTACAATTCATTGATTTCTTTTACAATATTAAATAGAAAGAATCGACCCCTATCATTTATCATTTCTCTCAAAGCACCATGCTTCAGCATGACTTCTTCAACCATAAATTTAGCAAGTTCGGTAGCTTCAATAGTTGTGGTTTTGTAATTGTGAACCAATTATGTGAACCTTGTGAGGTAATCTGTGCAAACAACTGTCCATCTGTTGCGGCTTCGAGTAACTTTAAAGCATCCAAGTAGATTCCAAATTCCAAATTTTAGCAAATGGTGAATCAGTATTCACCA
The DNA here is from genome assembly GCA_963930645.1 of Salticus scenicus. Taxonomy (NCBI): domain Eukaryota; kingdom Metazoa; phylum Arthropoda; class Arachnida; order Araneae; family Salticidae; genus Salticus; species Salticus scenicus. Next base: position 121,509,385 of record OZ005658.1, on the reverse strand, counting down.
CCCTTCTTGAGAACTTTAATAATGGCCTTCAAATGTTTGACTTTTAGCTTCTCCTTTTTGTAGTCTGTGATGTTTGCAAGCAATCGAATTTCATCGCTGTTCCCGTTCTCGACCACTTCTTCTTGAAGAGGTTTACTTCCAAGCGAATCGGCATCAGAATGCTTGCGTTCGCTTTTGTAGACAATGTTGCTGTCGTATTTCTGCACTGCATCCTCAAGGCTCAACGTACAAGTCTCCAAGAAAAGAGTCTTTCACATTAGCCAGCAAGCGCAAAGAATGGTGATCCGTTCAGATTCGTTACTACGGTGAAAGTGATTGTGTCTGAATTTACTGATCGCCTATATGACAGAAAGGCAATCTTTTTCAATTGTTGAATAATTCTTTTCAGACGCAGTCAGGGACCTGAATGCGTAAGTTATTGGTCTTTCCTTAACATGGACTTACACTAGTACAGCACTGATGCCATAGTTGCTGGCGCCGAATATACGTTTGTTTCTGCGTCTGGAAGAAAATGCACTAAAACAGGACCACCTGCCAGTAAATAATTGAGATTAGTGAGAGCTTTTTCATGTGTGAAGTGCTCCACGAGAATTTCTTTTTCTTTTCAGTAAGTCATGTAGAGGTTTTGCAGTATCGGCGAAGTTTCTAATAAAACATCGGTAATACAAACATAGACACAGAAAACTCCGAACATCTGCAGTATTTTCTGGAACAGAAAATTTGATTGCGGCTGCTATCTTTTCTAGATCAGGATAGACACCATGCTAATCAAGTAAATGTCCCATTATCGTCAGTTTCCTCTTTTTTTTTTTTTTTTTTTTTTTTTTTTAACACATTTATTGGAGTTAAACCTTAGTCCTGGCACTTGAAAACATTTTTAACACTTTTCTCAAACGTACTTTGTGTTCTTGGAAATTCGGAGCATATACTATAATGTCATGGCAGATGTTCCATTTAAAGCCTAACAATACCATGCTCATCATGCGTTCAAAAGTAGCTGAGGCGTTGCACAAACCAAATGACATGTTTTGAAATTCATAAAGATTATCTGGAGTCATAAAAGCAGTCTTTTCCCTATCCTTCTCATGAACCTCTATTTACTTGTAATATGGCGCCAAGTCCATTATAGAAAAAATTCTTGCACCAGCAGGCAGTCCAAAGCGTCATCAATCTGTGATAGGTAGATGTTTTTCGTGGTGATTTTGTTCAATTTTTTATAGTCGATACGAGAATGCCATTAACCATCTTTCTTCTTTACAACTGGAGATGACACTACCTGTCTGATGGCGGAATTACATCTTTTAGTATTCTTTGTACTTCTTGTTCAATCACACGCCTCTCAGTAGCTGATGTGCACTAAGGTCTTTATTTGGTTTGAGCACTGTCACCCCACCCGTGTCTATTCTGTGCTTTACAGTATTACACTTTGATATCTTAATTTTCATATTGAAGTTAAAAATGTCACTAAATTCTATTTTGAATATCTCAATGATAAATAATTATTTTCAATTTCTCAATCATTACTTAAAAATAAATTTCATTGCACACAATTATACGAAATTTTTTCCTAATCTACAATTTTTAAAATTATGAAAAAACGGGACGGCAATGCGATTTTCACCAAAACTGCACAGGCACTAATTTATGTCAAGGTACAACTACATACAAATTTATGTGAAATTCTTTGATCAATTCTTAAGCTGGAGCTTCCAAAAGCGGTTAAACCGTGTTCTGGACCTCTCAGAATGTTTAAATCTATTGAAAACTAGAAGACAAAAATTTTAAGATAACAGATAACAATAATTTTTTAAGTAAAAATAGATCAGAGAAATGTTTATTCCTTTCACTGATTGCCTACGATTTAAATTTTACAATTATTCTTTGATATATTTAAATTTCTGATAAGTATATCGGAATTAATAGCTATACGCAAGCGAAGTGTGACGTCACTGACCGTCCGTGGATGCAAGAAAAAGATTTCCTATGTTAATCGTCCACTGGATTTTTTGTAAAATAAAATATTATAAATCGAGGATAATTATTTCCCGATTTCAATCCCCGTATTTGGGTATAGATATGTATTAGTTATCGTATGCATGTGTTAGATTGAGTTATTTTGCTGTCAAATTGACAAAATTTTAATTTTAAATTTCAAAACTCTGTCATCCTTGGCGTTTTTTGTATTTGGCGATCAAAAACTTAATACGAAAATATACATGCCACTTGTATATTTTCGTAATATATATTGTACGAAATATTGTTTCATATTATTCATTACTCTCTTAATATAAGTTGTTAAAATAACCATGATTTTTGAAAGGAATTAAGTATGTTCGCCAGATAATTTGGCGATATTGTTTTTTTTTCCGCCAAGGATGACAGATATGAAATCTATTCCGCTGCAACATGAGTATCTTATATCAGACACTTTATTTAGACATTTGAAAACAAATTTGACTTCAAATTATGATAGAATATTTATCATTTTCCTTTTAATTATTATATAAGTTGGATATTTATTGTGTAAATATCATCCTTTGAAATGAAATGCTTATGTTTTCTTTCGAATATGGAAGTTTCCCATTTTTTTTTCTAGAGTTTTGAAATTTAAAATTCAAATTTTGTCAATTTTACAGCAAAAACAACTTAGTCTACGCATGCACACGATAACTAATACATATTTATATCCAAATATGGGGATTAAAATCGGGAAATAATTTTCCTCGATTTTTAATAATTTTTTACAAAAAATCCAGTGGGTGATTAACATAGGAAATATTTTTCTTGTATCCACGGACGGCCAGTGACGTCATCACTTCGCTTGCGTATATTATATCTCAATAAAAGTTTTCTGTTTTAGCGCTGGAAGCTTTTTCTGAACCATATCCCATACCTATAATATACTACAGGGTATCGTAAATTAATAAATGAAAAGAAAAATTTTATTTTATTTCATTATCAGTTATATACACCAATCAATCCTTATAAACTCTTATTGACATTTTTTCTTTCTTTCTTTCTTTTTTTTTTTTTTTTTTTACTTCAGTTTTAAATGTTCTATGTTTCAAATTCTAGCAATAATGTCAGTCACATGACTAAAAGAAAAAAAAATTGTCCTATTAACAAATTTATTCGGATTTAGCTACTTGGGGAAGACTTAATCGGATTTTCATCGAATCGATATCGGGTTGAATAAGCTTCATTTAACTAATATGATGGATGAAGAAGGGGAAAGAGGTAAGACAATTCTTTTAATCGATTGTTACGCTGTATCGTTTCGACGCGTGAAAAAGTGTCGGAATCGATAAATTGTATAGTTATGTTGTCAAACTGTTTTTCAACAGTAACATGATAACGATTTTTGAGTACATTTGTTTTTCTTTCCTTTTTTCTGCACTGAAAAATAATTGATTTTATTTTCCATAAATTTTCTTCGAAAGTAATATACTTAAAATATTTTTACAGTTTATTTAGTGTGTTTGTGCAACTATTTGGTTTCTTTATTTTATTTTTTTTTCATAAACTTAAAATACATTATTTATCATGTAACATTATTTTTGTAAAATATAAATATTTCGTTATTTTTCTCTTCAAATAAATAATGATAATTAAACTATATATTTAATAACAGCATTTAATTTCTAATAAAAATCATTTGATGCACGTGATAAGGCCATAGCCAGAAATAATTTTCAGTGCGGGTTCAAACTGTAGTGCACAATGTTGAATGTTAAAAAGAAAGTATAATTGAAATAATTTCAACAAATGCTCAAAATTCAACGCTTTGAACTCTTTTTCTTGGTATTTACAGTATGTTTCAAAAAGAGTTTTACAAAACAAGAGGGGCGCTTATACTCATTAGGATGACCAATATTTACTATGTAACTTTGGGTCTCATTCTACTTAAGGTAACAGAAAAAAATTGACTTCAAAACACAACCAGCAAGCACATTTGTTACTTATGACGGAATTTCTTTCATTCTGCAGAAGCAGCACATCTCCAAAACATCGGTTATTGTCCATATGCAAATTTTCATTTAAAAGAATCAGTATTGACTGTTACAGCTGATTGGCTTATCAAGGTTTCATAAGAAGGCAACTGAAGTGGACAGTTTTCTCAAAAAGCGACACATCCTCAATGCTGAATTAATATCGTGATAAAATCATCCGAAACGACTTCGGAGAAACTATGATTATTTACATACGAAAAATTGGCAGATATGCATCAAATTTACGGTCAGGTTCGTGGAAATAGGCATGGAGCGCGAAGATTGTACCATGAACCATGCATGAACAATTGCCGAGGCACGGCTTTCCAAGCCCTCCTACCTCTTCTAGTTTTTGATAGAAAACTACAGAAAACAGGCTTGTCGTCTATCGCGATAAAAGGTATTGGACGTCTGCGAGATTCGCGGGCGCAGGAAAAAATACTGCTTGTTTTGGACAGATCTGGCTTGGCTCCTTCCACAAGTAATCTAGTGGTGTATTTCACAGTTCAGGGTGGTGTAATTCACGTGAAGAAGATTTGCAGCCCTCTCACGTGAAAATATTGAATGATGATGACTACAAACACTATTTAAATTTGGTGAAATGAATGTTCCGGATGAGATCGAACAATCCACACTTTCTTTCCTAAATGTTATACACTGTTAACTAGTTTATCAGAGAAGGCATTTTAAATATTCGAAATGAGCATATCTGTCTTTAGGGACACCCCCACTTAGTTACCCCACATAAATACAAATAATAATAATAGAAATAATAATAATAATAATAATAATAATAATAATAATAATAATAGCAATAATTCCTCTATTATTAATATTATTATTAATAATAGCGTTAACTATTATTAATAATATAGCACCAACTATACATGCCTGTGATCACCAACTTACAGGCATGTATAGTTGGTGATCACCTGGTTGGCTTTTAACAGTTGCCAGATCATTTGATAGGCATTGAACAAATACTTCCTGATTTATTGCAGTTAGTTCTACCATATCTTCCTATACTAGATGCCTGTGTAGTTATAGTTATAGTTAGTGTTATAGCACCAACTATCCATGCCTGTGATCACCAACTTACAGGTATGTATAGTTGGTGATCACCTGGTTGGCCTTTAACAGTTGCCAGATCATTTGATAGGCATTGAACAAATACTTCCTGATTTATTGAAAAAAAAAAATATTTCAAAAAAATTTCAATAAATATGATTTTCTTCCACAGTTGATTGTGTGATTTTAATAAAAATTGTACTTCCTGATTTATTGCAGTTAGTTCTACCATATCCTCCTATACTAGATGCCTTCTGCGTGGCTCGGAAACTTGGCAAAAGTTCAAGCGATAGACAGCGCCACCTGGTACAGATTGTGCGACTTTTTTATTCAACTGTCACCAATAATTTTAAGAAGTGATATATGAAATATGATATATATAATCGATGTTTCTTTGATTCTATTCGCTTTTTATGTATATCAAATCCCACTTTAAAAAAAGTTTTGGTGGCTGTTGAATAACAAAAGTCGCGCAATCTGTACAGGAGGCGCTGTCTACCGTCAAGTTTCCGAGCCACGCGGAAGGCATCTTGTATAGGAGGCTATGGTTCTACTCACTACACAGGCAGACAAATGACTCTTGCACAGTGCAACTCAAATCACTATTTTCACCATTGCCGGACCTTTAGTGAGTGCCAATGACGACCCAGGATGTCAAAAATAAAATTAATTAAATTACACTGTAAGAAAATTCTGTTAAAAAATAGAAAATTTCTGTAACTTTACAACAAATAATTTATATTTCCTAAAATTACAGAAATTTAGTTTAAAATTACATCTCAATCTTTCAAAATAAATATTTTTTTTTTTTTTCCTCTAACCAGATAAAGACTGTAACCATTGATACAGATTTCCTGTGGTGGTTACATACTTTTTCTATCTTGCATATTGAAAATTGGTATAAAAGTAGGAGTCGGAAATGCTAAAAAGTACTAAAAATTCATTGTGCTTCTATGGCTGTGACTTAACTTCACCGCCTGCAATGAGGTAGACTCTGGTTCGATCGTACCTTGTATAACTGCACAAATTTATTTAATGTGAGAATACTCACAGTGTGCGATATGAAAAAGATTCGTTGTACACAAATATTCTCTATATTCTTCTGTTACAAATAATTTTTGCCAACGTAGTTTTCGCATAGCACACGGTTATTTTCTGGCAAAGTTTGGTGCCAGGAATTTTCTGTAATACAAGTTTTTCTTTTTTTTTTCTTTTTTTTTTTTTTTTTACAGTGTAGATTAAAAGTTTACAGCTGTGGAAGAATAGCTTTTTTTTTTCTTTGTAAAAATAATACATTTTGAACAGTTTTTTCTTCAGACGAACTTTATTTTTTATTCATTTATTTATTCTGGATTTCATGTCTTAAAACGCTCTATGCGACTTAATTTTAGACTAAATTAAATATATATTATAATAGACTCATTATAAACATTCAGATAAATTTGTATACAATTATAAATTTAGAAAAGCTTGAAATTCACATGAAATTTCATCACAGAAACGTAAAACTATTTCTCATAAATTAGCTTTTCGATGGCTAAACAAACACAAATAGATTCAATAAATTCAAATTATTATAGCTATTCAAAGAAATTTAAATTATTAAACCTATTCAAGTTAATTAGTTACCTAATTGGCCTTTTTCGGTTTTGTGGTGAATTATTTAACTGTTTGGTTTTTGTTCTCATTCTTTTCATTATTTTCATGAAAAATTATATATATATTAAATTATTTAATATATAAATATTTAATTATTTAATTTTATTTAAAAAATTATTTCTTAATTTTACTTACTTATTAGTAACTTTTAAGTATTTTTCTCATCTAGAAATATATAATATGAAATTTATTCTCTAATTAGAAATTTTGCTCTCGCTTAAATTCTGCGTCTTTCTAAGTGGTTCTTCGTGCTTTTTTTTTTTTTTTATCTAAAATTAGACGCTAATTTATTAAATATTTCGTTTATCTCTCTCTCTCTATATATATATATATATATATAAACTGACTATCTTAAACTTATTTACGCAGTTCTTTCCCGTAAATTCTTTATATTTAAATAAATTTCTACTGTGTAGAATTTAGTTTTGGTTTATATTCTTTTGTGTATCTTTCTATTATTATTATTATTAGTAGTAGTAGTAGTGTTGGTTGTGGTAATGGTAGTAGTAGTAGTAGTTGTAGTAGTCAAAAAAGTTATCTTTTAGTGAAAGAAACCTATTCGCTCTGATATCCGCGTTTGTAATGATCGATAGATGGCGCTTTTTCAACTTTGTTGTTAGTAAATATAATGACGTGTATTAATTTTTGTTCTATTTGTATTACTACTTAATATTCGTGCTATAATTTCTCCGCCATTACATCATGGAAAATGGATTGCTTTTGGAAAAAATATTTCAGTTTATTCAACCTTCGATCGGAAATAGATGTTTAACTGAAGCTGAACAAATATTAGCTTCAAATCATGTGATTAATTTTTTACTTCCATTAGCCGAAGCAACGGAAATTTTAAATGTGTCATTTGGAAATAAATGGAAGCTTAATTCTGGATTTTTTTATTCTTGGAGTTACACTGTGGCACACAACAGTAAGTGTTATTCTTTTTTACCGGATTTATTCATTTTTATCCAATAAATATATGTGAAACTAAATATCGGCAAGCAATGGCGTCTAGATGAATTGGAAAGCTATGCATGTTAATTGTAATTTCACCTTAGCCCACCAGAGGACGAGCATTTCATTACAATCGCGGATTCTACGCATTTGAATATAAGCATTTTGTTACTTCTATAAATTTCATTTATAATACTCAAATAAAAATAACGTGTTAAAATTCGTATTATTATTTTGACAAATTATTACTTTGACGTATTATTACTTTGACTAATTTAAAATGAAAATATGAAACATAACTTTACAAATTGTTGCTGGAAAAAAAGTTTTTGCAAATATTAAGCAAAAGTACTATTATTTAAAGTAAATAAAATAATGTACTCTATATATTACGCGATGTAGTATAAAATAAAAAAAGTAAATAATTAAATAAATAATGATTTCTGTATTATTTAAAAGGGTTTTTTTTTCCCTTGTTGTAATGTTTATATAAAAGTATCAGTTTCACCACTCAACTTATTAGGTAATAAAATCTTGGCAAAACATTGGCATATATATGGGTTGTTTGCCAGATAAATTCTATTCTTCTAAAAAGAGAAAGAAAGGAAATATATATATATATATTTCGTTTTATTGATTTCAGACAACACTTATTTTTCAGAAAACATAAATTTACAGTATAAAACAAAAAAATATAAATAAAGAGAAAAGAGAATACTACTTTGATCTTCGAAAATTCCATTATAAAATATTTTTGTTGTATTTTGCTTTGAAAATTCACTGTTACATTAAAAGAGGATTAGCTCTTTCAAAATTAGTATAACCACTGAACTTTGACAGTCCCGTAGTTATCCTTTGATTTTAATACATACATTAATATTAGCATGTTTAAAAAAAATTGTATGAAAACAAATTTTCTTAAATTTAAAATTTACATTTAACATCAGTGAATTAAAAAATAATGTTACAAAGTAAATTACAAATTATTGACAATAGAACCAATAAACACCACTGCACTGAAAAAAAATAATAAATAAATAAATAAATAAAAATAAATAAAAGTGTTCGATCTCTGATACCATTCTTGCAGACTTTTATGTAAAATGATCTCCTGAATCCAAATATGACTACCCTTTTGCCCAGTCACTCACGTTTTCTAGGGACATCACCCCCTCTCTCAATTTTTATCACTGTTCGGTAATTTTATGGCCATGAATTTGATTCGGAGAAGGAAAAAGAATTAATTTAACAATTAAAAAACAAAAGAAATATATAATGTTTAATAAATAACATTAATAATAGATTTAAAAAAACATAAGAAATGTAATACATAATTTCAGTGGCAACCCCTTGCTGCAAATGTTGATGTTTTAGAATTTTCCAACTCTGTAGCCCCTCAGAAGATATTTAACAGTTAAAATAATCTCCCCTCCTTCCCCCCCCCTCTAAAAATCAAATTTACAGCCGTAAAATTACCAAAAAGTGATAAAAATAAGGGGCCGTCTCTAAAAAAAGGTGGGTGATAGGGTAAAATTGACGTCATATTCGGATTTAGGAAGACATTTTACATAAGATTTTGCCAAAATGGTGTTGGGGCAATTTCCATGCCGAGCAGTGTATTTTGAAGGAATGTCTCTAAGCGTTAGACTTCTAAATGCTAAACAATTTGTTAACACGAAATATTTATTAACACTTTATTTTGAATGACATACTCACAATGCGAAAATGTATATAGTTTATATACTTTTTCTTTAGTACTTATAATGTCAGAACAGAATTAATATTAGGGGTTTATCCAAAAATTTAGAAAAGGTGCGGCAAAAATCAATGTCATACAATAAATAAACAAGAGAATATTGTAAATCACCGGAAATGTTAAAAAAAAAAAAAAAGTTAAAATAAATTAATTAATTAATATGCAGAGACGTAACCACCTACAGCAATTTTTATTGTCCTAATTATAATAAAGATTTTGACGTCATCAGTGTAAGAGAGTTTTTCGTTCCTCTAAGTATTCTTTAAATAATAACATAAGCATTAATTGCTTTGATGATTAGTATTTATGTTATCCCGCCGATTATAAAATTAAGATTGTTTCTAAGAAATTTTTGTACTCTGGTACTCATGTTCACGTTTTTGCCGTTAAACTTTCGTACAATTTATTTCAGGTATTTTTGTAAAACTTGAACAATACTATTGACTATGTGGAGCTTGAATTAAGGAATATATTCGTAAAAATACTGCATAAAAATCTGATCTGTTGTGCAAACCATTCTCACTATAATAGGTCAATTACCAATTGACAGATTAATGTCAGTAAAAGATGAGTATATATAGTCAATATTTTCATATTTCCGAAAAATTTTGCAATTTTTGAATTTGCTTTTATTAAATTTATTATTATTATTATTATATTGATTTAAAAGTAATAACTTTAAAAAAATTACATTGTACATTATGGCATAATGCATGATTGAATATGATGTTGTGATCAAATTTAAATAATTTTATTAAATTGCTACATCTGTCGCAATTAGCCTTACTCACGATTTTGTCGTTTAGCTGATTATTTTATGATTTATCAGAAAATGCAGGCTTTTTTGACAAATATTTGAGTTTAAAATTTTCCATAGTCGTTAAACTATGTTATTTGCCAGTATTGCTCATGTCTGATAGAAACTAATGGTGAGAGGTGTCGATGGAAAAATATTTATCCCGAAAAACTTCAAAAGAATGACCGAGGTACAATATTTAAAGCTTATACTATATTTTGAGATAGAATAATTATTAAATTCCGTGTAGTTAAAGTCTTAAGCTGTAAAACAAAAATTAAACTGACTGAAACTTTTCATTTTGTAGATTTTCAAAATATTATTATATTAAATAAAAATGAGAAAAAAAAATAAATAAATAAAGGGAGAGGGGATGAATCTAGGGGGGGGGGGACTTTTATCTCTGTCTTAACATTTAAATACGCTTTTTAGAAAAACTACATAAAAAAATATACTTAATTTGACTGATTCGTATAACAGCATTTGATTGCCCATTTAATTTTCATAATAGACTGGTCTTGAAACATTAAGATACAGTTATATATATATATATATATGTGTGTGTGTGTATGTTTCTGTAACTATATATATATATATATATATATATATATATATATATATATATATATATATAGTAATATTATCAGTGCAAAAATTTGAAATTTAAAGATGATTTAATTTCAGTATTCAAACAATTATTCTGATACACACTACCAATAAATATTTGGAGACTTTCGAATTTAGGCATTTTGTGAAATATCTAGAAAAGTTCTTTAGGAATCATCTTGAAACTTTGGTAGTGTAAAGAACATGTTATACCTCATATATTTTAGCAAATGTTGTGTCCTGGGGACCAGTAAAAAATTAAACTAAAGCAAGATGTTTTGGATCACCCTGTAAAAAGTAATGCATTAAACGCGTTTTGGCTGTAGCATGTGATTTTGAAGATTTTTTTCATTATCTGTATAAATTTTTATGAGGTTACCATATATAACGGAGGAGCCATATATATATATACATATATATATATATGGTACTATATATTATGAGGCTACCATATATAACTACCATCATGGCTACCATATATAACTACCATCAAATTACTTTTTTAATTATAACACGCAAGGTGTTAGACCAAGAGCAAAGCCATTTTTAGGGAAATTTGGAATACTACATTGGACACAGCCTACTGCAATAAAAATGCAAAAATGTTCAATATCTTACAAAATATGAACATTCTTACTAAATAACTTTTAACTACGCATGCGCTAGCTTTAAAAAAATTCATTTGCATAATTTAATAGCCAAAAGTATTAAGCAATTTATATGAAACCCCAAACAAATATCAGGTAAATTCAAAAAGTTATGAACAAAAACTTCCAAAAAGTTTGGACACAACTTTTTCTGAAATATGTGAGGTATAACATGTTCTATATACTCCCAAAGTTTCAAGATGATTCCTAAAGAACTTTTGTAGATATTTGACAATTGTCTAAATTCTAAAGTGTCCAAATACTTATTGATATATATATAGGGTAGGTGCTCCAGTGATTGGCATGCTCCAGTAATTGACATCTATCCCGAAATAATTAATAAATAAAAAAAATAATAAATTAATATATTTTACAGATAAGAATTTTAACATTTTATGTCAAACACTGGAGCATAGGGTGCTAATAACTGGTAAAATGAATACTTAGCAGTGCCAAACACTGGAACATAGGGAGCCAATTACTGATAAAATGAAAAACTGGCAGTTTCAATTACTGGAACATTGAATAAGTGTCAAATAAAAATTCATAAAAAAAATAAATAATAATAACTGTTATCAATATATATATTTTAACATATATGTGGTTCTGAATGTCTTTCCTGCCATATGTACTAACTTAAGATTTCTAAAAATATTTTCTGATGACTGGAACTTTAAAAACATCAGAGATTGCTCTAAAAGTGTCGATTACTGGTGCACTTACCCTATATAATACAAATAAATATTTTAAAAACATGATTTTTGAACGAATTCTGCATTAAATAGTTTTCATTAAACTTTCCATAATGTTAATATAAACATGACTTTTAAAGAGGAAATAAATCCGTGATATGACAAAAAGTGTATGACAGATATTATAATATTATAAAAGTAGGCAGCAAAATATTTAAAAGATTTCTTTTGTGAATACTGTTTATACATAAAACAAACAACAGAAGCTTTTTTCATATTTCTTAATAAATACCTTAAAACTCCTTTTCAAATTTTAACTCCAACATTTATAAATAATATTAAATGAGGTAAACAATTTAAAAACAAATCTTCTACGTAATTAGACAAAAAAAAAAAAAAAAAAAAAAAAAAAAAAATAAAATCCTTTAATAACTTTTTGAATTTCCAGTAATACTTAACTTTATTCAGAAGTTGACATCTTCATTTGTAGAAATATTTATAAACCTGACGAAAGCGCCTGAGTTTCTGACATAAAAATCTTAAATCCAGACGCCAAACGGGCTGTTGGGGAACACACAATGCATTACACTTTTTCAAGTGTGTTTTATTATGTCGCCATTGCTCAGTTCATTTTCTTAAGTAGCTCCATTAAATCACTAAAGAAGTGGCTTGGGTATATGATAAGTTAGACGTATTTATGAAATGCTTAGCCTTATAAGATTTTAGAAGGGAAAAAAAATTGGGAAATAATAATAACTCCAAAAAAATCTATAAGTTATTTTTATCAAGCAATCTATTTTTAGAATTAAAGACAAAAATTCTGTATTTTATTGTTTGTGAGTGTATTATCATATTTCTCTGCTCATTTTGCTTTCATTGTAAGGTATTCACATATTTAAAAGTTCACATATTTAAAAGTTCAAAAAAATTTTTAATTAATAGCAAATACAAAACAATATCAATTGTTATAAAATAATAATAATCTAATATTTACTTTTTATTTAATATATATATATATATATATATATATATATATATATATATATATATATATATATATATATATATATTACATTTAATCTACTTTTAGTGTTAAAGAGGGAAATATTTACAGAATATATTGCCTGAGCGTGCATTATCACATTGTGGTCTTTATTTTGCTTTCGTTTTACGATATTTAAATATTTTGCACATTTAAAAGTCGTTAAAAAACCTACTGCTATACTTACGAAATATTTAGCTTTATAAGATCCTATAGGAGAGAAAAAGTATTTGAAATATTAATAAATACAGACGCACAAAAAAGGAAAGGAAGATAAAAAAAAGTTGTTTTTTTTTTTCTTTTTCTTTTTTCCTTTTCTTTCTTTCCTTTTCTTTTTTTTATGAACATTTAATCTATTTTTTAGAATTAAAGAGAAAAATACTTGCGTAACTTATTATCTTAGTGAGCATTATCATATTTTGCTGTTTAGTTTGCTTTCATTTTAGGATACTTACAGATATATTTTGCATAATATGTTCAGCATTGTAAGATTTAAAAAGAAAAAAATATTGTTTGAAATAATAACTACAAAAAGAAACCAAATCATTTTGGGAAAAACATTTTTCTGTAATATTTTGCCCTGGGCGAAACACGGGCATGCAAAGGCTAATTTAATTGATGATAAGGATAAGTGGAATAATCAGTTTGTAATTTTACAAAATTCTTAACGTTTTATCAAAATTGTTAGAGCTATTTCCCAGAAACTCAGAAGATTAACTCATTTAATAATTAATAAGACATTTATTTAAAATGTCGAGAATAAATAATAAAAATTATTTTTCTCCATTTTTATGCAATATTTTCAATAACACTTCATTTTAAACGAAAAAAAATTCTTTTTATCTGAAGTAATCTTCAGAGCATTAAAAATAAACGACCTTTTAGTTGAAACTAATCAAAAGACAAATTTGTCTCAATATTTATAATAATTTATAAGAAAACGTAATTTTCTGAAGGAATTAATCTTTAAAACTTCCCTATAACTAAGTAATACTTGCGTAATCCTCGAAACCAGATTAAAATAGAAATAAGATTACTTCCGCTACAAATTATGCTCAATGTTCTTTTCAGACGATAAAGGCTTAATGAGAAACACGGTTAAGATTAAACTTTATAATAATAACGAAAATTTATTGTTTAGTTGTAACGTTGTAGTAGTATAGAAACTTCTGGAATTATTATTTGTACTGCATTAAAATTACTTTCAACATCAATTATTTTAATATCTCATCAAAGCTAAGAATTTCTTTAAATGGCTACGACTTTTTTGTTTATACTAATAAGAACTAGAATTATCTCTATTAGATTAATCATATTTGAGATTTTTTAATTTTAACTCAAGTTAGCTATCAATAATTTTTAAGTGTTTACTATTTCTTTTTTTATATTCAACAGAAGAAAATATTAGATTTGTAAATTTTTCGACTTCCGGTTTTCGACAGATTTACACGTTTTGGGATGAACATTATTTAACCATTTTTGAATACGTCTATCGATCTGTCTGTGTGTGTGACAAAATATTTCTGCCATCTCCATTTGAGAACTAATTCACAGAATTTGACAAAAAGTTATATTTAGTTGCACCTTGATAGAAATTGGTGCCTATCAGATTTATTGCATATCATGAGGCTGTGAAGTAGTTCCGCTTTATCACAATTTCTAATATTGAAACTAGGACAACATTTCGTATAAATGCACTCAATAAGGATTGTTTTTAACCAATCATTGGTAAATTTACGTGTTTGTATATGTATATATATATATATATACACCCCGTGACAAAAAGGTAGGTACAAAGTGTTTTTTCCTTGATTTTTCATAAAATACCATTATCTAAATTGTGCTTATCATTTATTATTATCATAAAATAACACAATTCCCGGACTAATTTTTGTTTTAAGACTAATTTAGAAAAATTTTAAGACTAAAATTTTTCTAATTTAAGGCTACACACCGCGACAAAAATATAATAACAAAGGTTTTTTTTTTATATATATATGATTATTTAGAATATGAATATTTTGAATATGATTCAAATGTTCAATACGTTTTTGATATGATAATATTTTGTTATGATATTAAATGATCAGCACAATTTAGATAATGTTATTTTATAAAAAATAAAAAAATAATAAAAAACCTTTGTTCCTATCTTTTTGTCGCGAAGTGTTGTCTTAAATTAGAAAAAATTTTGTCTTAAAACTTTTCTAAATTAGTCTTAAAACAAAAATTAGTCCGGGAATAGTGTTATTTTATGATAATAATAAATGATAAGCACAATTTAGATAATGTTATTTTTATGAAAAATCAAAGAAAAATCCCTTTCTACCTATCTTTTTGTCGCGGGGTACTGTATATGATAGTAAGAGTTAATGAAGATAAAAATTTTTGTATATGTACAGTCGGTAACAAAAGTGTCCAAACACTAGCAAAAATTCCTATGTAAAAAAAGTATACTTCATACGGTTTTGTTAAATAAATCCTTGTCGAATCGTGGTCTTAGTCAGTGTAAGAACATGATTCGATAAGGATTTATTTAACAGAACCGTATGAAGTGTAACTTTTTTACGTAGGAATTTTCGCTAGTGTTCGGACACTTTTGTTACCGACTGTAGAAGCACCTGAGGAGAGAGTTCTATCCCGAGGAGAGAATTCCTCAATTCTCAGGAAGTATAAATTTTCAACGTGAGTATTTTTTGAAGAAACTTATCAATATTTTCAAAACGGTTTAATCATATACCTTGATAATTTGAAAAAAAAAATATTATTTCATTATATAATAATAATAATAATAATAATAATAAATAAATTCTAATTTATTTTTTATTTTATTTATTTATTTATTTTAAGGTATCATGTATAGGGTAAAAAATTGACTTTATTTCAATATTTTTGGGTTATATTTTTGAGATGAAAATCGTCTACATTCATCATGGGAAACACTTTTGATACAGTCGGCAGCAAAAGTATCCGAGCGCTAGCCAATAATTCCGATATCAAAAAGGTACACTTAAAACTGTTTTGTTAAATAAATCCTTGTCGAATCATGTTCTTAGACTGACTAAGAACATGACTCGACAAGGATTTATTTAACAAAGCAGTATTAAGTGTACTTTTTTTTAGACAGGGATTATTGCTAGTGCTCGGATACTTTTGCTGCCGACTGTAAATAAGAATTTTAATAAAGAATTTGCACTTTGCGAATTTGAGTTCTTCTTGCGTTGCTAAAACTAATACCTTTGAATGTTATCGAAACAAGGGAGCCACCCTCTCTGGTGAGGATTAAAATTGTGGTAGCATGCCCCCAGACCACCCATGGGGATCAATCTCAGACCATTGCCAATTGCCTACTGCGTAGCTCTAGAGCGACGTAAAACCTGTCAATCTCAACTCCAACCTCTTGGATTGTAGAAAAGTGAAGAAAATATTCCTAATGTAGAAATTAGAGACGAATGATGTTCTAAGTTTGAGTTAAATTGCATCTGAGGAAAATTGTTTAAATAAATAGAAGTATTTACATGTTTAGAATTACTGGATAACGAGATCTACTGTAATTATTATTCTAAAACATGGCTGATAACTGGTTCTGTGGTAGATAGTTCGGTGGGATAAGTAACGGATTTTGAATGAAAAAAAAAGTGCAATGTATCATATAAATCTATGACTAATTGCTTGCAATCTTTAAAAGTTAAATAGGCTGAAAATGTCATTCTTTTACAAGTTATAAAAACAACAAGAGCTTGGTTGAATGACATTCACCTTTTGAATAATAGAGAGTGTTCGAAAAATAGAGAATTAATTGCCTAACTAATATCATAGGGTTAGTTATCATAGAGTTAGTTAAGCAATTTAGATATTGTTCTGTATTACAATTGACGTATTTTTATTTATAATTAACTGGTTTTGGATAGTTATAAACAACTGTTAATTCTTCGATTTCTAAGTTTTAATACGTAGAATAAACAGTTTAAATGTTTTAAACTGATGTGATAATTTTGTATTATGAAAAAAAACTACACTTTATACCTATTAAAAAATTATAATTCTTTCGTAAATTATTAGTAATAATAACATAAAAAAAACTGTTTCTGTTGTAGACATCTACTAAATATTATTCATTGAAACTTATTTTATCATACTTTTTATTGTATTTAATTACGAAATGTGCAACTACTAAATTCGGGTCATGTTGTTCAAGTAATTGTTTTCGTAAACACGACAACTTTATCTCATTGAAATACATATTTATATATAAATAGGACAAAACACGATCAACCAAATAAAAATTTATCTTGTTTCATAAATGTAATAGTATGGCTAAACATATTTAACAATTTTTAAACGTTCTTCTCTCTTTTATGGATGCAGAACATGAAACGCTAGATAAAATGTTCTATAATTCGCCGTAACACTGCTGCCATTATCTTAGCACGTTCTGTCTATACACTGTAAAAAAATAACTATTACCAGCTGCAATCTGTGATTTATTTTATCCAATCACAGAGAATTTCTTGCATGAAATTCTCTATGATTGGATAAAATAAATCACAGATTGCAGCTGGTAATAGTTATTTTTTTACAGTGTAGGAACGCTTTAAGCAATATCGTGCTTTTATGTGCTATAGAGTAAGCCCTGGGTTCGAGATTGGCTCACTCACTGTAACCTATTGGAGGAATTTGCCCATGTGAAATCTGGAAGATGTGCATCACTCCTAGATGGATTTTGCTCGAGGGCAAGAAGCATTCTCGTAGAAGTGTCTATGTTTGGTTTCTAAAATGCTTCTGGGATCATGGAAGTATCACAGCTTACGAAATATACGAACAGTATTTTGTTTATCCACTTTCATTCTCTGTTCGATGAAAATTACAGTCGGCAGCAAAAGTATCCGAGTACTAGCAAAAATTCCTGTGTAAAAAAAGTACACTTAATACAATTTTGTTAAATAAATCCTTGTCGAATCCTGTTCTTTGTCAGTCTAAGAACAGGATTCGACAAGGATTTATTGAACAAAACAGTATTAAGTGTACTTTTTTTGCATAGGAATTTTTGCTGCCGGATACTTTTGCTGCCGGCTCTAGGAGAGTTTTACCTGTTGCACAAATTATACTGACCAAACGTCCCCATTTTCTGGGGGGAAATGGGGACAAATGAGGACTTCCTTTTTTTTTAAAGGCATTTTTCTAAGTTTTAAAAAATTGTAGAAAGTAAATTATTAATCAGTAATACTTTATTTTTAGTCCTTATTTATTACGAATGAAAAAATACATCCATAATTGAATAATTGTAGCAATTTTAACGCGTCTCTATTATAAATGTACTTTGATCTCGTCAGTCTACACAAATGCACCGACAGTATGACAGATTAAGGCTGTTGAAGATGTTCTACTATGATTATCTTCAAACCACCTATTGTGATTGGGGTTATTATAGGCTTGTTACAGCGAAATTTTCATATATATGTGTGTGTGTGAAAACAAAACATTGTTATGCTTGATGTGCGATTTTTCGAAGGATAAATCGGTATCTACTTTTACCGGTAACCTCTTTTCATCTTTATTCAGTTTCTGAATTTTTGTAGGTTGTAAGATATGAATCCTACCTTGACATATTTCATTATTAACCCCAATCTCTACGGCCACCTTAAGTATAGCAATTTATTTTTGTTTAACTTTAAATTTCAATATTTTTTTTTTTTTTTTTTGTATTGAAGTAGTACATCTTTAATTTGCATTAGAAAATAATTAATATGGTGAGTGTATGAAGAGGTATATGCATTTCAGTTTTCTTAGCAAAATTAATAAAGGTTGGTCACTTCCGTAAATTTAATATTTTTTCTATAAACCTAAATGTCCAGTTTATACAGAGCACCACCAGTGGCTGACCGGTTCTCCTGTCGCTAAAAAACGGGAGGTGCCTTGTTTGATTCTAGGTCTCGCATGTTGGCCTAGCCGTTCGAATTTTTCCTTAATTATCTTCGAAACTCGCGTATATATTTGCTAGGACCCCTTAAAAAGACCGCCACGGAGGGTATTTCACTTAGTCCTAGAATCCTAATACAGTCAATTAGCCTTAACCTATATAATTACAAACATATAGAAAACCGCGGATTTCAGGAGGTATGCTTTTTGAT
Source organism: Salticus scenicus (assembly GCA_963930645.1). NCBI lineage: Eukaryota > Metazoa > Arthropoda > Arachnida > Araneae > Salticidae > Salticus > Salticus scenicus. The sequence goes on along the minus strand of OZ005658.1, from coordinate 121,490,048 downwards.
GAATTTTCAGATATTGGCAATTCGATTTTTTTAATTTCCTGAATGAAAAAGACCATTATTTCCAAACTCATGAAGTTGCTTTATGGTTCCAGAAATAGTTTGACTGTGAAAGTTGAGTCTTTTATTTAGAGATTTGAATTTTAATAATTTCAGACTTCTACTGAACGGTGACGTCATAAGTTTGGCATTTTCCCAGGATCGAAATACAAAACATGATATACTTTCATTTGGTGGTTAACTATTATTATGCTTAGCGAGCAATAAATTTGGAAGATGAAATATAGTTATATAGAGGTGTTCTTTGTCAGCAGGATAAAGCTGTCACACTGTATTTGGACATAAGGATTTTTTTTTTTTTTTTTTTTTTTTTTTTTTTTTTTTAACCTTAAATATAGACAGTTATTGTGTCATATATATTTCTTTTCCCACGCAGGCAAAATGTCACTCCAATTTATTTCCGTAGAAAATTGTGCATTTTTGCCTTGCATAGTTGTCGTTTAAGGTTAAATTAGATAATTTTTTAAATGCTGTTACTTTTGTGCATTTTCTATATGTAAAAAACTTTTTATAGAACAAAGCTTTACTCCCTTTGGGTCTTTTACTATTCATCTTTTCTCTATTATATTCCATGTATGCTTAAGTAAGCATAAAATATTGCTTTGAAATATTTCATGTGAAATAGCTTCAATTCAAATGCATGTTTTATCATACGCATGGGAAATCTTTAATGATTTGGAAATTGAAACATTTCGATGCTAGTATCTGCATGCTATTTTATTCTTCCTATTATATACATTTATTTGTTAAATGGTTACATTATGTTACATTTTCCAAAAGAAAAAAGAAGACACGATTTTAAAATTACTTATTATTCAATCTTTTAAGTCTACTGAATATTTTCGTTATTTTTCATTAAAATATAAAAAAAAACAAATCCATAAAAATGAAAATTTAAATATGTCATAGAATACGAAAAAGGGAATATTTGTAATTTTTTCTGGTGGTATCATTTATTATTTGGAAATGTCTATTATTGTAGTTATGTCTTTATTATGCTACTATAAATAGTATTAATCTAATAGTTTTACTGACATAATGAAAAAGCTTTATTTTCTAGAAAATTTGTTTTCATCCATCTATAGATAATAGAAGGCGTTCGTCGGCCAATTTGTAGCAGTAGTTTAGAAGTATCATGACTCAGAGCAGTCATTTATGGTTATTTTATGACAAAAGTTTTGAATTGTTTGAAAATCGATAAAACTTGTTCTAAGATTTTATTCTTGTATAAAATATGTAGCATCTAATGTTCCTTGATATATAAAGAACCGAAGTATTTATTCAATAAAAAGTAAAGAATACAAGTGAAATCAAAGTGAAGAATACAACCACAAAAATTGACAAAAGAAATCAAAAGGTCGTAGTTTGGATAATATGCTACAACATTTCAGAAATATTTTAGAACATATACTGTGTAAAATTCATACTGAATATTAAAATAAGTCTTGATAAACTTAATTTCATGGATATGAAAGAAAATAAATTACATACATCTTGTTTTATTCCATTTTATGATATAATATATATACTATATATCAGGGCTCGAAATTTCAACTTAGATTACACTCGCCGAAAAAAAAAAGTTACTCGCTACAAAATATGATTAACTTACTCTATGTTTTACGTATGAGGTGACCAGAAATTGGAAAATGAGGAGAAATTACACAGTGTCTTATATTTTATAAGAAAATAGAAGAAATTCAATTTTGAAAAAGAGGTCATTTTAGAGGACACAAAATTGAATGAATATGATTATAAAAGTCGATTCAAAAGCTACTTTACGCAAGTAGTGGAAACATTTTTTTCCCAAATGATGAATTTGATCAGTACACCATAATTTAAATTAATAATATACGGATACGAGAGGAAAAATCCCTAATTTTTATAAATGTCACTGGACAATATAGATTTTTTTTTAAGTTAGTGTTCACCGGTCGATACAGCCAGCAGCCGATCGAGCTTACCAGTTTTGCGAAATTTTTTAAATTAAGGACTAAATCCTTTTCATTTGATGAGGAGGACAGAGGACGAAAAACATAAAAAAAGAGGACTTTTTAGTCCTGTAATTTTTTTTCGTTTAAGAAGGCAGAGCGTTGAGAAAGAAGACTGTACTCTTAAAAAGTGTATATCTGGTCACCTTACCTAAGATCAGCATGATTATATGTTTTTAAATCGATATATACATATATATATATATATATATATATATATATATATATTATAGCACCGTGTACTGTAAGAATTCTATCTATATTTAGACTGAAATTTTACTCGCCATAGTAAAATTTCCACTGGCCAATGGCGAGCAGGCGAGCGGAAATTTCGCGCCCTGATATATATATATATATATATACATACAGATGTTGAACAAAGTAATGAAAACACTTTTGCTTTTTTACGTTTTGTCGTATAATGAAATAAAATTTCATTTTTTCTTCCAAATAATTCCTTTTTCTTTCTTTCTTATTTTTTTTTTTTTTTTTTAATAGATATGTAATATACACGTATAAAGAAAATGAAAAATGAATGACAAATATTGTATTAAGTTTCATTGTGTAATATAGTTTTTTCTGATTCTTTTTTTTTTTTTTTTTTTTTTTTTTGTGAATGACCCCTTATCGTAAAGACCTTTTTAGAAAATATCTGAAAAACAGCTAATTTTATCACCAATATCTCTATGAATTTTCATGATATTCAACTGGAAGTTTTCTAAGGTGCTCTAGACAGTTGAATATTAAACTACGGCAAAAGATTTTTTACTACAGTCTACGCATGCGCAGTAATAAATTATTTGCTACAACTGCCCATATCTTTTTGAATATTAAACGTATTTGTTTTGAATTATAGTATAACGCTTTAGGCATGTGTCGTCATGTTTTCCAAAAGTTTAATTAAATGTGAAGAAAATCCTTTAGAATTAAAAAGCAAAAAAATTGGGACATTTCCGACAAAACATAAAAAAGAGAAAGTATTTCTATTATTTTGTTCAACACCAGTATATACATACATACATACATACATATATATATATATGTGTGTGTGTGTGTGTGTGTGTGATTTTTTTTTTTTTTTTTTTTTTTTTTTTGTCGTGTCCATGACGTAGTCGAATTAGATTAAACGTGTGTGTAAATGATAGATATAATAATAAATTTTAACATTAAAATTCTAGCAATTAATAGATACATGCCAATACCAACACAACAAAAGTAAAACTGATTTTAACACAGTACAAAAACTATCACAGAAATGTTGAGAATCATATTTAGATCCAATAAGAGATAAAACCAATTTAAATTACTTACGCCCACATGAGTAAAAAGGACCTTTATACCAATCGACGGAGAAAATTGATGAAGGAACTCATTAGATGTATTAAAAGTGATTCAGGAATTAAGAATCCAGTTAAAAAGTAAGAAAAAGTAAAGGACCACAGGAATACTAATTGGAATTAAAAAATGCTTAAAAATAGAAGTATTAATTCATCAGGAAGTATGTACTTCTTTAAAGCAGATGGGCTGCAAGATTTCGTAAAACAATATAGCTAACAATAGTAGATTTATATTGTTCATGCTTCACTCGAGCAGCAAAACCATTCTGAATGAGAAATGAAATGAAATATTAAATAAAACGATCAATGAAACCAGAGATAAAAATGGAAAAAATCAGAGTAACCACATGTAAAGCTATCAAACAACACGGAGAATAAACTGTTGCCATGAAATCAAAGAAATTAAAAATAAATTAATTCCTTGCAAACATTGATTAATCGATAAAAATTAACAACTGAGATTTTCAATAACGATGAAATTCACTTTGTAATTATATTATGAATTATTTAAATTTTAATCTTTTCTTAATTCAAGTAACTTAAAAACATTCATGGAAAGGAATGTTTAAATTTTAATCTTTTCTTAATTCAAGTAACTTAAAAACATTCATGGAAAGGAATAAAGTCAGCAAACATTAATTCATCAGTGTTGTATATAGTTATTATTTTGGTGATAAAACAATATAAATTTTGTAAAAACTTTTCTTTACGTATTAATTATCCCCCCACGCATTATGTGGTTTGAAACAGTTTTACGTTTGATTTGGGGGCCATTCCAGTACGGGACCTGGAGCAGTTGCCCTGATGTGTGTATGTTATTTATCTTGCAAATTTAATAAATTTGTCAAATATAAAATATGAACACACTTTCTAGCATGAGTGGGTTTTTTACTGAATGTTAATAATTTTCTTATTAGCCACATTCACTGGAAATTCCGCAATTTATTCATACATGTTTGCCTCAACTCTCGGCTTAGACTCAGAACTGTTTTACAAAATATTTTAATCGTTTTACGTTTATTACCCTTTACGATATTGATGAATTTCTAATGCTCACAAACTTTGATATCAATGTCTTTCATATGGTATTATTTACAATTAAAGATGTGTACGTCAGATTATTGGAGTATCGTTAAATACGTTTTAGATCATCCTTAATACAAACAAATACCAAAAATGGTGTTATTTGTCTTTTTAATGATTTTCTTAAGTGATGAAAAAATATTTTAAAATCTATAGTGATGCCTTATATTATTTCTTGAAACGTTACTGCTGCAATTCTATTATTTTAGTTGAAAAAAAAAATGGTTTTGACAAAAACTTAAAAAAAAGAAAAAGAAAAGAAAGGAAAAGAAAAGAGCAACAAAAGAAAAAAATGATAAGAAATTTTTAGCAAAAGCTTGATGTTTACAAAATTTGGTCATAAAATATACGAATTAATTGGAATAAAAAATAAATAAAATCGTGTCTTTTTAAAATTTGATTTGATGTGTTCAAATGAAAATGCCTCAATGTTTATAAATTCTTTCTAGTTTAATATTATTTTAGAATAACCTTCTGGACAAAAATTTACGTATATTTACCGGATCCACAGAATCATGTTGTTAATCTAAATTTGACAAATGTTTTAATTGTATTTCTTATTGAAAATAAATCAACATTTATGAATGTCTAACCTTAGATCCTCGGCTAACTCTGACCTTCAAAAATTATAATTTTTAATAAAGATAAATAAAATTTTTGTCACTAAACATATATTTCTCGAAAAAAAAAGAGAGAGGGTGATAAAAACAATTTGTAAGATTGTTATTGTGAAATTCTAAATATAGGTTGTTCGAGATATAGATTTATTTTGAATTTAGTGTGGAAAACGAGTTTTTTTTTTTTTTTTTTTTTTTACTTTAACGTCAGTTCTAAACAGACACCGAGACTATAAGATTTATATCCTTAAAACGATTTGAACTTAAATTTTGAGAATTTACAAGAAAAAAAGACAAAAAAAAAATTGTTTATTAATGACGAAAAAATTGGTTGCTAAAAATTGGTTTATTTTGATATCGCATTTCTTCGGAGCTTACAAGGAATTTATGAATCTGCACCTTGTGCTGGGATTTGAACGCAATCCCTTTGATTCTCAGTAAAAAAGAGAAAGAGGAAACAAGTTGTATGTTGATTCGACAGGTCTGGAATTTGTTATACACCGGTTTGCAGAAACAGTTCTAAGATTCGCTAATAGGTGGTGCCCTAGACATATGAAGTATTAAATAGTATTCAGAAGTACAGAAAGTTCATTTATCAGTCTGTTTCATTACTGACATGTGTAAGGGAGTTGTATCGAATTATTTATTATAGGAAATTGAAAACATGATGTCGTATTCTTTTGAACAACGTGTTTTTATTGTACTGGAATAGCACTGATCTGATCGAAGTCTAACGATGACAAGGCAAAGCTTTCATAAATGTTTCATGTTACAAAAGGTCCAGACTAGAAAACAATTCGTAATTTATTCATATAGAAAATTCCAGACTGTCTGTCTAACAGTACGACAGGTCGTGCTATTTCTTTCATACAGCGATTTTCCGCTGTCCAGTATTACACTTTATTTATGAACGTGCAAACATTTTTTCTTTTTATCTAAATACTGGGTGGTTACAATTAAACATCCCCTATAAACAGAATCCTACAGCGCAAACGGGTGAACGGAATGCAACGAAATTTGGTATACAGACTATACACGAGATGCGCTCACGGAATCTCGAAAAAAAAAATTTTTTTTAGTTCCAAGATTTTTAGTTCCAAGATATCCATGAAAAGGTGCCTTTTTTGGAAAAACATTAAATTTAACACAATAAACGACCAAAATGGAATACAGAAACAGCATTAACAATCCACAACAAGAATTATGAGTAATAAAATGTAAAACCAAGAAAAGCTGTCAGTTCTAGGAAAAAAATGTCGAGATTTACATACTTGCGAAGAAGAGGAAGCTTTGTGCAAAACATGTATTACTTAATGTGATTCAATAGCAAGATAATCAGAAACTAGTCAATAAATGTTAATATTGTTTCTGTAATCCGTTTTGGTCGTTTCTTGTGTTAAATTTAATGTTTTTCCGGAAAAACGCCCTCTGGTGGACATTTTGGAACTATTTTTTTTCTCGAAATTCCGTGAGCGCATCTCGTGTATAGTCTATATACCAAATTTCGTTGCATTCTATTCACCCGTGTGCACTGTAGGATGCTGTTTATAGGAGAAATTTAATTATAACCACCCTGTATATGAAGCTGAAAGTTTATCATTGTATCAGTCCGGATTTTTAGTCCAAATTGTTTCACCTTTCTGTTTCTCACTGTTTCACATTTACGTCACTTCAAAGCTGGGGAGTGCTTCCTAAAACACCCTGCATCTCGTGATTTTTCTTCTTTTATTTAATTCTGGTTTGATTTGAATAAGAATTTTATGAATTCAAACTTCTTTTGTTAGAACTTGGGAAAAAAGATCTTTTGAAATGAAATTTCTTTCACTTCAAAACTGACCCAAAAACAGGGTGGGGGGATGATAACATAATATCACTGTATAGTAATTTTCAATATTATCTTGAACCTAAAATTTATTTGTTATGAAATAAATTAAACATAAGCAATTATTCATGTTCAAGTCTATGATTATTTTCATCTGAAATAAAATTATTGATTTCCTTACAGAAGTTTTGATATACCCAAATCCGGCTTAAAGTTAATTTACTTCCATTAAAGCCAAACGATTTTCATTGGGTTTTTTAAAAATTATTTTATTTAATACAATGCAGTGCATTATGCATACTTGCTAACATACTAATTAATATTCCGTAGTATTGTTAGCCCCGCCTTCTTTTTCACACCAGTATCTTTTTAGAGTATTTTTCTTTTTGTTTAATCGTAATTGCATTTAAAGAATATTACTCTAAAAATTTACGGGTGGGAAAAAAAGGGCGGAGCTAACAATACTACGGAATATAATGAGGATGTTGGCAAGTATGATTATGTCATTTTTACTTAAAAATATACTTTTCTCATCTAACTAAAAGGACAAGATTTACATAATAACTAAAAAAAAAAAAAAAAGTTTAAATATATTTATCCTCTAGTCTCAGAGCTCAAGTTATTAGTTTAATATACAAAACCATGTAATTTGCCTCCATTATCTCTGTATGATCAAAAAATAAACATCCATATTCTAAAAAAGATCCTTATATAATTTTTTGTTCAGATATATGTATTACTATCAGTCTGTCACATAAACGTGATTATCGGACGATGGCCAAATGAGATATCGCAATCATTATTTCCTGTAAGTATCAATTAATAGGACTTCCTCGATATCAGGTAACTGAAGTACGCATATAATTGAAATATCTTGGTGTCTTCTTTCATTAATTATGAATTATAATGCCACGAAGGAAACAAATATAGCCCACGTGGAACCCCTAGTAATGTTTGGCTAAGCGCTGATGCAACGGATCATTATTGACTCACATATAGACGCACGATTACGATGAGTTTCAAAATATGAAGCCACCTGGCTTCGATATATTCACATTTTAAATGGCTAAATTGCACTAGTATCTTAATAACTCGATACCAAAAGGGACCTAGAACAGATATAGATTAATAAAGTTATGTTTTGTTAATCACCACGAAGTAAACAAACGTTATAGTATTACTTCTTTCCCTTAACCCCTTTTCGGCCACAATGCTGAGAATATCGAGTATTGGCGCAATGTGCCTAAAAAAAACCCACTATAATAAAACTTAATGTTTTATCAAAATCTTTGCAGGGAAAAGTCAGTTTTTATTAAATAAAATTGTCTTTTTATAGAATAATATGATTTAACACAGTTTGAAAAAGTTGAATTTATAAAATGAAAAAGAATAAACTAAAATTTAACTAATTTTAACTAAAATTTCGAGGCTTTTTTGGCAGACTTATTGCGTCTAACTTAGGAATAATTAAATTAAAAAAAAAAAAAAAAAAAAAAAAAAAATGTTGTAACTTTTTTTTCTATTGGTAGTTTTAAATTTGAGGTTTATTAATAGAACCAATTTTTTCTATAATATCCATAAAAAAATCCATAAAAATGCTTGTTTTTAAGTAAGTGTAAGAACATTTTCAGTAAACTTTGAAATGCATTTTATCTATACCTTTAGCGCCTTTTTTTTATTGCAAAAGAAAGTATATTCTTTTTCAAGAAAAAAAATGTGGAAACAATTTAATCACTTCTTTAACCAACCATGAAGTATAGGATAAATTTTTAAATAAAACATTTTGCAATTCACAAAAAATTAGATTACATTTTAGAAAGAAGTTTTATATATATATATATATATATATATACTGCGCTTACCCATAAGGCAGAGAAAGTATTGTTTTTGGGTCAAATTTTCGAAACTAAGTTTTTGTTATATTTACACGTTTTGAGGTTACCTGAATCCAAAAATAATATTGGCAATTGGTCTGTGTGTGTCTGTCTGTCTGTGTGTGTGCATGTCTGTTTTTGGCATATCTCAATAACAAATTATAGCAGAAAGTTCAAACTTGGTATTCTAAATGTATATCATATAGGGATGCTACAATAAGTTAAAGTCAAAAAACAGAACTGCACATTCTTAATTGTTTTAACCGACATTTTCTTAAGTAGTTTTTTATTTGATGTTATGTTTTATATGAAATATAACGTCAGAAATGATAAACATCTCAACGGTTTATAGTGTATTTTTTTCGCAGTACCACTAAATGTTAACAGTACTCAAAAAATAAACTTAAATTTCTGGCCTTACAGTTCAGAATCATTTGTTTCAGCTGCATCGCTTAATTTCATTTTTTTAGTATTTATAAAAAGTGTAAAAGGTCTTATGATTTTTTATGATAAATTTAACAAAAAATTATAGCTTAATATTAAATAATAAAGTATTTACGCAACATTTTCATTTGAACATTTCAAATTATAGTACTATTTTATTTCTGCAATATGTAATTAATTTTCTGTTTTTGTTTTTCTTTTGTATGTGAAAATAATTACAAAATGATACATACACCTATTGCATAATTTACAAAAAATATAACACCTGGCAAATTTTCTTTTAATTATAAATGTAATAAAATTATTACATGTAATGAAATTTAACTCTTTTTTTTTTTTTTACATATGTACCTAAATAATTGTATGTAAATCAGACTATTTTGTTTTATTGTATTGGTGAAATGGTAATTTCTTATTTTATTACAGTAGGATTTTTAAAAAATATAAAAAAAATTTACTATCTAATAATGTATATGTTATCACACAAGACATAAACAGTGTTATATAAACATATTTTATCTATCAGTTAATACGAAAAGAATTTATTTTTCACTTTAGTTATCAATACATCATAGAGAGGAATGCTTTTTTTGTGTGTGTGATTTCATTTAAATGAGTCAATTTAAAATTGCACTATATTCTTTGTATTTTGTATTAGTATTTTTTTCTGCTTTTATTACTGTGATTTTTTTAATGCAAATATAATTACCCACACATATATTTATCGTATAATATACACACATTATTATACAAAATACACATTATCTACTTGAAGGCTATGACAAAACATTCCTCTGCGCTCATAGTAATCAAGTGCAAGTAAGTTGTTAATTTGTCTTTATTATAATGTATTGTAATGGAAATTAGAATTAATTTATTTTATTTCAAACTACACGAAATTATTATTTCACGAAAAAACTGAATTGTTTTTCCTAACATATTCTTTCTATAGCAATAAATTTTATGGTTAATTAAAATGTAATTTCAAAAATTTGTGAATTTTTTTTAAGTATAAAGAAATAGTTAAGTGGGAGATTTCAACAGGAAATTTATCTATATACAGTATAAAAATTCATTTTAAAAGTAAATTTTAATAATGTTTCATATATAAATTCTATGTGTAATAAATAAATTCGAAACAATTATTTTATAAGTAACTGGGATTTTGTAGAAAACATTTGAATTTTATTAGATTTCTTTAGAATCAAGAACAACTGTGTTATCCAATATATATATATATATATATATATATAAATGTTTAGATTACACTGCTTAGCATGAAAATTGCCCCAAAGCCATTTTTGCAAATTCTTATGTAAAATGACTTCCTGATTCCGAATATGACGCCCATTTTGCTCTATCACTCGCCGTTTTTTAGAGACAGCTCCCTATTTTTATCCCTTTTCAGTGATTTTATGGCTATAAATTTAATTTTTAGTGGGGGAGAGGATTGTTTTGACTGTTAAATATCTTCTGAGGGGCTACAGAGTTGGGAAATTCTAAAACATGAACATTTGCGGCAAGGGGAAAATTTAGGGGAAATTTGCCACCGAAATTATGTATTACATTTCTTATATTTTTTTAATATATTATTAATGTTATTTATTAAACATTGTAATTTTTTGTTTTCAGGTGTTAAATTAATTCTTTTTCATTCTCCAAATGAAATTCATGTTCATAAAATTACCGTACAGTGATAAAAATTGAGGGTGGTGTCCCTAGAAAACGGTGGGTGACAGGGTACAATGGGAGTCATATTCGGATTCAGGAGGCCATTTTACACAAGAATTAGCAAAAATGGTATCAGGGGTCTTTTTTTTTTTTTTTTTTTTTTTTTTTTCAGCGTAGTATTATTAAATAAGGGTTTAGAAAACACTTTAACAAACGTTAAAGTTTAAGAATTTGTCTTCATAGAAGCGTAAAATCCAAAATATTACATTTTAAGACAAAAATTGTTTTGTAAAATATAACACTAAGCTTTTCGCTATGGCAAAATAGCATCTTCAGGTGACATACTGAATAGTGTAAGAGTCAAAATATATGTACAGCAAGCTTTCACCGAACAAGATTTGCTACATATATTTTGACTGTTAAACCATCTATGTCACCTGAAGAATCTATTTTGCGATAGCAAAAAGCTTAGTGTTATTGTATTTTACGAAAAATCAATTATACTAAAATGTAATAATTTAGATTTTACGTTTATATAAATAAAATTTTTATTTTTAAACTTTAAGTGTATTGAAGTGTTTTTTAAACTTCTATTCATTATATTTAATGAATTAGCAGATATAAGTAAAACTGCAAGGGAAACTAGGTGTGTTATATTTACAAGATTAAATTCTTTAGAGTTGTATTTTTTTTTTTTTTCCTTTACTAATTTTATATTTTCTAAAAAAGCACATATATTAGACTTTTAGATTAATAGCGTCGTAAATATTAAAAAGTCTGAAAGTTAAACCTAATTAAAATAAAACTACAAATTTTAGCATCCCGGTGAAAATAAGACGAATTTTACTTTACCCTCAGTTGTCATCGTATGCATTTTGCTATACTTTTCATAGCAAAATTTTATGAATATGGAATCATTAGACTAAATCTAACTAAAGACTGTTAGCTAAACTTATAGACATTAAAATATTATTTATCTTCCATTCTCCTTCAAATATTTTTAATCCCTTTGCAACCACAACGATAGTCTACGTTTTACTGAAAATTTTCTTTATCAAGAAAGAAGCACAGTCACACCTCCTCTGTATATGCATAAAACTTTCTTAATTATCATACATTAAATATAAAACGAAATTTCTATAAAAAATTATATCAACTAGCTGGCCAGAGACCCATGAAAATTTTGCCAATCGTAATTTGTTCTCTGTAAAAGTCACATAAAATTAAAATATTAAAAATTCAAATATTTTTAAATAAAATCTAAACGTAGCTCTAGTTCAACGTAACATACACTCAAATCAATGAAAATCAAATAAACGAATCAAATCTCTCGAAATTCCTCATAATGGAGCTCTAGTTCAACGTAAAATACACTCAAATCAATGAAAAGAAATAAACCAATCAAATCTCTCGTAGTTCTTCATAACGTAGCTCTAGTTCAACGTAAAATATACTCAAATCAATGAAAATCAAATAAACCATTCAAATTTCTTGTAATTCCTCATAACGTAGCTGTAGTTCAATGTAAAAGACACTCAAATCAATGAAAAACAAATAAACCAATCAAATCTCTCCCAAGATTCTCCATTCTGCGTCATTATAGAAATGGGAAGTTTTATTATCATATTTTTATTAATTAAAAGAAAACTAATCAAAAATTCGAAAATCTGACTTCGGTGTGCACAATGACCCTACGGAGGGCACCTTTGTGTTAAATCACGTGACTGTCCGAGCTACCGTTTTCGAGAACAGTGAAATATACATATATATATATATATATATATATATATATATATATATACTACAAATATTGCTCACTTAAATAGTATAAGATATTTAAAAGATAATAGAAAGGTTCGGAGTTTTATTTTTAATTTTATTTTTATTTATTTTTTTATTTTTTTGCGTGGAATAAAATTATAAAATTTTGCTGAAAATAAAAGAGTTTAATGGTAAAAAACAGAATTTTTAACGAAACTATTAATTTAGTAGAAATATTTAAGTATTTACCTAATGCATATTAAAAATATAGTCAAAAGTTTCTGAAACTTTCTCAGAAAAAAAATATAAAAATTTAAAAATCTCATGAAAATATTTTATAAAAATTAATAAAATGATATTGATATCATCATCTTTTAATTTTTCAATATTTCATTATGTTTTTATTCTTGAATTTCATGAAGTATATTTTATTAAGTTCTTATTATAAAAAAAAAGGCGTTTATTTAAATTTATTTTTCAACAAATGAAATCTTATTTAATGAAATTATAAACACGTGTGTTTAGTTTTTGTTATTAATAATTATTTTTACATTTTTTGCTTCTATTTATAAATATTATTTTTAGTTTCTGTTTTTTCTATTGTGTTATGTTCTAATAAATTATTTATAATTCACAGGTGAAAAATCTCTCTGTTATGATACTTTTCTAATGTTTATTACTGTTCTCCAGTTGCCTAAATATTGTCCATATTAAACATTTTAAGAATTTTATTCAAATTAAATCAAAACATTAAAAGTTACTGCTCATATATATGTGTGTGTGTGCATGTGTGTTTGTGTAAACACCGTGCATTGTTAGGATGACAGGACTATAGTTTTCAAACAAAATAGGCCACTTGAAAAGGATTTTTCATTTGTTTTATTTCTCCTAGCAACAAGTTCAAAAATATTAAATACATATTAAAAAGAAATTTGGGAAAAAAAGAAATAAAAATAGAGACCGTTGCTTACAAAACTAAACTAAACTTATATATATATATAAATTTAGACCAATTTAATTTTTTTTTCTTTTTTTTTTTCCTGTCACATCAAGTTGAAAGAATATAAAAAATAAAATATGATAAAATGAGCGAAAGAATTTTTAAGAAATGAATATATTAACCGATGCTAATGAACGCAACACAGTTACCACATGTCTTTATATGGAAGAATACGCACACACATACACACACACACACAAAAAAAAAAAAAAAAAAGTCGTAAAATTAATTTTGTTCTGTACAAAATCTTATATCTAATACATAGAAAATCATACCGGGCATCTGTTTCTTTCTTTCTTTTATTTTTCTTTTGTTGATATTTTTAAATTAAAACAAAAGAAATAAGTTAGCGTATATATGAGCGTATATATGAGAGTTTTTCTAAATTTTTTTATATTTGTGCATATTTCCCCTAAAACTTCCAAAAAAATAAATAAATAAAGGATAATATATATATTTATATATATATTATAAAACCGCTATTGTTATCGTCTTTGTGGCACTTATTGGAACATTATTGTTGTATTGTTTTTATTTATTATTAGAAAATTATATCTAATATTTTTGTTGCATGATCAAATTTCTGTTTTTTGATTATAATTTTGTATCATTCTGCTGGTTTATTTATTTATTCATTTTTTAATTGCTTTTATAATATATTGGTTCTTCTATTAAAAAAAAAAAAGACAGTTAAAACATTTTTCATATAATTATTTTTTGCTTATTGCATGTTCTATCAATAAATGTGACAATATTAATAGCTTGATCAATATATTTCACATTTTTAGTATTGTTATTATTGTTATTATTATTATTATTGTCAATTTTAAGTTCCATTATTGCTTTATTTCTACTAATTGCATGTCATTATATTTTAATATATATTATAATTTTGCATGATGGTTTATGTTTTTATAATTTGTTTTATGCCATGAGTACTATTTTTACTTTTTTTATGATTTTGCATGACGGTATCTGTTTTACAATTTTTCACATGTAATATCTATTATGTTTATTTTTTATCTTTCATTATTTTACATTTACAACACTAGTTTCTGCACCCTTCTTACTAACATTCTTTGCTTGGTTACTAATCAGAAACAACGGTAAGTATTTCTTATGTCATAACAAAATATCTTTTAAAAAGCATTATTTAACATATCGCTCTTTATTCCTTATTTTTGGTGGCATAAGTAATTTATTATATACATTCCTTTAAGAGGCATGAAACACATTGTACGAATTCTTATAGAAACAGAAGTATAAATACAGTACCCGCCGCTTATTAAAATCACATTCATTCTGAGCCAAAGTGATTTTATTAAGCAGCTGATTTTTATATCCGGCGAACGTTCTTGCATTCAAGAAAAAACTATTACTTTCCTGAATTTGTGAGTAAATTCCAAAAGGTAACGAATAATGGAATTAATAAACAATATAAAATGATTTTTGAAAGATTATTGATTAATTGTTTCTTCAAAATAAGTAAATTAAACACATACCAAGTTTCGATGCACTTTTCTTTTAGGAAAATCATCATTACTTTGCCGAAAGTTCAACGCTTTTTCTTTCAAATTTAAAATCTTTTCGTTTAAACCTCCTACATCTTAGTTATTTCAAAATAATAATTAGATTTTTTTTAATAATTAATAATTAAAAATTAAAAAATATATATATCACTTGCGAATCAAATCAAACTTGTAACTTATTATCGTGTTTTGAAGAATACGTTCCTAGAAATTGTTACTGAGACAAGTGATGCGGCGTGTTTAATTTGTAACTATGTCGCAAGTGTAAAATTTTCGATAAAAAGAGAACGGAGGGATTGTTGTGTTTTATTTGCTTTTTCATAAAAAAAATAAAGTATAAATAAAGAATTTGTTTAGCGTATATAAGTGACATTTTTGCTGCTGATTTTTTTTTCTTTCTTTCTTTTTTTCTTTTTTTTTTTTTTTTTTTTTTTTTTTTGAGTTTATTAATCGGCGATGCTGATTTTATTAAGCGGCGGTTTTAAGAGGAGTTTGTATTGATTTGATCCCGGTCCTCATAATTTGATCAGAATAAGTGGCTGATTTTATTAACCCCTGAATTTATTAAGTGGCGGTTGCTGTATTAACAAATAATCAATTAGGACTAATGTCTACCTTTATTTAAATAATCAAAACTTCCCTTTTGGATGATGACTTTCTGCATATAAAATGAAATCGGAATTTCATTTATTTATTTATTTTGATATAAATTCCGAAATTTCTTTACTGAGTGAAATTGTGTAGGAAAATATAGAAGAAAGTTTTGTGATGGCCACTACATACTAATGTTTTCTGTATAAAAAAAGGGATTATATATGCTCTCATTTTTTACCTTTTTTTTTTTTATCTTCTATTTTTTTTTTAAACTAAATACATCATATAAATAAAGCAAAGTGTTTGTCGACGGAACACCTCCGGGCGGACCACTCCTATTTTTGATTGGTCTAGATTTAACTACTTTGGTGATGAAAGCCTGCCATTTTTTTTTCCTTTCTTAGTAAAAACTGATGATTTTTTTTTTTTTTTTTTTTTTTTTGTTTAAAGATACTGCATAGATGTTATACTTTTTTAAAAGAGCTCTAAAACTGTTCATTTTTGTGAGGACACTATATACATCAAGTTATTAGATTGAAAGATATTACGTTGCAAATTTCACAATGCAATATCATTCGATTGAATTTACCCTAAAATAAGAGTCTAATATTAAACAAAAAACAGTCTAATATTAAAGAATAATGAATGACTTGTTAAAAATTATTAGTTTTGAAATTTTAAGAGCTTCAATTTTTAAATTACAGCGTACTTATTTCCCATACATAATCCATTAAATTTGTAAGCAATTGTTGATTCATTCTTGAGAATCATTCACATAAGACCATAGTACATTGTTGCAAAACGAGTGCAAACGGAAAAAAAAAATATTTTATTTTATTTTATTTGTAATATGTTATTTTGACTTTTTGACCTTAAAAGGAATTTTTAATGGACAATATTCCTGTGACGTCACCGTAGGTAAAATCGCCGAACACGTGGCAGATATTTTGTAAACAAATTAGATTCAAGATGCCATTTTATTGTTACGCATAACATTTTTCTAAATATTTCTGCAGTGAAACTTAATAATAATGTTCAAACAAGAACAAAAGAGAAATGTAAACAACTTAATCGAATGATAAAGTTAAGACTATTCCATATCTTAAAATTGCAGAGCATTTTATGTATACACACACACACATATATATAAAATGAATAAAAGATTAATAAGAGCATTTTATACACACACACATATATATAGACATCAAAGCTTAAATAATTAGAATTTCAATCACTTTAATAAAGGAATTTATTAAATGGAACATCCATTTAAATTTGTTAACATCGCCACAGTTCACATGGCAACTTTTAATATTACATATGTTGATTAATATTAAAGTATATTACTAAAACTGGATTAAAAACAAAACAAAGGTATCACTCTATCACTCTTACTTCAATTTCATATAATCTGTAACTCTTATAAATAATGTTGCAAGATAAAAATTTGCAAGCCACAATGCTTCATTATGGTAGAGTTGAGGATTGTTTCCCTACCCAGCTGATATTCTTGTAGCCTCGAACCCAAAGTGGAAATATGGTCCATTATGTTACAAAGTCCAAAATGTGACATAAAAAATAAATAGTGATTCAATTCTTTTGAAAATTTATTTAAATTTAGTGACCAGCGAAGCGGGCGTAGCCTGCTAGTTTTGAATATTATATTTTCTTTTACTTGTTCAATTAGAACACATTATGTATCAGTATTTTTTATATATATATATTTTTTTAATATAGCATCTTTTCGCATTTTTTTTAAACTATATATACACTTTATGTTCATTAATATAGTATATGTGCATTTATTTGCGCATTTCTATGCTTTCATCTTTATGTACCTCGCTTTAAAAATAGCTTAGTAATATACGAATTTATTGTTCTCTTGAGAAGCCGATTTATAAACAGACCTTTTGATAAAATATCTGTAAATACTTCAAAATAAGCGGAAGGATGCAAAGTTATAGTTTCCTTGAATGAATTGAATTAATTCCATATGAAAGGAGAATTAATCCTCTTTTACTATTATAACTTTCTTTTATATTCTATAGAAGAAAGTATTAGTTTCGTAAAAAAATTTCGACTTCGAGTTTTCAATGGCTTTAAGCTTTTTGAGAGGTCTAGAACACAATTTAACCATTTTTAGAAAATGTCTGTTTGTGTGTGTCTTTGACAAAATTTTGTGACAAATGTATCTCAGGAATTACTGCACAGAATTTCAATCAAATTGATAGGTAATTGCACCTTGACATAATTTAGTGCCTATCAACTTTTGGTGAAAATCTCCCAACAGGTGGTGTTGCCATACTTCTTTTATTTAAATTTTTAACATGGCAATACAGGACAAAATTTTGTATAAATGCACACAAAGAGAATTATTTCAAACGAATTACTATAAATTATATACATATATATATATCAAACATCCATTTCTTAGCATATTTGCATTCTACCAGGCCCTTGAAAACGTTGGAATGCAAATCATGCTTTTTTCTCATCTCCAAAATTCATTTCGATTTATCTTTAATTCTTTTCTGATTTGATATGAGTGGTCTGCGATTATGATCTGAATAATTGTTTTAATGCTGAGGTTGAATCATCTTTGAATTTCATAAAATTTTGCACTGATATTATTATATTTTATTATTGTATTACTATATATATATATATATATATGTATACAGGGTGCTCCTAAATACGTGGGCCAAACTTTAATGGGAGATAGAGCCCATCATAAGGATTCAGAATTGCATAGGAACCCATGGTCACAAATGTCATCTTAACCCTTCAAAAACCGTTTTTTTTTTTTTTTTTTTTTTTTTTACAACTGTGGACGTGGTTTTTGAACATTAAATTTTAAACGATTTTTTTTTTTTTTTTTTTTTTTTTTTGGGGGGGGGGGGGGTATTTTTTAACAAATGTGGGCGTGGCTTTTGAACGTTAAATCTTTAACGAACATTTTTTTTTTTGTGCAAATGATTACATAAAGATATGCATAGTAATAATGATGTTTCTAATCGATGTATTTGAAGTACTAGTTGTATTTATACGAATATTGTACACATTTGAGCACTTTCTGTAATATTGTGTTGGTAAATAGCTATCTTTCTTTTCCTCAGCATTTCTTTTTTTTTTTTTTTTTTTTTTTTCCGCCTACACTCTTCATTTTCGACCCCCTATTTCTATACAAAAAATGCTTTTTTATATGTATTTCACCTACCCTAAAAGTTTGGCCCATGAATTCAGGGACAACCTGTATATACATATATATATTGCAATGTTTGAAAAGGTTTTCAATATATGTATATAATAGTAATAGTCAATAAGAAATTTTTTAATATGGTTATATTTTAAAAGATTCGTCAATACCTTTAAAACGAATGGCTGAACCGTAATAAGTTAATAAGTTATTTGTACTGAATAAACTTGTATAGGAAAATATAGAAGAAAGTTTTGTGATGGCCACATCTCACTAGTTTTGAATTTAATTTACGATAACTGTTCTTGATTTAAGAAAATTCTTCTCAAAAATCTGAAAACTCCTACATAGAGATTTTTCGACAGGTTATAGTATTCGAAAAGTTAAAACTAATAATAAATATATTTTATTGTTCACGTGTTACGCAGAAGCCGAATATTTCCGAATAGAATATAACATGTTGTTTATGAATTAAATATATAGGGTGTCAGTATATAAGTAGCAAATGGCATCTTCAAATAATAGTCATAGAAACATATACTCAGCAAACACAGTAGTGATATATTGGTATCAAAAAGACATTTCTCGTCCGACACTCGAGGTGTCATTTCGATGCCAGAGAATCGTATACCTTATCTGTGTCGAAAATATCCGTTGAATAGATATATTTGCTGATACATCAAATGGTTATAGATTTGGTACCAGATACCCGGTTATAGATTTGGTACCAGATACCCGACACAACTTCTAGCGTCAGTGACAGTTTCGATTCATAATCGACAAAAATGTATGTGAGTTCCGACGTCACCTTTAACTTTCGGCAAGTACCGTTCGAAATTACCTGACCTTTCAATTGAAACGTCCGGTTTTCTATACTTTACCTTTCCTGATAATAACTGGCCGCATACAAATTAGTGTGCTTTTGTACTGCTGCGGTTATGGTTATGTATATATATATATATGTATATATATATGTATTCCGGGTAATCGAAAAGTCACAGAAAAATAAAAATTTCATGATTTAAAAAAGTACTGACTCTCTGCGGTTTTCACTGAAATGTACAGAGAAGCATGTTTTTTATGTATGTAAGAAAAAATATTAGTTACATTTTTCACCGATATATCGCGCTGTATTTACAGTATCCTTTCCCATTTTAAACAGATCCGTCTGATCCAATGACGCTATATTGCAAATACTGAAGCTTTTTTTAGGAGACTTTCCAATGTGCAACGTCTGACGGTCATTCTAATAAATGACGATCATTACACTGAGCATTTATAGTCTTAGTTACGTTGTTGCATGAACTGCGCCACTGTAAAAAAGTAAATTTACAGTTATAGCGCTACCTTATGAAGAATATTTAAGCTAATTCGATAATAATTCTTTTGTTACCTAAAAGAATCCCATGTCTTTCTGTACATTTTAGTGAAAACTGCATAGTGCTAAGGTGGAAACTTTTTAAATAATAAAATTTTTATTTTTCTGTCACTTTTGGATCGCCCTGCATTTAAGAAAGTACCCCTGAATTAGAAAGTACCCCTGAATTTAAAACCAATATATTAGAAATCTAAGAAAGTTATCCATCAGAACCCAACAAATTTATTAAAAAAAGAAAAACAAAAATATCTTGAAATTGGAATTGAATTTAAAATGCTTAAACCTAGAAGGATTCAATGATCAGGGCACATCGTTTAGAAAAAAATTTTTGGAAAGCTGTGCAGCTGAACTAAGCCAAAAATACAGTGCATGTTCCTATTTGCGGCAATGCCTAACTTTAAAAGGAAACAAAAAAATAAAAAATAATATTAACAATTCATAGATCCACACCATCAGTTAAACAAGAAAAAAAGTTTATATATATATACAGTCGAACCTCGTTAACGTGAACACTGTTAACGTGAATTACTTTTAACATGAAGTGTTGCCAGCAATCCCCGTAAAAATGAAGGTTAGTTCAGTTATATGAAGAATAGTTACTGATAACGTGAACAAATTTTTTATCCCCCTTGAGATTCCTGTTAACGAAGTTCGACTTTATATATATATAACCATAGCCTCCTGAACTAGATGCCTTCCACGTGGCTCGGAAACTTGGCTGTAGACAACACCACCTGGTACAAATTGCGCGACTTTTTTATTCAACAACCACGAAAAAATTTTTAAAGTGGGATTTGATATACATAACAGCCGAATAGAATCGAAGAAACGTCAATTATATATATCATATATCACTTCTTAAAATTATTGGTGACAATTGAATAAAAAAGTCGCGCAATCTGTACCAGGTGGCGCCGTCTACCTCTTGAACTGTTGCCAAGTTTTCGAGCCACGCGGACATCATCTAGTTTCGGAGGCTATGATGTAACATACAAGCAAATTTATTTATAAATAATTAGTGGTAGCAGTGAACAAAATCGAGCAAGAATAACCGTACAATATCGGTGAGATTTTGATTCTTTAAATCTGAAGTTAAAAAAAATGTGTCATATTTCTGATATCAGAATAATATCGTGCCACTAGTATATCATTTATATATTAATGGCCCCTCATCAGGTGTCGTATACCATCAGGTGTCGTATACCTATCTACGAGCAACTATTTGATAATTCTGTATATGTGTGTCTCTGTGTCTTATCAGTATATCTCAAGAGCGAATTACAGCAGGATGTTCAAACTCAGTATCCTAAATCTGTATCATATAGAGATGCTACATTGAACTTTTCGTTGAGATCAGGCAAATAGTTCGTGTACAGGGACACCTAAGAGAATTCATATACATTACGTCGATCGGGAAAATTGCAGGTTAATAGAGTTCAACGTCTATAGGCTGCTCTAAACCAGATGAAACGAATATATATTTTATGAATGCGTAAAAACATATTTCATGTACAGTCGGTAACAAAAGTGTCCGAACATTAGCAAAAATTCCTATGTAAAAAAAGTACACTTCATACGGTTTTGTTATATAAATCCTTGTGGAATCCTGTTCTTAGTGTAAAACATGATTCGATAAGGATTTATTTAACAAAACCGTATGAAGTGTACTTTTTTTACATAGGAATTTTTGCTAGTGTTCGGACCCTTTTGTTACCGACTGTAGACTATGGTATGAAAATCATTCACCATTCGTTTACGGGGCTACATAAAATAAATGTATTATAGTGAGACAATACTTAAAAGTTGATGGCAGTGTAGTTCAGACTGTGCCGTGTGTTATTAATACAGGATTTTATTTATGTGCACCATGTGGTGTGTACATAACCTTTAGAAGATATACAGGACTGCCAATATTTAAGCAATAACATTCTTTTTTATTGTTAGAGGAAGTGCTTTACTATAATATTTTACCATGTCCAGGAAAGCTGCTCAGGAATTAAAATTATGGTAAATAATGTATTTTTTTTACGCTAAATATTCATCGCTTGTTTTTTTTTTTTTTTTTTTTTTTTTTTTTTTTTTTTTTATATTTGCACGATTTGAGGCTTCATGAGTACCAAAGTCAAGTTTTTTAGGCTTGACCTTTGTCTGTGTCTGTTAGAGTAAATTTAAAACAAATAGTTTCAGGCGATCCAAATGTATTTTGAAGTTAATACGTTTGTCATTAGAAAAGTTTGTTCAAGAATGACAAGTTTCAAGGAACGTTGCATGTGAAAGTTGTCTGAATAATTTTAAATGAACTTTTGAATTTAATAACAGATTTGAATTCTATATAATAGTAGGTACAATAATGAAACTGGGGGTAGAGGGGACGGTAACACCTCTCACATAGAACTTTTTGCCGAATAAATCTGTTCCGAAGCCTAATTTAAATTGTTTTAACATAGGTTAACATAACAATATTTGTTATCTTACTCCTTAATCGCCGATCTGTATTTATAGTATTACATTTTAGGGCAAGAGAAAGTCGTTTGAGTGACACACCAGATTATTCCTTTTATAAAGCAAATATTTTCAGAGACATTATTTACTCATTTCTAAACTATATTTACAATAATTTTGCAAAATTATGTCTACATTTAATTTTCATCTAATTCTACTGCTATATCATAATTATAAACATAGTTATTTTAGTAAATAATGTATTTTTTTAAGCTAAATATTCATCGATTGATTTCTTGTATATTTACACGTTTTGAGGCCTCCTGAATACCGAAGTCAAGTTTTGTAGTTTGATCTTTGCCTGTGTCTGTTAGAGTAAATTAAAAACAAATAATTTCAGGCGGTCCAAATGATGTATTTTGAAGTGAATACGTTTGTTGCTAGAAAAGTTTGTTCAAGATTGATAAATTTCAAGGAATGATGCGTGTGAAGGTTGTTTGAATAATTTTAATTGACCTTTTAAATTTAATAACAGATTTGAAATATCTATAAATGTAGGTACAATAATGAAACGGGGGGCTGAGGATAGAATTCTTTGTCAAATAAAGCTCTTCCGAAGCCTAAGTTAAATTGTTTCAACATAAGTTTACATAACAGTGCTCGTTATTTTAACCTTAATCTCCAATCCGTACTTTATAGTATTAAATTTCAGGGTAAGAGAAAGTCGTATGAGTGACATACCAGAATATTTACTTTCTCGTACTCATAAGATAGAGAAAGTATTGTTTTTGGGTCAAATTTTCGAAATTGATTTTTTGTTGTATTTACGTGTTTTAAGGTTCCCTGAATCCAAAAATAATGTTTTTAGCGGTTGGTCTCTGTGTGTGTCTGTGTGTCTGTCTGTTATCAGTATATCTCAAAAACGAATTATAGCAGAAATTCCAAACTTGGTATTCTAAATGTGTATGATATAGGGATGGTACAGTAAACTTTTCGTTGAGTTCAATCAAATGCTTCGTGTACACGGACACTCAAGAGAATACAAATACAATGCGTCTATGGGGGAAATTGCAGGTAAGTAGAGTTTAATATTTTTAGACAGCACCAAACCAAATGAAACTAATATATATTTTTACTTTCTCTTACCCATAAGATAGAGAAAGTATTGTTTTGGGGTCAAATTTTCGAACGCGAGATTTTGTTATATTTACACGTTTTGAGGTCCCCTGAATACGAAAATCATGATTTTTAGCAAATGGTCTGTGTGTCTGTGTGTCTGTCTGTTATCAGCATATCTCAAAAACAAATTATGGCAGAAAGTTCAAACTTGGTATTCTAAATGTGTATCATATAGCGATGCTACAGTAAGCTTTTCGTTGAGATCAAGCAAATGGTTCGTGTACAGGGACAATCAAGAGAATTTTAATACATTGCACCTATGGGGGAAATTGCAGGTAAGTAGAGTTTAACGTCTATAGACTGCACTAAGCCAAATGAAACGAATATATATTTTTTGTAATAGATATAGTTAACTGGGAAAAAGGAAGTCCCCCCTTGATGGGAGTAAATTTTCATGATGGGTATCTTTCAAAAGAGCTCGCCAATACCTTTAAAACGAATGGTTGAACCATCGATCTCCGATAATTTAAAACAAAGTTATCGATTTTTTTTACTTTTAACGAAAAAAAAAAAAAAAAAAAAAAAAAAAAAACGTTTTTTTTTTTTTTTTTTTAATATTGAGAATAAAATGGACTTTTTTTGGACATTTGGTGTTATACTACTTCTTATATGAAATCGTCTGCATTATCATAAAAGGTAATTTTTTTAAAAAATAATATTAATAAATTATTTTTTAAAAACATAATTATTTTTTAATAACCGAATTAAATTCTATATAAATGTAGGTGCATTAATGAAACGGGGGTTGAGGGGGCGGTAGCCCCCCTCACACAGAACTAATTATCATATAAAACTCTTCAGAAGCCTAACATGAATTGTTTAGCACAGGTTACATAACAGTACTCGTTATCTTACCTTTTAATCTCCAACCTGTATTTATAGTATTAAATTTCAGGGTAAGAGAAAGTCGTGTGAGTGACACACCAGATTATTTATATTTATAAGAGCATGTTTCATGTTGAATATGGTATAGAAATCATTCACTGGTCATTTACAGGGCGACACAAAAGAACTAGAATATAGTGCGACAATACTTGAAAATTGATGGAAGTGTACTTCAGGTTGTGCCGTTTATAAATAATATAAGATTATATTTCTGTGCACCATGTGATGTATATATAACTTTCTGAAGATGTACAGGGCTGTCAATATTTAAGCCATAACATTCTTTTTTATTGTTAATGGAAGTGCTTTACTGTAATATTTTACCATGTCTAGAAAAGCTGCTGAGGAATTAAAATTAATTCCTCATAGCCATATGATAAATAATGTATTTTTTTTTAACTAAATATTCATGGCTTGGTTTTTTGCGTATTTACACTTTTTGAGGCTTCCTGAATACCGAAAACAAGTTTTTAACGTTTGATCTTTATCTGTGGCTGCGAGAGTAAATTAAAAACAAATAATTTCAGGCGATCCAAAGGTTGTATTTTCACGTTAATATGTTTGTTACTGGAAAAGTTTGATCAAGATTGATAAGTTTCAAGGGATGTTGGTGTGAAAGTTGTCTGAATAATTTTGAAAGAATTTTAATATCAGATTTGATTTCTATATAAATGTAGGTACATGTGAAAAGTAGGATTGAGGGGGCGGTATCCCCCTCACACAGAATTACTTGTCAAATAAAACTGTTCCGAAGCCTAATTTAACTTGTTTTAACGTAGGTTTGCACAACAGTTCTCTTTATCTTACTCTTTAATCTCCAATCTGTATTTATAGTGTTAAAATTCAGAGTAAGAGAAAGTCGTGTGAGTGACACACCAGATTATTCCTATTATAAAATCTCTTTTATTAAGCAAAAATTTTCATATGCATTATTTACTCATTTCGAAACTATATTTACTATAATTTTGCAAAATTATGTCTCCATTTAATTTGCATCTACTGCTATATCATAATTATAAACATAGTTATTTTAGCACAAATGTCAATATATAGAAATTTACTTACTTGCACCATTGAGTTTTAATAAATTCTTCTTTGAACATCCATCATACTCTATTCAAACTTATAACCTATCTTTTGATGGAGTATTTGTAACTATTTGAAACACAACTGAGACTATTCAAGTTAGTACTTGCTTTTAGGAAAATGAATTCATATTTAAGAAAGATAATTCATCTTTTACCTTACTCTTTTGACGTTACTGCATTATATAAATGTTCATGTTTTAAAAGAATATTTTTTATAAATTAAAGAATTTCATTTAAAGGTTTACAAAAATGGTTACACTATCTTGCATATACGATGAATTTGCACCATTATTTGTATACCTTCGCATGTGTTTTATTTTTATTATTCTATATCCCAAAATAAATGACATCTTCTTTTAAAATTCTGTTAAATATAAACAGATATTTTGAGCGAATACTTGTAAATTTTTAAAATAAACTCTCAAGTACAGAAGTTTTTCGTATGTTTGTTGAATAACTTTTATGTACCATGCATTTTTCATACCAGTGTTTGGTAATATATGATGGGATCCTATGGGTCAGGGAAAGCTTGGAAAATTACGAAAATCTGAAATTAGAAAAAAAAAAAAAAAGGTCAGGAAAATGTTAGAGTAAATTTCAAATTTCGCCTAAAATTGTGTTGTAAATCTGTACAATGCTTTCGTGGCTTATTTAGATTGCACTCAGCGACTAAGTCGTTCGAAGTTTTTTGTATTTTTCTATGAAACTCACATTAATATAGGCTAGGAACCTTGGAAAGTGACTACCGCCGAGAGCATTCAAAGCTTTCATATACATATTATTTTTGATTAAACAAATAACATTCATTTTTATTAGAATCCCCCCCCCCCTCTTTCATTTACACTGCTTAAAAGAAAGTTAAATTTGGATTCAGCTGACAGAAAAATGTGATTAGAGAAATTTCACTTACTCACAAACTATTTGTATAATCAAATCTGTGACCCTCTCTGTGTCTACCTTTTTAACTTTTTATTTTTCATTAAGTAAATGTTTCATTGCATTTTTAACGAACGATTTCAGTTTACTTTGTAGCACTCATTTTCAGTATACAAAATATTTAAGATAAATAAATTTTAATTATTAATCAATTAACTGAACACAAAATTTAATTGTATTTATTACAAGACATTAGCTGAATTAACGTGCATATCAAATGTTTAGTTACACGGAATTTTTTTAAATGGACCTAGAAAACCTCAAAAAGTCAGGAATTTTCTTGAAACCTGTTATATGTTGACAAAGGTTATGACCCTTCCATTATAGACAAAGCTATCCAAAAATTACAACTCCCTCGTACTTCGTCTACTAAATCAGTCTCTTCTAATATCAGTATTGTTTTACCCTATTTTCCTAAATCCAATCAAGCCATAGCTAAAATTCTCAAACAACATGATTTTAAAATAATATTTTCGCCTTCCAATAAACTCATTGGCCAAACTAAGCGCAGTCTTAAATTTCGTCTAAAAGAACATATTAATTACGTCCGCAAACAAGAAACTAATAAATCGGCTATTTTTAAGCATTGCTGGGGGGAAAATCATAATTTTAAATTTGATTCAGCTAAAATAATTTGCAGACCTTAATCCATTCATCAACTCGATTTTTTTAAAGCTTTTTATATTTATAAAAATCTTAAAAATCTTGTAAATTGTGATTTCGCTGTTCCCTATTTGTCTGATTGTTGGAAATTTTACATTCAGTCCACATTTTCTTAATTTTTTTACAGTTTACACAGCTAACGTTTCTAAAATTGCTATCGGCCACTCTCCCCACCTTTCCCGTAACCCTATTGGTTGAACAGAATTCGGTCCCTCTTCTATATGTACGAGCACTTCTCCAGTTCCAGAATTCTTTATGCACTGAAGACGGTACGCTTAAGGCTACCGAAACAGCTGTATGCTTCCCAAATATTTTTCTTTGGCGTTTCTGACATTGTTGTAGTTTTTACTGGTTTTAACAAATCAGTATATCTTAATATAGCTTTAACAGACTAAAGGACCCAACATACTGATTACTTCTAACTAGATAACAATGCCCTTTGTGTATAATTATAATTCTGATGGCATGTCTCGAGGCCACCCCTAGGGGTGAATCCCCAGACTGTCGGAAATTATCCAGTACATAGCTGTAGTGCGACGTTATTAATTTCAATCGACTAGATTAAAAAAAAAAGTGATTCTTCGCTGATTGATTGATTTATTAAGTAAGAAGTGTTAATGATACAAGTTTTGAAATATATCCTATGCATTCAACAATTATCGTAGAAATTAACTCCATAATTTCAAACATATTCACTACAAACTAGCAGAAATGTAACAGAAATAAATAAATAAAAACGCATTTTCAGGAAAAGAGCTGTCCGCAAAGTTTTGCTATATTTTAACAAAATTCTAAAGAAAAAATATTTTATATTAATTTTAGACATAACAATTCGAGATCTGACTATTCATTTGAAAAAAAAAAAAAAAAGGTCATTCTTATTTTTTAAAGATTTTTTACATTTTAACTTTCACAAAAAAATTTCTTGACATTTAGGCAAATAAATATATATTGTTTTTTTATCAAGAAAATTCTGAATTTTATTCTTATTTCGACATTTTCCATGCAAACCCTCTCTCAACATTGCGTTCTATAAATGGTTCATTGGTACAAACCTATTATTCTCTTTTGTAACTGACTTTTAAACGTATTTCTTGATGGAGTACCTGTCAAATCTTTGAAGTTGACAGACAGAAACAAATTAATTGTTCCCTTAGTGGAAAGATTGAAAACGGATGCAGAATAGTAAAAGAGATTGCTGAATCCATTTTTACTTTCTTCTACACACATAAGAAGAAAATAATTTCATGACAATTTTCTACCTCTGTTTTTTTTTTTTTTTTTTTTTTGAAGAATTTACACTTTTTGAAATGTCTTGAACAAAATTTGAACATTTTGAGAAAATGTCTGTCAGTCTGTGAGTTATTAAAATTTTGCATTTTGACGATGTATCTCAGGAACTAAAGAAAAAAAAATTAACAAACTTAAGAGATTAACCAATCTTAACCCGTTAATGCCCGAATTAATTTTGCAAAATATTATTAGCTGATCGTTTCACTTCTAAATTAATATAGACATCTGACAGTAAAATATATTAACTTAAACAATTCTTCTGATAGTTTTAAATTTAACTCATTTATTGACGTTTAGTGTTCTACCGAGAAAATTTCGAGATGGAAAAAATTTGAGATAACAGATTAATTTCCTATTATATGTTGACAAAGATCTCGAAAGTAAAGTATTATAATATATATTATTATTCAACTTGATTTAAGTTAGTATACCTGCGCAAAAAGCAAAGATATGTGCGACGAATGAAAAATCATAAAATGACTATCCAAATTATGAAATAATAATTCATAGTAGGCACATAAAACTTTCAGGGATCCTTTAGAGTGACGCTATAAACTGTCACTAAAAAGCAGAAATCATTCCAAGAAACCACAGAAAATATGCGTGCCATTTTATTATCTGTCCTCAAATGAGGACACTGGGCGCTAACCGGTTATATTTAGTTGGATCTTGACTTGAATTGGCGCTGATTAGGTACCAATAGCTCAAAAAGTGGCACTGTCATTTCATTTATTATTCATATTTTTTAATATCAGAATTGTTTTTAACTTTTCAGTGTGAAATTGAAAAAAAATATTTATAATAGCAATAGTCATCAGCAAAAAAGAAAAATAATGCAAATATAGGAGCATTGCTTCGCCCCTATCCCCCCGGGGCGTATAAATGTTGAATAGGGGTGTCTTCCAAAGGAACTCGTCAATACCTTTGAAGTTAATAGTTAAACCATAGGTCTTTAAAAATTTAAAATAAAGTTATCCATTTTTTCTTTTAAAAAAATCAAAAGAAAAAAAAGCTCTCTTAGAGAAGTCGTCTAACGGGCACAAAATTGACTTTTTTTGAATGTTCATTGTTTGAGACGAAAATCGTCTGAATTCATTATTGCAAATAATTTGTACTTCGCGAATTTGTAAAATAAATTTAGAAGAAAGTTTTGTGATTGTCGCAACACACTAATTAACTTTTCTCTCTCTCATATTTTAACTGTGATTAACCGAAACAAATTTACGGGAAATTTCCGCTTCAATACTCGCATTAACTTTGTTACGTTTCATTTATCTAAAATTACGATTCAGATTTAGTAATTCATTTAAATATGCAAAGCGATATCTGTGCTATTCAAGATCGCATGATTCACTGGCGAAGTGGTTTGGTTTGTTTAGTACTTGCTTCGGAGTCTAAATCATCTATAAACTTCCTTCAGAGTAAGATATTTAAAGTATTTGACTTTGACTTAACTTGATATTTTGTAGAAGACTGACTGAAGACGTCTGACTTAAGATGTTTTGAAATGTATACTTCTTTAATAAATGCGGAGGTTTTAATTTTGGGTAGTTTCACTTTTAAAATATAAATTCTAAATCTTGTTTCTCTTTTAAGAGAAACAATATGCATTACTTAAAAGTAATGCATATTTCAGCCAATTAATACAATAATTACATAATTCTTTTAAACCAATATGCTGTTCTAATGTCGCTTGATTTTTCTTAACTATAAATAAGAAGAAAAATAAAAATTTTCATCATTAATGGATACTAAATGTATTTAGGGTAAGTGCACCAGTGATTGACACTTTTAGATATGATGATTCAATCTATGATGTTTTTAATGTTCTAGTCATGAGAAAATATTTTTAGAAATCTTAGTACATATGGTATGAAAGACATTCAGAACCACATATATGTTAAAATATATACATTTGATAACAATTTTTTTTTAATGAATTTTTATTTGACACCCATTCAATGTTCCAGTAATTGACACTGCTAGTTTTTCATTTTAGCAGTAATTCGCCCTCTATGTCCCAGTGTTTGGCACTGCTAGTTATTCATTTTACCAGTTATTAGCTCCCTATGCTCCAGTGTTTGACACAAAATATTAAAATTCTTATATGTAAAATATATGATTTTATTACTTTTCTTATTTATTAATTATTTCCGGATAGATGTCAATTACTGGAGCATGCCAATCACTGGAGCACCTACACTAAGAGATAACACAGGCCTGCGATGAAATTGTTTTCTTCAACGTGATGTGTTTTTGTGGTGTACTTTTTTATGCTCATTAAAGAAAATCTATTCAAAAATTTCCATTACATACAGTTTTGACAAAAATGGGATTGTTTGAGCTTAATGCTCCACTTTTTAAACTCCAGTGTAAGTTATTTCTCGGAAAATCTGGGTGATGTGAGTGAAGAATAAAGATAGCTATTTCATCAAGACGTCAAAGAAATGAAGAGGAGGTATCAGTGACGATTGAGGGTTAACATTTTAGCAGATTATTGTTGGATGCTCCATAGAGAATACCACCTTCCCTTTACGGCCATCAAGTCGTGCACAAGAGAAAAATCTCTAATGGGAATTTCTATGTAAAGAAACACAATGGGCTCTTCCCACCTGACGTCAGAGGTCACATGATAGATGAAAAACAAATAGCAGTTGAAGTCTTGTATATCTATAGCGATTGCTGAAATAACATATTTTCTTTTCTTATTTTTGATCAATCGTATTTAATGTGTGTTACTCTTTTATACATCATCATTTTTAATCCATTTTATATCATTATTCATCATCTTTTGTTTGCTATATACATTTACAATCATCATTAGTTTATATTTGCTATTGATGTTCATGAAGAACATCTTGAATACTCTGATTTTTGGTACTTAAATCACTGACAGTGCAACATCGTACGGCGTAAATCCATTTAGACCAGTAACTAAGTTAATTAGCTTGTTGTAACACCTTTATGCAATTAAATTAAATGAAAACATTTTAAATTTTCAAATTATAATCCATAAACATTCCCCAAGAAGAATCTGTTATCTATTGCTTGATCAGTTAACGTAACAGTTACACTAGAACATACAAAAATCAATTCTTACAGTTCAAAATAAATAAACACATAAAGTGTTTTTAAAAATTATTAAATTTACAAATACAACTATTCTACTGTTTACAAATACACAATATTACTTTTATTTTATTTTGTATTAATTATTAACACTTTTGTTCTTAAGAACAATATTTAATTGAATTCGAATCTTCGTTTTCGTCTGTCACATGATTGAGTAGACGACGCTGGGAAGAGTCCATTAAAGATAATGATAGCCTATTTTAATGTACTTTATACATAAATAATTTCGAATTTATTACAGCCTCTGTGTGACATTTTTCGATCTTCATCCTTACTTTGTAAAAAATCCTTACGTGAGGGGAAAACAGATATAGTAATAGGACATAGATTGATCAGCGAGAGGGAAAAAGTGATTCCTTTTTACTGGGGAAAAGTCACTCTAATGGCTGTCTCTCACCGAGAAAATAATATTATAGTTTAAAAAAATTAAAGAACACGCTTTTATAGAAATGTGAACTAAATGACACAAAATATCTATCTTAGTATTAAAATGCAGGGTAAGAGAAAATCGTGTGAGTGACACACCATAATATTTACATACATTTAAATCTTTAATTAAAATAATTTAGAATTAAACAAAAACCATTTTTAAAAAATCGTCCCTGACTGGGATCGAACGCAAGACCTTGGTTCGTAGCGCGGAGCTATACCTCAACGCCACGGTGTTCACGTAGGGAAAGTTAGACAGAGCGGTTACAAACATGCAAACATACATCCAAACATACATGCAAACATACATACAGGTGAGGCTAATAAAAGCGTGTTAATTACACACAGGAATACACACGGATAATTAAGTAAATAAAATTTATGAATAATTTATTTACTAAAGGTGAATGAAAATCTTCAGATACAGTTTCATATTCATTTTTTTTCTTTTTTTCAATACCTTCTAATGTCTAATTCCAAAACTCTTTTTCAGCATCAAAAATTTTGCTCGATAACATGAGGATGATAGATCTATTTCTATATATACTACAGTGTGTCCTAAAAGTTCCAGTACTGACGCTGATGTATTTTTTATTTACAAAACAACAAACCTTAAAACGATTATTTTTATGCTAATGATAAAAGGCACATTTAAAATAACAGAGGAAAAAATATAGAACTTACATTTATAATAAATGTTCAAAATGTCCACCCTTTTCTAGGAGGCAAAGCTGAACTCGTTTGCGCATGTGTTTAGAAACGCGTTTTAACATGCTGGGAGTGACTTCTTGTAGAGAAACCTGTACACACCTGCACAGAACCTGTATTAAGAAATTGTCGAACGGGCTTATATAGCATATTTTTACTCGGTATTGCATCATCTGGATATTTATATCGCCAAACATCTTTGCATCTTTCATACGATTTACATTCAAAATAAGCTTCAAACAGCGTAATTCTCTCAATGCGTGATAAACTCATTTCACTATGAAGAACAAAATAACATAAGACTTTATTCTCGCACAACTTGAGCGAGAAAAGAAACAAACGATAAAAATTAAAGAATTGATGCAACAATAAGCAGACGATAAAGTTTAATATTAAAAAAAAAAAAAAAAATCATGGACATAATGAGTTCTTTAAGTTGGAGTACTGGAACTTTTAGGACACTCTGTACTATATCTATGGATGGGAAGAAAAGACGAGCATTTCTGAATTCAGTGTATCAAAACACATTAGAAACACCCAAAACAATGAAAAAAAAAAATGAAAAGCATGATTTTACAGGCCTGTTAATTCTTGTAACTGAAATAATTGTATCTTGCAGATATTCCTATTTACCATATTATGTATAACTTTAATTTCGTTCAATAAAAATTTTTGCGTTCTGCAGATGTATCACACTACGTGTAACTTCAATGGAACAACTATAGTATTTCCCCTCAGCTAGATTTGGCGATTTTTCGTTGGCGATTATGGCTAAATCATAAATCTAAAAATCATATAGCATATAGCATAAATGATAAAATCGTAAGCTAAATTATAAATCATAAAATCATAAATCCAAAATAGCATGTAGGTTGCCATATTATATCGCAAACAATCCAGAACGACATCGTTATCGATCAAATCGGCGCCAAAGAAAAATCGCCAAATTCAGCTGAGGGGAAATACTATAGTTGTACCACTTCAATATAAATTCAGCATACTCTTAAATTAATCATCGTTAAACATTATCCGCGTTTGTAATGATCGATAGATGGCGCTCTCTGAACACTGCAGTTGTTAGTAAATATAACAGCCACGTGTAATTATTATTCTTTCTCCGCCATTTCATCATGGAAAGTCGATTGCATAATATGAGGATATGCAGTGGTGTGATAATTTCACCTTAGCCCACCAGAGGGCGAGCATTTCATTACAATCGCGGATTATATAAAACTATTTTGGCAATATAGTTTGTGAATAAAATATTTTATAAATATTAGTATTTTACATCCACTTAGTTGACAATTAAAACGTATAAAAGATAGTTTCTCGCCCTTAAAATAATAAAGTTATCTAACGTTTTACATATATTTCTAGAATTTTTATACGAAATTTTCTATTCGAGATTTTATGTACATATTTTCTGCAGAGATTTCTGTCACAGAATTTAGTTCTCTGACAAATATATACAATTGAATTTTGTGAGTGACTTTTAAAAGTGACATTTTAAGGATTACTTACCATAACTGCGACATTGACAGTCGAAAAAAGATTAATCGGTCTTTTAATGGAGATATGAAAAATGAATTGGAGGAAAGTAAGATTTAGAAACACTCACTTTGTTTTAAATTTTCTTTGTCATGGTAACATATTTAAAAAAATATTTGTATTTCATCACAACGAGATATATAAAGTAGAGTGGTAAATGGTAACCCTTAAGAAGGTCCAAGATGAGTCATGTGACATGCTCTCCTTGCACCTGCGTACTCGGTGGTTCCCTTGGTAACAGCTTATTTTCAGTAAATTTCTATGGCAACGGTTTGGAGATTGTTCTTCGCATAAGTCATAAACGCCAATGTTTTTGTTTACTTACGTAGTTTAATATTCTTTTGTTCTAAATCATTTTGATTTTACTTCTCTTTTATTTCGTGTAGTTGAACTTTAACTGACAAAACGCTTAAAAATAGTTGAAAAATTATTATTTGTTGTTAATTTTATCTGTTTAAAAGTTAAAATTTTCTTTTATAAACACTTTTAAACTTTGTAGGGAAACGATGAAAAACAAGGTTATTTATTAAAATGTGAAATATGTGTAAAATTATTTTAAAAACAATTTATATCGGTCATAGGACTGTCGTGTTACCTAATAATAATGATAATTTGTCGAACTGATATTTTAAATGCCAAAAGAGCGATAAAGGGCCAAACACAGCAACCTATTGGAGCATGTCACGTGATTCATCTTGAACCACGGAAAGTTAATCCTTCATCCATTGAATCAGCACTCTAATTTATATATCTCGTTGTTTCATCAGTAAATCTATTGATTGATTGATTGATTTTTTCAAAGTTCACAATTTCGTAATGAGCTAGGTTGAAAAATATGCTCAAATATAAAATCAATATATTACCCCTTTCATTCCTATTTTTTTCCATCCATAAAACAATAAATCTTATATTTAGTCATAAATTTATTTCAAAGGTAATATATAAAAATATTTTTTTTAAATAGGAGTAATCCGCGTTTGTAATGATCGATAGACGGCGCTTTGTGAACACTGCAGTTGTTAGTAAACATTAGCCACGTGTGTTCCAATAGTGTTCTTGTTATTCTACTTAATATTCGTACTATAATTTCTCCGCCATTACATTATGGAAAATTGATTGCTTTTGGAAAAAATACTTCAGTTTATTCAAAGTTCGATTCGGAAGTAGATTTTAAATGAAGTTGAACAAATATTAGTTTCAAATCATCTGATTAATTCTTTACTTCCATTAGCCGAAGCAACTGAAATTTTAAATTCGTCATTTGGAAATAAATGGAAGCTCAATTCTGGATTTCTTGATGCTTTGGATTTACACTGTGGCACACAAAAGTATGTGTTATCTTTTTTACCGTATTTATTCATTTTTATTCAATAAATATATGTGAAACTAAACATCGGCTAGTAATGGCGGCTATATGGAATTCGAATTAAACCATGTTTATTGTAATTTCACCGTAGCCCACCAGAGGGCGAGCATTTCATTACAATCGCGGATAGCAGAGTGCGAATTAATATAGCTAACCACGGAGATAAAGACAGGAGAAGAAGGTAACGCTGAAATTTTGTGATGTTGTTTTATAATGTTTACAGATTGCGCCAGCGTGCAATACTTCCTTCTCTCCAGCTTCCGCAATGTTATTCAATGGGGAAATGTCTCGTTTTAATTAATTTTTTAAAAATAATATCAAGCTGAAAAAAGTTCGATTGAAAGCAAATTTCATTAAATAGAGTAGTCTAACCAACATGTTTTTTTTTAAGAGCCATTTTATACTAATTTTACTTTGAAAGAGAGCTTTTAAAAAATGACGATCCTTATGAACCGAAGCTAGCTAAAACAGACAAGTGGGAGGAAGGAGAATGGATGAAATTTTGTAAAGAAAAAAAAATAAACTTACTTTAAATGCAGAAAACACGAACTCGGACATTATTTCTCTCCCGGGGCTTATTTTTTTCTTTTCTTATCACTATCATAGCCTGTTTTACAACTAGGAACGAAGCGTTTATTTGAAACATCTGAATTATGTAGTTTTAAGAACTTACAAAAAAATTAAATTGCTTAAAATAAAAAATTTAAAATGTACTCCAGCAAAATTCTATTGTAAACAACACTATATCCGCGCCGAGGTAGGAAGTAATGACAAGTGGCGCCCTCAATATTTACCAAAAATTTACATCACAGTTTCGTAGCTTTCTCCCATTGGACCTTCAACTCCTATTAATATTACTCCATGTAGCTAACAAAGTAACTGAGAGGTGTTTATTTATTTTTAATATAACCACTGATGACATTTAAAATTATAACTTTTCAATAAATAAAAATATCAAAATTTTGGAAGATTTTGCAATTAATCAAAATACAAATTATAAACATTAAAATATAAAATATAAAATATTTCAAACAGTAAACTTACTTAAATTGCCCAAAACAGGAAACTGATTCCGATATTATTATCAGAATAGAGTAAAATATACTTTCATTTAGCAACAAGGATAGTGAAATCATCTAAAATAGTTTATATGTTTCGGTGGAAAAATGTATATAGATTTGCGGGAGTGTTAGATGGTAAGAAAGAAAATCTGATATGTTATGATTCCAATTGGCATCACAGGGAATGAAAGGGTTAAAAAAAATATGTTTTAAATAATAAATTTTGAAAGATTTCATTTAACAGATACCGAGATATAGACATATTTTGCATACCGATGGCTATATCAAGACAATCTAAGATTAGCAGGACAATCTAAAACATCCAAGATATTGTACATCTAACTAAACATAAAGTTTCATTGAGTTGCACGCATTAATTCTTCGGATATAATACAAAAATATTTATGCGAAAAAGAGACACACAGGCTGATTTTTACAAAATGTAGTTAAATCTCGTTTAAAATACACCACAAAACATGTAAATCTATTAAAACCTGAAAACAAAAAAGTTTCAGTAATATGAAACTTTTTTGCTATACAGAAAAAAAAAAAAAAAAAAAAAAAAAGGAAAAAAAAAAATTTATTGAAAAATTTATTTATGTAAAAGGAATATTAAACAAATAAAAGGAAGGGTAATGCAAGGTTAAAAAAAAAAAAAAGAAAAAAAAATCTAATTTTTTCATTTGAATACAAAATTTCTCACTTTCCATACTTATCACTTCATAATTTGTATATCGGTTTGTTGTCTTATTTTTAATTATATGTGTTTATTTATCAGTTTAGAAATACAAATTAATTTGCATAGTAATTAGTTGTAAGGCGATATTTTATGACGTCTATTGCGAAATAGTGTACCTATCAGTACACCGTGATTGTGGCATGTGATAGGAACTAATTCAGCGTCATCTTCCGATGCAGAAGAATTGGAAGAACAGTAAAAGTAAATTTTAAATTTCTAAGGTCGCATGGTAAATCTTTTATTCTTCACAGCATTCATTATGGATTTCACCAAATAAAAAAGTGTGCAATAAATCTGTTTTTTTCTCGGGGAAGAAATCATATCAAAAAGCATATGCGAATTTACAGAGTAATATTATGCGGGACATAGAAAACCACGTCTGGAGCTATAGAATCCCATGCCTGACCTTTCCTTTTTTTTTTTTTTTTTTTTTTTTTCATGCTATGTATTTTTTATTTCCCTCCTACCCTCCCTTACGTTTTTCGAAACTTAAAATTGTGTTTTAAAGTCTAAATTAAGACGGGAACTGAAATGGATGCACAAATTGATTTGGGTGTTTATAAAGGGTCTTCACTATAATTTTCATAGGCTTTAGCCTAAAGTTAAGTGGGAGATAGCAAGTTTAGATACGAAATTCTAAAAAAAAGTTCTATTTTTACACTTATCGATAAAAGTTATTTTTCTAAGACCATAAATTTTTCTTTTTACAAATATTTGTTACTTTCTTTTATATGTAATATAGAGAAAGTACTGGATTCGCGAAAATTTTCGATCTCTGACGGATCTACACGTTTTGGTATGTCCTGAACACGAATTGATAGTTTTTAAAAAATGTCTGTCTGTCTGTGTGTGTGTGTGTGTGTGTGTGTGTGTGTGTGTGTGTGTGTGTGTGTGTGTGTCTGTCTGTCTGTGGTTTCTTGTTTTCACCGTATCTCACGAACCAATGAATGAAATTGAACCAAACTTTGTATATAGTTGGACCCTGACATGGAATGGTGCTAATTAGATTTTGGGATAAATCGCCCAGCTGATGGCTCTGTGATCGCATTTTATGTAAACTTTTAACATGGCAGTATAGGACAAAATTTCGTATAAATGTACATAATGAGCGTTATTTTAAACTTGTGATTGTAAAATTAATATGAATTATTGATAATAGTAGTAGTTAACTAGGAAAAAAATTTTGTGCATGTGGGGGCACCGGTTCCCTCCCCCTAGGGGGAAGTACCCCCCCGGGGAAGTAAATTTTCAAGATGGGTATCTTTCGAAAGGCCTCGTTGATAATAGCAATAGTTAACTATGAAGAAAATTTTGTGCATGTGGGGGCATCGATTCCCCCCCCAACTGAGGGGGGAGAAGTACCCCCCGGGGGGGGCAAAGTTTAAGATGGGTATCTTTCGAAAGGTCTCGTCAATACCTTTAACCCTTTGCGGCGCAAGACAATTCAGATCATTTAAATTATACTGCCACCGGAATTCATGAACTAAATTAAACTAAAAGAAATTTTAAATTTTAAGGTTAAAAAAACCGGCCTTTTCTGATTTGTTATAAACGTAAATTTTTGCTAAAAAGTTTCCGAGATGAATTTTTGCAGCTGGATCTTAAATTTTGCGCCTTCGCAGCAAGGACACCGCGCGTTAAGGGGTTAAAACGAATGGTTGAACCATAAATCTGTGATAAATTGAAACAAAGTTATCTATTTTTTTTTACTTTTAACGAAAAAAAACGTTTTATTTTTTTAACGAAATTTAACCAAAGTTGGTTTTAGTTGGTCCCCGACATAAACTGGTGCTGATTACATTTGGGGATCAATAGCTCAACAGGTGGCGCTGTGATCGCATTTTTTCTAAATTTTTAACATGGCAGTATAGGACAAAATTTCGTATAAATGTGCATAATAAGAGTTATTTTAAACTTGTGATTGTAAAATTAATTTGAATTATTGATAATAGTAGTAGTTAACAAGGAAAAAAATTTTGTGCATGTGGGGGCATCGGTCCCCCCCCCCTCGGGGGGGGGGGTAAATTTTGGAGATGGGTATCTCTCGAAAGATCTCGTCAATACCTTTAAAATGAATGGTTGAACTATAAATCTGTGATAATTTAAAACAAAGTTATCGATTTTTTTTTTACTTTTAACAAAAAAAAATAAATAAATAAATAAATATTGTTTCTGATTGAATATGTATTACTTTTAACAAAAAAAAAAAAAAAAAAAAAAAAAAAAAAACTCAGAAAAAAAATCGTTTTTTTTTTTTTTTTTTTTTTTTTTTATTGTTACGGTATAGGAAAATATAGAAGAAAGTCTTGTGGTGGCCACAACATACTAGTTTTTATTGGCAACGAATTTTATTTGTTGATATTCAGATAATTTTTAAAGTTCACTGCTCTCTTTACTGCTTCAGGGTATTTTCTTCTAATCTCGTCAAATTTTAGTGGTTCTCAGTTTTAAATGTGACTATTTACATGGCCCTTTAAAGGGTTAAGAGGTTGGTGGATGCTTTAAACATTTTTTGTAAATTACAGCCTTAGAATTATAAAAAAAAAATTATTCATATGCAATGCATACATTTTGTGTACATAAACAATATTAAGTACATTAAAATGTTTTGAAAACTATTTAAATAAAAAATAATAATAATAAACTTTTAAATTTTTTAAAAATATTTTAAGTGTCTCCTGGTAACTGATTTTTAACTTTTTCTATTTAAAATATTATTATTGATATTCTAAAAGTATTTATGTCTCTGTAGATTCATTAGTAATTTTCTTTTAAATATTTTTATATTTGAATGTTGAAAATTCGCTTAAAATATTACACAAATCCACGAATATGTTTAGAATATATTGCACTGTTGAAAAATTTCGAATTTTTTTAATCAAATTTATCACAACTATATTTTGATAGAAATTTATTATACAGATTTCGTACGATAAAGTAAATTGAAAATTTTTATATAAATTTTCTGATGTAAAATCTCGTGGGGAAAACGGAAAAAAATAGTAGTTATGATATCATTAAACTGTAACAATTTTAAATCGAAGGGGAAAAAATGCAGAGAGCTTTTTTTAATATTTTCAAAATAATTAAATCTTATTTATTTATTTATTTATTTATGTATTAGGTCTTTGCATAAATTCATACGGTTTTTTATTTCTTCATTTCATAAAAATACATCAAATCAAATGACAATTTTTAATCAAAATACTCTCCATTACTTTCTACAACCTTTGTCCATTATTCGGGTAACAAATGTATACCACGGCGATAGAAGCTCTCGTCTTTGGAGGCAATAGAATGATCCGCGTCCGCACGAACTTTTGCAACGACCTAATAAATATATATTTTTTAAATATGGGTATATAACTTAATATCATTGTATTTCAATGCTTATACATGCAAGTATTCATAACTCTAAGACAGTATTTTACAAAAAGATTTACAACGACCGCCATCCGCTTAAAGGAACTTGATTAAAAATTACTTGAGTACGCCTAATATATGTATATCTCGAGCACACCCGTTGCGGTTTGTCTACATTCTGGACGTACTCTCCACCGCAAGGCTTTTTCTCTGTGCCATAAAGGTATAAATATGTCATATTGTATGGAACATAATCCCCTCCTGCCTGTTTTCTTCTACAGGGCAAGCCTGGTAAGAACGCCCCACCTGGTCTACCTGGAGAACCTGGCCCAAAAGGAGAACGAGGGGCCACAGGAGAGAAAGGAGAGAAAGGTCAGAAAGGAGTCATTGGACTTCCGGGTTTCCAGGTGAGAACATATTTATAATGAATCCCCAAAAAGTCACATTAAAAAATGTTAACACTTTCGCGACCGCTAACGTGAATTCACGTCATTTGAAAATTTATAACTTCACCAATGGGCGGTTCTTTAGTTTACATAGGTTAGATTATTTCTGCACAATATACGTAATATTCACATTTGTACAATCACTGCACTATGGATACAAATACTTTGATTAGAAGGAGTATAATTGTAACAAATGTTCATTTATATTATAAATTTGAATATAGAAAATATTCATTTATACTCACGCGAAAGTGTTAAGATTTAAATAAAGGTGAATTTTAAATGAAATTAGACATGTTTTTAATTAAATTTCTCCAGGCCTCGCAGCGTTCATAAAATTTTACCTCTTTTTTATTTTATTAACACCACTATCAATACAAAGAAATTTTTCTTGGATGTTTTATCACTAAAACACGTTTAAACATTATGTAAGAAAATTCTATTTTTTCATAGTGGTGACAATGTAATAAAATGAGTGTAAAATTTTAGGAATGCTGCGAGGCCTGTTTCTCATATAACGGTGCAAACCATTAAAAAAAAAAAAAAAAAAAAAAAGAAGAAGAAGCATCAAAAAAAGAGAGGAGGGAGGCAATAACGCGTGTAAAAAACAAGAAAATCAAATGATACTAGTATAAACACATAGAAAATTAAGATAAAGTTAATGCATAAAACAACAAATGAGGTGGGCGGGGCATTTGAATCTCACAACACTTAAGCGTTACATATTAACCACCTAGTTTTATCTGGATACTGTATATATATTATGTTCAATATCTATAAGTTAAACACGCCTCTAACATAAAAGTTAGATATTCAATAACCAGCATAAATTAGATATTCTTCATAGGATATGAGAGTAATCACAAAATAAAGTTTTAAACGTATCCACGTAAGTGTAGATACGTCATTTGATATCAGTGTTGCCAGATTGGGGACTTTTTTTTATTCAATAGTCACCAATAAATTTGAGAAGTGATATATGATGCACATAAAAGATGATTAATCTTCAAAGTGACGAGGCAACCGTCACATTTAATATATATTGGTGGATCTTGAATAAAAAATGTTCCCAATCTGGCAACACTGCTTGATATTTCTAAGTATTTATCAAAATGTTTTGAAGCTATAGTTGACTATGTATGACTAATAAATCTTTTTACTGCATTCTAGGGTGAAAGAGGCCATATGGGACCTCCTGGTCTGGACGGTGTCAATGGATCTCCTGGACCTCAAGGAGCCCCTGGATTGCCAGTAAGTCCAGATTGACTTAATATTTTCAATCAAAGTCAGATCATGTAGCATATATTCCTTTATTGTATGTTGGAATATCATCTACTGTCTCATTCAATAGAAAATGTATATTTAGTCACTAAAAAATTATACTTTTAAAAAAATTAAAGAACACGCTTTTATTGAAATGTGAACTAAAAAGCACAAAATATCTATCTTTATGGTATTAAAATGCAGGGTAAGAGAAAATCGTGGGAGTGACATACCATAATATTTACATATCTTTAACGAAAAAAAAATTAATTAATTAATTATTGCCACTCGACGTTATACAAATACGGCCAAATCCTGTGACACATACGATAGAGTTTTTTGTTTGCCCCTGATGGGATAGGAGCCTGGAAACACTTGTATGTAGTATTGTCATTGACTAGGAAGTCGTGTG
Organism: Salticus scenicus; assembly: GCA_963930645.1. Taxonomy (NCBI): domain Eukaryota; kingdom Metazoa; phylum Arthropoda; class Arachnida; order Araneae; family Salticidae; genus Salticus; species Salticus scenicus. The sequence continues at coordinate 121,446,741 of OZ005658.1, read as the reverse complement.
CGAAATTTCAGGTCAATCGAACGTTCAGAAGTGGCCGAAAATTGAATTGCAAGATTCCGCTACATACATTAATAGTTACATAATGTCAAATGAATAAAAACGTGTCAAAAATATGCATTCTTGCGTTTTTTTTTTTTTTTTTTTTTTTTCCCAACACATTGCAACATAATTTTTAAGTTCATTGGTTCTTTGGGTTTTACGACGCACTATTGCCGCATTATGTGCAATTAAAGACGGTCTGGGACTCACCCCTAGGGGTGGTCCGGTGGCATGTCATCACAATTTTGATCCTTCATGGAGGGAATAGTAATTTTTAGGTCGCTTAGGTTTGCCTTTAGATTAATTTATTACGTTGCATACCTGCCAACCATCTGATTAATAAGCGTAAAATTGTTAACGCCTTTTGAAAAAACGCCCCCTTTTCCACACCACTTTATTTTTAGAGTAATTCTCTCCAAATGTTATTACGATTCATAAGAATAAAATGACTCTAAATAATGACTAGTGTGAAAAAAAAGGTGGGTACTAAAAATTTTACGCTTATCCCACCGACCTTCGGTTAAGATTGTACTTGGTAAAGTATAAGTTTCCGGTACTGTTTTACAAATTCAAATGTATAAGATTTTTCGGTACATCTAATATATAAACAAATTATTTAGTTTAAAAATATTTATATCAATTGATCTTTTTTTGTTTTTTATTTTAGGGTCAAATGGGACCTAAAGGAGAAAAAGGCAACCCTGGAGAATTAGGCCCACCAGGACTTATGGGACCTCCAGGTTTACCTGGACCTCCTGTAAGATTTTATGCATTTTATATTATTATATTTCCCAAATCTTTATTTAATTTGTATCTCTTACTTCTGCTAATTTTTTCAGCTATGAAAACAACATCCCAATAAATTTCTTTACAAAAAATTAAATTTTAATTTTTTTTTTCTCTCTCTCTTAATGAACTGATCTAGATTCAATTTCTAAAAAATGTCCAAAAACCGTTTTTAGCGTGACAATTTTTTTTTTTTTTTTTTTTTTTTTTTTTTTTTTTTAATAATAAGCTTTTCTTTATTTTTCCAACGGTTAGATTTTCTAATAAAAGATATTTAAATAGATAGATGGTGAGAAATTTAGCCTTTCAACAATAGATGGCAGCACAAGAAGGTTTTATTTATAAATTCTCCAAATTAATTCAGATTTCATATAAAATTTAAATAAATATATTGTAGATATTTTTTAATATATATCTTATTTTTGTTAAAAATAATAATAGATTTGAAATTAGTATATTATTAATTTGACTTTCTAAGAACATTAAAATGAAATGTGCTAAAGTATTTATTAAAAAATGTTTCATAGTATTATATAAAAACATTCTCATTGGGTTATCATAATCATAGATATCCGCGTTTGTAATGATCGATAGATGGCGCTCTCTGAACACTGCAGTTGTCAGTAAATATAACAGCCACGTGTAATTATTATTCTTTCTCCGCCATTTCATCATGGAAAGTCGATTGCATAATATGAGGATATGCAGTGGTGTGATAATTTCACCTTAGCCCACCAGAGGGCGAGCATTTCATTACAATCGCGGATAGTAATAAGACATAGATTGATCATTGGGAAAGAAAAAATTATTCCTTTTTACTCGGAGAAAAGTCCACAATAGGGCAATGTTTTCCCGAGTGAATACACACAGATAATTTAGAAAATAAAAGTTATGAATAATTTATGTACTAAAGGTAAATGAAAAACTGCAGAAACAATTTCAAATTCATTTTTTCTTTTTCTTTCTTTCTTTTTTCTTTTATATTTTTATTAATTTAGTTAATATTTAAAGTTAAACTCTTTTTATATACTAAAACAAACGTTCTTTACCTACGCCGCTGCTAAATATGTTTAAAAGAATTCTGAAAATTCTATATTACTCACTAATACAAAATCTTAAAAAATATCAAACTTTAAAAAACGTATTCCATTAAAAATTAAACCAGTTTTTATTCCACAATAATAACAAAGCAACTAATTATAAAAATTATATTTTTCATAATTTAGTCAAATATAATTTACTTTTATGATAACTTATCCATTTCTTTTAATAAATTTATTAGAAAAATTAAAAGACGCAATATTTCGACATTTTGAAAATTCGTTTAACATTCTATTCTATTACAATTGCCGAGTTTCAATGGTTTCAATACCACTATATGGCTGATGCCAAAAAAAATTTTCGGCATCAAAAATTTTTGCATGATAACAATGGGATGATAGATCTATATAAATTACTATATCTATGATCATAATATTTTTTGTGTTTATATTTTATAACAAGTCATAAATTAAAACGTAAAATAGTGACTTCCTATTACATAATGGGCGTTTGAAAAATTTTACTATTAATAGAGATACAAAAGAGGACGGTAGGTATAAAAAAGTTGACTCTCTCTGGATTAGGGGATCAAAGACGAAAAGCGTACCGAACCGGCCTTGTGATGCGGCAAATGAGAGATTCTTCCGTGGCTCGAAAGAACCTATTTGCAAAGAATGTAGGTTCCTGGAGAAGTGTGGTTTAAAAAAAAAGACTTACATAGGATTTCATGCAGTCTGCACCTTATTCTTTTTATTTCTCCATCTATGATTTTTGGTAAACTATTCCTAAATTCTTTATGAGGATATAGCCTATTTGAACGAATAATAAACAGCTGCCTTTTGTGTATTTTTAATTAAAAGATAATAATAAAACTATTTACTAAAACACATTTTACTGCTACCAAACATTTTCTTATAGATATTACACATTTGTAAAAAAAAAAAAAAAAAAAAAAAAAGTCATAAATGTGAAAGAATAGGAAAAAGTCATTGGCAATAAGAAAAACCTTAAAAACATATTTTTTTGACATTATTTATTTATTTTTTTTTATCTTGGCGTTGAAAGTAATTAAAAAAATCTGATTTATAAATTGAACGAATGTATCAGCACTCATGTGACATATGCCTATTTTTGCTAGGCCTTATATGCTTATCTTTCTTCATTCATTCTTTGTTTTGATTCCCCTTAGTTTTTTTCATGTTATCGTGACATAAATCACGTGGCATGAATAGTTTTTCTTTCTTCTTTTTAATGTTGTTTCTTTATTTCTTTTATATCATTATGTTGATATTTATAGTGCAATACGTATTGCGATATCAAAATAACATTCAAAAGTGCACTGTAATTTCTATGAATATATGTTTCTTTCTCCCCCCCCCCCTCTTTCTTGCTTGCAATTCCAAATATGAATACGTGTTACTTTTTTTTTTTTTTTACACTTAATTTTTCAAAAATATATCGATGCTATGTGCTTTTCATTTAACAGGGAAAAATGGGCCCCATGGGAGAAAAAGGCGATAAGGGTGATACGGTAAGTACTTTTTTTTCTTTTTTTTTTTACACTCTTATGTGTGTGTATGTATATATATGTATGTACCAGTAATGTTTCTAAAATATATCAGTAACCAGTAATATTTATTATTGAAAATACTAGTAATTCCTGATATAACGTTCCTAAATTCCTCACTGTAAAAAAAAAAATAACTATTACCAGCTGCAAGAAACTCTCTGTGATTCACTATAAAAAAATAACTATTACCAGCTGCAAGAAACTCTCTGTGATTGGAGAAAATAATTATTTTCTCCAATCACAGAGAGTTTCTTGCAGCTGGTAATAGTCATTTTTTTACAGTACTGAAATTAGGAACGTTACATTAAAAATAAAAGTTATTTTCAGTAACATGTTCCAAACTTCAACTGGACCATTTCTAATATATAAGAGTAACATTGTTAAAACTTTTTCAGTGTAATACATTGAAAAAACTTTAATAGATTTTAATATTTTATATAATTTATTTATTTGATCAAATTGTTTTATTTCTATTTTACTGAAGCTTATTCAATGGCTGAAAAGTTAATTCAATTTAATACAGTCACGAGATATATTTGTAAAATTAAAGTACCTAATGAATCTGGCAGTAAAATTAATTTTTTATACACTTTTATTTTGCTTTTATTTTTTAGTTTTGAAGAAAAATATTAACAAGGATTCAAATTTTTAAATAAAAACATATTAAAATAAAATACAGCTAATCCACACCCATATAGAGTAGAATATATTAAGGGAATAAAATTTAAAAAATATATGCAACATTTAAATAAAAATTGCTGAATTGTATTATTACCCCTTGAGAATCATCAAATTTATTCTACATAGTGTTAAAACATGCGAATTAGCGTATTTATCTTTTAAAAGTCTATTATTCTTTGGATGGGTTGGTAAATTTTATTCTGAGGAGGCTGTATTGGGTTCACGCAAATGTACAAATAAATAAAAATAAACAAAATTAAATTAAAAATTAAAGATTAGAGCAATTTTCTTTAATTGATTAAGAAACTGGGGTTATCTTTGCTTTCAACGCTTAATTTTTATTTTATTTTATCTTATTTATATTTATTATAAACATTTTCTAACACATCGTCTTTGCATATTCTTTTATCATTCATTTGTTTCTAATAATTCATTATATGGCTAAAATTCAATATAATTATTTTTATCGATGTACGACTTTCTTGTATTTTCTTTTCATGATAATTCAACATTTGTTTTCTGTATGCTAGATTTGGATTTTTTTTTTTTTTTTTTTTTTTTTTTTAATGAGTTAACAATAAACTGTGGTAATTACATAAAATATGATTAAATGATAATTAATCCGTTCTTTCATTTTCAAGAATCTTGTTTTAAATAAGAAAGTGATAAGAACACTTCTCGGCATGAAAATTGCTTCCAACACAATTTTGCCAATTCTTATGTAAAATGACCTCCTGAATCCGAATATCATGCCCATTTTGCCCTATCGGCCACCATGTTTTTTTAAGGACACCCTCCCCCTCTATTTTTACCCTTTTTCGGTAATTTTATGGCATAAATTTGAATTATACAGTAGAAAAAAAATTATTTTAACTGTTAAATATATTTTGAGGACCTACAGAGGTGAAAAATTATAAAATATGAACATTTGCAGCAAGAGGAAAATTTAGGGGAGGATTCGCCACTGAAATTAGAAATTACATTTATTTATTTATTTAATCTATTAGTATTATTATTATTCATAATATCTTAATTTTTTTCTGTTTCTAAGTGTTAAAATAATTCTTTTCCACCCTAGAAATCAATTCATGGACATAAAATTACTGAACAGTAATAAAAAAAATTAGGGCAGGGGGGTGGCGTCCCGCAAAAATGGTGGGTAATTGGCAAAAATGGTGGTCATATTCAGATTCAGGTCATTCTACATAAGAATTAGCAGGAATGGCATCAGGGCTCGATTTTTTTTTTTTTTTTTTTTTTTTTTCTGCAGCGCAGAGGCATATAATTCAGCAAAATCAGCATCGAAGCAAAATGCACAGTGCCCATTTCAAAGCACTGTTAAAAATGAGGTACTCGAAAATAAATAAATGGGCATACTCATTTCGTAATGAATATATATATATATATATATATATATATATATATATTTTTTTTTTTTTTTTTATGGAAAACATGTTTGTTTCATCTATGAAATATCGCATGTTTTTAAACTAATATCTGTTTACTACATAATTTATTTTTACTACTGCTGAACTAAAAGTAGCTATTTAATAGACCAAAAACACCAAAACTAAAAGCAAAACTGGTGTACAATAGATATAAAGACAATAAGACTTCTTCACACACCATAAATTTTAATCCAGCACAACCGGTTTCGAAAGGACGTAGCCTTCCTTCATCAGGTGCAAAAAAACACGTGCTACTGCCTTGGAGGCAAAAGCAAGACTTGCTTTTGCCTCCAAGGCAGTAGCACGTGTTTTTTTGCACCTGATGAAGGAAGGCTACGTCCTTTCGAAACCGGTTGTGCTGGATTAAAATTTATGGTGTGTGAAGAAGTCTTATTGTCTTTATATCTTTATATTTAATAGAATTTCTATAAATTTAAGCAGAAAGTGTTCAAACATAAAATTTATTCCCTCAAATCTCCAGAACTATATTTTTTCACGATTTCATATTGGTTTGCGAATAATACAGTCGTTTGCAAAAGTTTAAGACCAGTAACCGATTTTCAGTATTTTAACACATTGCATCATTTGCGCAGATTATTGCGTCATCTCATGCGCGGATTGCATCAGACGCATTCTACTGCTATAAATAAAAGGTGCCCGGCACATTTATCGCCGGTTGTTTATTGGATTTTGTCGTAGACAGTGTTGTTGTGTAATTATTGTAAAGGGTAAAAAACTTCACTTACTGTTACGAGGTGCTCAGAAATATTGACCCTGCATAAAATTGGATTTTCTGAACGTCAAATAAGTTCGAGGGAAAATGTGAGCAAGACAGCTGTGCATCAATCTGTCAGTAAATTTAGAATTTCTGGAAAATTTGTTGACCTTAAGAGTCGTTTCTTTTTCATACTTGGAGTAAATCGAATTTTCCTTACAAATTTATGGATGATAAACCAAAATCTTTGGCCAAACGTCCTGAAATAGTATACTCAAACTGACGTTGATGCCTTTTGCATGCAGAGAATATCTAATCGTATTGCAGGAGGTTCTTGGATCTCGTACGAGGATGGTCGTACGGTACGACCATCCTTCCTATCACATGATTATCACGTGCATTCGTTTGTTTTGGGCTTTTTTTAAAGTCCATAAATGTTTCCGAAATTTTAAATTTACTAATAGCTTGATGCATAGGTGTCTTGCTCACATTTGCCCTCGAAGTTATTTGACGTTCAGAAAATCCAATTTTATATTTCTGACCTTTCTGTAACAGTAAGTGAAGGTTTTTTATCCATTACAATAATTACACAACAGCACTGTCTACGACAAAGTCCAGTAAACAACTGATGATAAACGTGCCAGGCACCTTTATTTATAGAAGTAGAATGCGTCTGATGCAATCAGCGAATGAGATGATGCAATAATCTGCGCAAATGATGCAATGTGTTAAAATACCGAAAATCGGTAACTGGTCTTAAACTTTTGCAAATGACTGTACATCAATTAGAATCTTTGTTTGGGATATTGGGATTCACGATGGACTATGCCAATTTTTGAGCATGTTAATGTACTCAATAATAAGTACGTGGGATTTTTAAATTTTAGTATATTTGTTTCAACGCTACTTTAAGTATGCGACACACTCAATTTTAACAGAATTTTACTCATTTTTGAGTATTTTTGCTCCTTTATTTATTTATTAATTTTTAGTGACTGCGCTGTGTTATTTATTTATTATTATTTTTTTCTTTTTTAAAATAAAAACTTGCCTTTCTTATATTTTACCTTTTTATTTCTAGTATTTCAAATGAATAAACAAAACCAAAACTTAACGAGTAGTTTTTACTTTTTAATGCTTTATTAATAGTATTCTTTCTAAATATTTTGTAATTAGCTATAATAATAAATATCGCTAAATATTATTATTGTTATTTTCTTTTTTTACAGTCGCCAGTCAAGTATATCAAGCAGGTGAGTGTTTTATCTAATATATTTTTTAACTCTAATTAATTTTTTACTCATTTTTGTAACATATTTTTTTCGGTTTGTTGACACTTTTTATTTTACATGGGAATAATTCTTGAGTTTCAGGCAGACAGTCGCTATGCCGGGCTTGCAGGGGACATGGTAAGAATGTCCTTTACTCTTACTTTATTTATTTATTTATTTATTTTTCGTATCATTGCTGTTGCTATTACTTGCTTGTTGTTGCTTGCTATGTTATTATCATTGTATTTGTTGTTTATTTGTTTATTGTTTTTAAAACAAATTTTTTTTTTTTTTGTGCCAATAAAAAAATACTTTTGATTTTTAACTTATGAATTCTTTTTGAATTTTCTTTGAATTTAAATGTTACTTTCCAAACACACATATGTATGGAAAGTACTGTAATTACGAAAAAAATCTGACTCTGAGATTTTGGTGTTTCTATACGTTTTGAGGTCTCCTGAGATAATTTTTTGCTATTTTTTACGGGGATATGTGTGTATACATTAGAGATGAGACCGGCTCAGCCCGAGCGCGATCGGGCGCAAATCTTACGCATGTCTTCGGGCTCCGGGCGGGCTCGGATTCAAGCTAAAAGGTCCGTTTATTTTATTCTTCACTAACTGGAAAATATATAAAACAAATCATTTTGAGAGCACCTTTAGTAATGCCATAATAGTCATGATAGGTTATAAATCACAAAATAATCTTGCAAACCTTAGTAGCTTTGACTTTCCTTTTTCTAAATAGAACTTTTCTTTCAACGGGATGCATATTATGTCATAGTGTTATACAGTAATCCTTCCTCCTTCGTTATATTGGGCCTCATTATATCACTCATTCGGATAAATTTTTTGTCCCCGATAGGCGTGTTATAAACAATGGGCTGCACTATAAATATATATTATATAAATATATGCATGTATACAGAGACACAGACATTATAAATTGTTAAAATAACATTTATAGTTATTTAAATTGAGGATTGATAAATATGAAAACGGTATTTAATTTTACTATTGTGTATGCGTTGCATAGCGTACCACTTTCAAATCGGGCTCGGGCTCTGATCACACAAAATTTTTCGGGCTCGGGCGAACTCAGTTCAAACATCTTTCGGGCTCGGGCGGGCTCGGATTACCAAAATAGAGCCCGAACTCACCTCTAGTATGCATGTGAGTGAACACGATAGCGTCTATACGCTTTGTCCGAAAGAGCTAAAAGGACGTACGTATATCAAGGTCACCGTAGCACGAAGCCTATTGATTTTAGTTAATCTAGCATTTATAGTTTTTTTTACAAGGGCATAATGAAAAATTCTTTTATCATTATGGCTTTTGGACCCAAATTTTTTCAAGTGTGATAGCGTCTAAATACGTTATTCAATTGAGCTGAAAATGTATTCACATGCTATAGGTCACTGTCAAACAAACTGTAGAGATTTTGGTGAATATAATACGTAATTGTTTTTTTTACAGGGCCACAACAAAAAAATATTATCATTGTGATCTATGGGCTCAAATTACTAAAGGGGCAATAACGTTAAATTATACAGCATACTATATGGATAAAAATATTTAAACACTCTATTATCATTTTATCTTCTGTTTATTTAGCGACTTCTCTCACTTTTATTTATTTATACAACCATTAATTACTTAATATTCGGAAAGTGGAAAGAAGTCACTCCAGATTTTTTTTCATAATTATAGATAATATAACTCTTCATTATAAAATGAATACAATTATTCTAAAATGGCAATTAAAGTCATATGTAAAAATAACCATATAATCTATTATTTGCATGTTGGGGTTGTAGAAATTTACATGTGTAGTATTTGAAAAATTCTTTCCTTGTAAATCTTTAAACAAGCATAATACTGTTGTTTTTCAAATGTCTCTTCACGTGGCTTGACATGACAATAGTTATAAGAAGTATCCTTATTATATTTTCTAAGAAATTATGTTCAGAAAAGTATGCACTACGCCATTCGGAATCATTTTCTATTATAAAAATATATCTAATAAAATGCGTTAAGATATTATTTATTTCTATATTATACTTACAGACATTCTATACGGAGGTGTTAGGAAAGATTTTAATATATATTTTATGAAAATTCTGCCAGTAATCCATACAATTTTTCTTATTTACCTGACTCGTCACAGGTTTCTTATATGTATATATTTTTTTATTTTTTGTAATTTTTTAACTAATTTCTAGATATATAATAACATACGTTTATCTGTGAATTTTATATGATATTATATATAATAAAACTGAATAATTCATAGCCTTCTTAATCATTATGAACTCTAAGATAAATTTTTGGAATGTTTTAAATTCGGTCTTGTAAAGTAGAAGATCTAGTAATCTTGTATAAATGCTTCCATATTGTCCAGGTCCATTTCTGCTGTAAAAGAATTAAATGGCCGAGATAGTAAAAAGCAGACTGAGTAATGAATAATAAAATATTTTTATTTTGGAGATTTTCATAAAGTAAATCAACATCTTTTCAACGTGGCAGTACATAGTTCGTCAGTTTCGAGAATGCAAAGGCATGAGGTGAGAGAGAGGGTTTTCGAGTACGTATTAACTTATCAACGATCAAGGAGCGAATTCTCGAAGTTGACTCTATTGGAATCAAGATCAGACTGTTGAATTACGCCAAGAATTCTGAAAAAGTGCCAAATTTTATAGCCAAAGATATTCCTTTGTTTGTAGAATAATTTAATGTAAATATTTTGAATTTAGCACGACCGTTAAAAAACTAACGCCAATCATAAATGCCAAACTTTATCGCCAGAAGACCGTTATTTAAGGGAGACACTCAGACTAGGATTTATTGCACATCCTGTGATAAAAAAAATCTAAATTACCCTTTAATGATATCATAATGTAAATTATAGCCTAATTTATTTATAACAAAGTTGACTTGCGCAATTTTAGAAGAATGAAAATGTAATTATGTATACAACGGCTAATAAATAAAATAATATTTTTTTATATTTTATTTATTAAATGATTTAGGAAAGATCATTATTCTGAGAGATGTCATTTAAAAAGAAAATGTTTTTTGTTCTCAGATGATTTATTAATAGCATAAGGGATAAAGTATTATTAGAATTAAGATATTTATTATAGACAAAAGCGAATAAATAAAAGTAATTTAGAATTTCGTTATCTATTTTTATTAGCCATTTAATTTATTGAAAATATAATAATTATTTATTGTCTTTATTTAAAGTTATAATTAAAACTCATATATGTGAAGGAACGACTTCACATATTTCTCCCCAGCGACGAGAAAAAAAAAATTATAGAACGCTCTCTCTCACCTTCACAACAGTGTAATACAATTCCAAAAATTCCTGCATACCATTGTGGAATATGTAAGGTAATCTTTTGTTAAACAATAAAAAAATTGTGGCACTTAACAATAAATTTGAAAAAAAAAAATAAATCTATAATAATGAGTTATGGGACAATGAGACATATTCAATCATCGTGATGCTAAAGTGATATTCTGAAACAAATCACATAATCAATAATTTATATAAATATGATATATAAAATGTGTAAAATATTAAAAAAACAATCATTTATTACAGTGTATGTATGTTTGATAATAAGGAAAAGGAAATCAGTAACCAGAAATATGAAAAACAATAACATTTGTATTTTGTTAAATTTCAAAAAAAAAATTAATATTGCATTAATATGAAAAAAAAAATCAAACATTTTTGATTAAAAAGACCATTATCGTACACGTGAAAATTAAATTCTAACAAAGTGAGCCAGAGAGTGTATAATGGAACAATAGCTATGACAGCTATGATGGTTTTGTGATGCCTAACTGAACATAGCGTACTGAACAATATGTGTGAAGCAGAAGAGGCTTCATGTTGTGTGAAAATGACAACCAGCATTCTGCAAAGTGACATAATGAAATGTCCCTTGTATGTGTAAAAAATGTGTAATAAAAAAAATCTAGCCCTATGTCACAATAAAAGCGCACATGTAAGAGTTCAAGAAAAATTATTTTATTTTATTTTAACTTTTATCTATATTTATGCCTTCTAATTTTTTTTTTTTTTATATATATATAAATTTATGAACCAACTTTATTTCAAATAGCTTGTGTTGGTAAAAAAAATATTAAAATTTACTGGTATGAAATAATTTCCTTTTCCTGAACAAAATTTTAACATATGAATTTCTCATGCATTTGAATTTCTCAAGAAAACAAATGATCTCAATAAAAATTTAATTTTTAATGCATTAACTCTGAGTAGACCTGAAATAGGTGATAAGAATACCTCATAAAAATTGTCAAAAACAGCAAAAAAAAAATCTAAATACACGATTGTTTTTATAATTACAGTTGAACTATTATTTTATCGAGCCCAATTAATATTCAATATCTTTTTTTAAAAAGTATACTGTATGTTATACAGATAATTCCATAATACTGCTCAGCAAGAAATAGTCTTTAAAAAAAAAAAAAAAAAAGAAGAATGAACCAGCCACATACTTCTGCACAGACTACTTCTTACAACGCACAGATGATTTCACGGCCATATAAAATACATCTGTGGTGCAAACCTTCGAAAAAGGAATTATTTTAATTAAGAAATTTTAAATAATTAAATATTTAGTTTAAGCTGAACGAAAACTGTCTGCAAGAATTTTTACTCTTTACACAAGAAAAAAAAAAAAAACTTTTTTTTGATAAAAATAAAAATTTTTAAAACGTACAGACTATGTACGGAAATTTCACCATCTATGTAATTCTTTAAAAAAAATAAATGGCTCTAAAAACATAACAGAATTTGCTGCAAGTTGACAAAAATACCTCTATTTACTTTTTGTGTATGTGTGTATTATTATTGTACTTAGTCTTATAAAAAATTCCGTGTAAAAATTTAATAAAAGAAAATGTAATTATCTCCAAATGTGAACCAACTAAATAGCAACTAAATAGGTCAGATAAAATTTTGTGAGTGTGTGTGTGTCAAACATTGGGTTGTGAGGCCAAGTTTGAGAATAATGAAGAAAAGCATGGAAAACATGCATGTGTGTAAGACCATGGAATACTATTGGATAAATTTGCATTATGACTGATAAACTGAGAAACCAGCCAATAATACAATAAATTTCTGACCCTAAAGAAAACATATACAGGAGCACATGTAGAAACATAGGGAAAAAAAAGAAATATTCTTTTTGGTGTGTGTGCGTGTGAGAATTATTAATTATAAAGTGTTTGCAAACGTTAAAATAAACTGATCATGTTATTCAAATGAGATAAAAAAATTAGTGTGAATTTGTTAAAAATGCATCTTGTGAAAGAGGTGATGTGTTCACGCATAGTATCAAACGAAACTTTGACAACCAATGAAAATATAATTAGGAAAAATATACTATTCAAATATTTCCAAAAGTCACATACATCCTCATGTTATTTATTTAAAATTTAGTAAGTAATTTTATATCAATATCTTTTTATTTATTATTATTTCCATTATTTTAATTATTTATTTTGTCACCCGAAATATTTATAGAACATGTGTTAATGAATTATAAGTGTACTTGAAAGCCAATAAAACATAACCTTCAAAAATTGTTGTGAAAGTGTGAAATCCCCTACACAATTACAAGTGTTGAAACCAATATAATGGTCAAAATCCGTAGATTATAGAAGTCATTAATATATTGACAACCAGAGCAACACAATTGTGCTTAAAGGGTATATGTGTTTATGTGTAATTAAAAAATATATAATCCAACGGGTGATATGTTATAATATTTAAACAATATTGTAAAAAGAATATCAACTGAAATAATTTGAACTATGAAAAATTTAGTATATGTCTGTAAGTGTTCCAAGAAATATTAAAATTAATTCCTTTTTTTTTTTTTTTTTTAATGCCACAAAAACAAATTTCCATAGCTGCAGATGTAAGCGCTAAAATTGCGAATTTAACGTGCACAGAAAATTATAAACAAACAGTAAAAGCAAAAAAAGTTATGACTAAAACAACAGTATTATCTACTGAACTGAGCAGAGCTGAAATGAGCTGAGCTGAGATGAGATGAGCTCAGATGAGGCCTCAAAAATTAAAAATGCGCATAAAGTAGATATATAAATAGCTTCAAAGGCTATAAATTGCTCAGTAAAATTATAAAAAGACTCGAGTACAAGAAGTGTAATCTCACTTCCAAAAAGGTGAATAAAAAGAATTTCACCAAATCAGCTGATAAAAAGAACAGTAAAATAAATCTGTTCACACATGTGCCATAAAATGGTTTTTTTTTTTTTTTTTTTTTTTTTTAACTGCAAATAGACATATTGAATATAAACATCATTAAACAAGCATGAAATAGCGAATAAATGCGATAAAATATATCATATGTACAGTAAAAAAAATAAAAAAAACTTCTCTTCAATCAGCGTATTTGAACTGAATGAGAAAAAAAAAATCACTATTATTATTATTAAAACATAAATAAAACTCAGAACGGCGAGATGTTTATTTCTGTTACAAAAAAAAAAAAAAAAAATCAAGCAGACTTCCTTTTTCTCTTTATTTATTTATTATTATTATTTTTTTTTTATCATATCACGATTGCTCTTAAATTTTTTTTGTACGAAAAATGAACGAAATAAAACTATTATGCATATAAGATAAATTTCGTATGAAAGGTAATTAAGAGTTAAAATTTTAGAAGATGATGATAGGTGTCATCTTACAAAGTTGAATGAATGTGAAAAGAAATGTGTGAAATGTAAAATTAAATTAGATGTCAAATTTCACGACCAGCATAATAATATCTGGGTTTACGCGATATCATCTAACCGACAAAAATATACAATGTGTTATAAAATTTCTCAAAGTTTATGAAATTAGAAAAAAAATAATTAAAACATTTGTGTTAAAATGTAACATTTTAGTTAAAATGAGCAAAGAAAATACTGTGTTATGTTATTATAAAAATTAAAACTTGAAAAAAAATTCGACACCCAAAAATAATATTAGAATAAAATTATGTTTATGTGTTTAGGTATCTAAGATATACAACCAATTCCCTTTCTGTATAAATGATTGTACATGATTATTTAAGAATGCCTGGTAAGTATAATAAATAAAACATTGAACCTTATGTTCAAGACTAACAAATTTGTTAGGTTTACATGAAAGTCAATGTACATAATATCCGAAAAAATGAGAAAAGAAATATGTAAATTTGGAAAATTGTGTGTTAAATTTATTTAGGACACTTGCATGCAACAAGATACGGCCAGTATAGATTCATAAAATATATTATGTACTGGATTTACATATTGTCCTGAATACATATAGTGTTAAAAAAAAAGAAAATTGTTGGAGATACAATCAATTAAATAATATCTATCCTCAATATTTTATTTTATTTATTTATTTATTCTGTCATTGAGTGAGTATGTACCTATGCGTTGTGAGAAAAATCTTTTTATAGAAACAATATTAGTACATAATGATAAAAAAAATATACCCTAAATGCAAGCAATTCTAATCGATTCTGTTAAATAATATTAAATTTATGTAAAATTTAAATTGTAAAAAAAATATTATGTAAATGAATTATTGTAACCACAAAATATTATGTAACTCAATGCAAAATCGTGCAAGGTAAGGCATACAACACAGGCCCCTTCATCAAGAAAGAATTTGGCCAAGAATTCAAGATGGAGGAACATGGTGCTGAACATCGAACCAGTCACTTGTGCATTGGAGCTAGCATCCAAAACACAGTGATGCACAAAATTATACAGACCTTTATTTTAAGAAACTAACTATAACTATCCTTGATTTAATATAACCATGATAAGAATAAAAAAAACTATTATCTTTAAAATTAAAAAATGAATATCAATCATTTATGTAAAGGTGTGAAAGTTATACATGTAACATACTGAGTAAAAAAAAAAAAAAAAAAAAAAATCAACTAAATTCTCTAAAATATATTTTTTCAATTTTGCTTCAAAATATGACCTTAAAAAATAATGAAAAATATGAATTTATGAAAGAAAGGTATGGGAATACCTGAAATTATCATTCTATTTATTTTATTTATTTATCAATATTTTTTTATTAGACATGATAATACATTGGCAATTCCAAGCGGGTTAAAATAAGAGAACAAAAAAAATATGTGTGTAAAAAGAGGAGAAATAAGTGTCTAGATATCGACTGATATCAAAAAGCGAATTTTTTGCCGACACATCTCGAAAAGATAATAAAAAAAATGTTTTGTGTGTAGGTATTTCAAACCAGCCTGGAAAACGTCGATATGAGAAATAAATTTGTAATTATAACTCTTAAATTAGAAAATCAATTAAATTTAATTAATTATAACAAAAATAGACTACAAAAAATAATTTTATGGTAACACAAAAATATATAAAAAACTGAAAAGTAATTTATATTTGTTTTTCAATGTACAAAACAAAAATTATCACATGTCCAAAAGTCCTTTTTTTTTTTTTTTTTTTTTTTTAATCCCCTATTTTTCAAAAACAAGCTTGTTTGCAATAATAGTATCAAAGAATAAAATCCAAATTTTAAATCTATGTAATTTAAATCACTAGATTAATACATTATTATCATTATCATTTTAATTTTCAACTGGGAGTGTATGTGAATGCGTAAAAGAAAAAAAAATGTATCGGTGTAAAGTTATCCAGAACATAACAATACGCACTTGTAATATATATACATATATACAGCATATTACTTACACTAGTTCTTAAAAAAAAAAGAACAAATTAAAAATATTGTTTATGTAATCATTATGAAAATTTTAAGTTTACCTCATTATTTTCTATTAAAATACCAAAACTTAATAAAACACTTATATGCACCATTCTAAAATGTATATGTAAATATCAGAACAACATCAATAAAATACCTTCATGCGCAAAGTTTTACCCTTTTTTTTTTGTGCAAATATATTTGGCTAAACGAAGTCTAAATTTATCATTCCAATACCAAAAATAATCTTTAAAAATAACATTCATAATGACCTTAATAAACAAGTACCTATACATTTACCAAATAAAATACCTATATTAAATTTCAAAAACATTGATATAAAATACAAAAAGGTATGAGAGAGACATTTCATCTCATTAACAAAAAAAATTTAACCTGTACGAAAATTTCTTTAAGAATTATAGTTTATACAGTGAAGAAAAAAAAAATAAACATCTAGTCTTTTCAAATTAATATCTGCACACGTGAACATTATTTTTTTTCCGTTTTTCTCTTAAAAAAAAAAACAAGAAAAATGTTCTCTTACCTTGAGTACTTTCTATCAGTAGCAAAAAAATAACATCTAACTTACGTATCAAAGAAATCCTGAAATGTTTCTCCTAAAACACTAAGATTTACACCACTGATGAGAAAAAAAAAAGGTTTTCATGTCCCACGATGAGAGAAATTTAGTATTTTCAAAATGTTTGCTAAATCACAATTCTGATTATAAGAAGAATTAATTGAAATCGGAATATGCGAAATTTCACAAATTGGGACGCAACGCACCTTCCTTTGAATCAGTTTAAACGCTGCAAGCTCAAAGATAAGCTCTACCGATACATATGACACCATCAACGGTATGAAGCAGTTCCGTACGCTGCTCGTATTTTCAGGAAACTCGAGGAGTCGCATCATGTTATCCTGCTTGCTTGTTTTATAAGTATGTTAGGCTAAGTAGGATCACCGCCGACGTCTGACTCGATGGAGTGCGCTGGGCTGTACGTCCACTCCCTGTTCATTGTAACCAAAGGAACACAAAGTAAGCATCGAAAAGTTGTAATAGCCCACATCAATAGATGATCGGAAGATGAATATCAGAAAGATGAATGAAAACTTCACACTGATGATTCCATTTCAAAATCGATAATTTGCAACTTCAGGCATAGAGTTCAATGCACTGATGCCATAAACACAGATGATTTTTGCATTATACACTGCAAGTCCAAAAAAACAATGGGAAGACTGAATTTTTCCTCCCTTTCTCTTCCTTTTCTGAAGTTCTACTTTCAATCATTCATAGAGTTCAAAGAAAATAATAGATTTGCAGCTTACTAATATCCATAATTCAGTGCATCTCATACGCATTTCGTTTTATCTTATTTTCTAAAAAATGTCAATTTGTTCATATACACAGTTACTTACACTAAATAATTAAAATATTTTAACTAGCACCCCTCTCTCTCGCCAATGCATCCCATCCTGGTCACGGCACCAATATTTGTAAAGTAGAAGATCTAGTAATCTTGTATAAATGCTTCCATATTGTCCAGGTCCATTTCTGCTGTAAAAGAATTAAATGGCCGAGATAGTAAAAAGCAGACTGAGTAATGAATAATAAAATATTTTTATTTTGGAGATTTTCATAAAGTAAATCAACATCTTTTCAAAGTGGCAGTACATAGTTCGTCAGTTTCGAGAATGCAAAGGCATGAGGTGAGAGAGAGGGTTTTCGAGTACGTATTAACTTATCAACGATCAAGGAGCGAATTCTCGAAGTTGACTCTATTGGAATCAAGATCAGACTGTTGAATTACGCCAAGAATTCTGAAAAAGTGCCAAATTTTATAGCCAAAGATATTCCTTTGTTTGTAGAATAATTTAATGTAAATATTTTGAATTTAGCACGACCGTTAAAAAACTAACGCCAATCATAAATGCCAAACTTTATCGCCAGAAGACCGTTATTTAAGGGAGACACTCAGACTAGGATTTATTGCACATCCTGTGACAAAAAAATCTAAATTGCCCTTTAATGATATCATAATGTAAATTATAGCCTAATTTATTTATAACAAAGTTGACTTGCGCAATTTTAGAAGAATGAAAATGTAATTATGTATACAACGGCTAATAAATAAAATAATATTTTTTTATATTTTATTTATTAAATGATTTAGGAAAGATCATTATTCTGAGAGATGTCATTTAAAAAGAAAATGTTTTTTGTTCTCAGATGATTTATTAATAGCATAAGGGATAAAGTATTATTAGAATTAAGATATTTATTATAGACAAAAGCGAATAAATAAAAGTAATTTAGAATTTCGTTATCTATTTTTATTAGCCATTTAATTTATTGAAAATATAATAATTATTTATTGTCTTTATTTAAAGTTATAATTAAAACTCATATATGTGAAGGAACGACTTCACAGGTCTAAACATATATTTCATTATTCTGAATTCTTATTAGAGATTATAATCGTAAGTTCGTTTTTTTATTTAGTGTTTTATATTATGATAACTCTAGCACAATTTAAAATTAATACTTCAGTATTCAAACATTAACTCATTAAATCGATAAAATAAATTCATAATATAACTCTAGTATAATTTAAAAATTAATGTTTTCATATTTAAACGTTAACTTATTAAATCGATAAAAGAATTTTATAAAAAGTATTTTTTTTACGTTCTCATTTAAAATAATAATAATAATAATAAAAGATAATTTCACTAGACTAATGTCGTCATTTTTTCTTATTATATTATTGATTTGAGTCCACGAGCTTAAATATTGTCCATTTATAAATCTTATTTTATTTTTCAGTCGTTGTGCACGCGCGCTTTTTATTTCCTACTTCAAAATTATATATATATATATATATATATATATATATATAACTTTTCCGATACTGTCCATTTCGAAACAGATTATTATTAATTTTCTTTTCTTAAGAAAAGAAAAAAAAAAAGATTTTGATGAAATTCTGGCAAAAGCAGAATTTAGTTTTGTACGGAGGACTATTAGTTTTTTTTTTTTTTTTTTTTTTCCTTAATTATAACATCGCTTTCAAATTATTCAATTATATTTTCGATTTCGATAAATGTTCAACTATCGTAAAATTGGTATCGTAAAAATCCATAGATTGAGACTAATAGTCCTCAGTCCTAAAAAAGAAAAAAAAAAATTAATTAAATAATAAATTACCAATCTCAATTTTTTAACATATTGGCAATTTTGGCGCAACATTTTTCATTAAACAGCTTCTATAAATTCCAATAATGCTTTCTTAGTAAGCTGAAATTGTGAAAACGAAAGAAAATGTTATCTCCACTCAAACCAAATCTTTAGTACGACTTCCAGAGACGCGGGTGATGCTAAAATATTATTAAATTTCAATTTTATTGCCAGAAAGTTAGAGCAGGCTAAGCTAATTTCAGAGATCTATAATTCATATAGTTCCATATTGATTTGCTAGAGCTGAACCTTTAAGTACGCAAATAAAAAATGCAGCGCAATATTCATTATAAAAATGCACACGGTTCTACGTCTTTTCTGTTTATAAACTTTATATTTGGTTTTTATATCCCTTGTTGTTTTATAAGCTACTTTTTTCCACATATTTGTATTTGAACGAAAGTAATATTATTTCTAGATATGGACATTTCACGTACACCGTAACCATGTACAGTCGGTAGCAATATTATTGAAGCACACATCCACACTTTTCCAATATATATACATATTTTAGTTTGATAGCTAATTTTTATCATCAACTTACTTTTTCATGAACAACATAAGACTAGATCATGACTCGACAAATATTTACTTAACAAAACAATATTAGATGCACAAATTTGAAACAGGAATTATTGCTAGCGCTTCAATAATTTTACTGCCAACTGTATTATAGTCTCTCAATAAGTCTTTAGAAATGGTAGAAGGATAAATCCAATTCCTCTTAGCAAATGTTGATTGGTCAGTGAAAGCCCTTTTATCGGCGTGTGAAGTAACGATGAAAAGCCGATCATCGGAAACTTACATAAAATATCACATATGAGGATATCATAATTGGCATCCGATGAATTTTGGATATATACAGTCGGTAACAAAAGTGTCCGAACACTAGCAAAAATTCCTATGTATAAAAAGTACACTTCATACTGTTTTGTTGAATAAATCCTTATCGAATCATGTTCTTGCACTGACTAAGAACAGGATTCGATAAGGATTTATTTAACAAAACCGCATGAAGTGTACTTTTTTTACATAGGAATTTTTGCTAGTGTTCGGGCACTTTTGTTACCGACTGTATATATACGAGGAATTTTCATTGAGGAAAACTAAATTGTTAATGTATCCGATGAATTTCATATTAAAAAATAAATAAATAAATAAAAATAAAAATAAAAATAACAAAATGAAAAGTAATAAGAAAAATAATCTAAAATTTTACGCGGAAAATCATATTTACGATCTAATTTATAGATTATAATCGGAAAGCTGATTTCGAAAATTGTTTAGAGTAACATCATCATGCATGACATCATTTATGTTTGATGAAAAGCCATTTAGTCCTTGACCGGCCTCGCAAAATCGAGAAGTTGGTATTTCTACACTGTAAAAAATATGGCCTATTTGCTGCCAGAAATTCTCTGTAATTTGAGAAAATGCGCGTAATTTACGAAAAAATTACGTTGCCAGAACGTATTTTTTATAATTACAAAAATTTCTGGCAGCAAATAGGACATATTTTTTACAGTGTAGGAATACTTCTTATATTGTAGAATACGATATTGCATTGCATTTTAATTTGGAATGTCATTGCTATCGGTAGTCGACCATTTTTAGATCTTATTCGAAGTACATACAATGACTGTTTGGCGATATGTGAGTGAATAGCGGTTTTCTATCTTATTTGGTTTTAATTTAAGCTTACTAGAAAGCTAAAAGTTCCACCGCATAAACTACTATTAGTAGTCAACCCCTATATTATATTTATATGCTTCCTTTGCAATGGATGGAAATCTTAGACAGTCCCCGAGTGAGTCTTTAGAGGTAATGGAAGAATTAATAAAATACCTTTTCGACGGTTCAATCATAGCCTCCTAAACTAGATGCCTTCCGCGTGGCTCGGAAACTTGGTGGTAGGCAGCGCCACCTGGTACAGATTGCGCGACTTTTTTATTCAACAGCCACCAAAAATTTTTAAAAGTGGGATTTTATATACATCCCACTTCTTAAAATTATTGGTGACAGTTGAATAAAAAAGTGCGCAATCTGTACCAGGTGGCGCTGTCTACCGTTCGAACTGTTGCCAAGTTTCCGAGTTATCTAGTTTAGGAGGCTATGGTTCAACGCCATATTTTTCAAAAATATGACATCATGAATTGGATTATTATCACCATCAGTGTTTGGTTATTGGAAGCAAAATGACGGTATGATAATAACTGCAATTAATTCTTCAAAGCTTGATCGAAAGTGTATCAGGAAAGGGCACGTGACGTCACTCGCAGTCAAATTATGGGTAAAGTGGCATAACATTGGCATTTCCACCAATACAGGTTGATCTTTTGCCACTCGAGAGTGGCAAAGATTGATTGACGGAGCGTTTGTTTGTAAACATGCCCTTTCCTTATTGTCACATTTTTGAAGTAGAGGTACAAGCAGTTGATCTATTTTCTTTTTTGACTCTTTTTATTTACTTTTATATTCGATCACTGCATTGCTCTATTTTTAAAAATATAAAATCAATTGTTAAAATATGCTTTCTTTGTCTATCTGTCAGTTTTAATCTCATTCCATAGATTATTTTATGAAGTTAAATTTTATTTGTCAGTCGATATGTAACATCTTAAACAAGTACACCAAAAATGTGTAAAAAATAAGATTATTTTTTAATTATTAATTCAAATATTTCTAGGTTTATTTTTTTTTCCCCACATCAACGGTATTTTCTTTCTTGATTCAGTTTACTTGAGCAACACAACCAAACAGTTTAGATAATTTCAAAGTGACTTTCATTTTATTCTTCTGAATGAAGCACACCCAAACATTGTGACAAGAGAAATTTCTATTCTTTTTTATCACATAAAATTGTTTCGTAAGAAAAGGGCCTTGTGTGCTTTCTTTAAAAGAATTATTTAATTTAATTTTAATGTTTTAATATTTGTATGCCGTTACAGGTTGTTGGACCCCCGGGCCCGTCTGGACCTCCGGTAAGTACAGCATCTAAATATTCATTTGTAATCCTCAAAATAAAATTGTTAATAAAATACAAATTGTCCCAGAAGTCCCTCCCTGTTAAGTAAATTATATAAAACATAAAGTATGGCATATAGAAAAACATTTTTTTTTTTAACCCAGGAATAATCATCAGTTTTCATTATCACTATCAGTGAAATTTCAACATATGACACTTTCGGCCCACTAAGTCTATAGTACAACTCAGACCATGTGTTTGTCAACATTACTTAAAGGATAGATGCAATGACTTCAGTTAAACTGTACTTCACTGTCGCGATGTCGTCCACATTTGAAATGCACACTATTCCCTTTACGTAACCCCAAAGGAAGAAATCTAATGGTGCAATATCAGGAGACCGTGGAGGCTACTTTGTGTGACTGCCAAAACCTATTTATCCTGCCAGTTTCCTTCAATTTTTTGTACAACATCTTGTGTTTTTCACATTTTGACTTGGTTTACCATATACAGTTCATGACGAGGTGTACTTCTAATTTTTTACACAAAAATTAAGGGAGCATGAAAAACAATTACAGCTAACATACAGTCGGTAATAGAAGTATCCGAACACTAGCAAAAATTCCTATGTAAAATAAGTACACTTCATACGGTTTTGTTAAATAAATCCTTATCGAATCATGTTCTTACATTGACTAAGAACAGACTCCGATAAGGATTTATTTAACAAAACCGTATGAAATGTTCTTTTTTTACTTAAGAATTTTTGCTAGTGTTCGGACACTTTTGTTGCCGACTGTACATGTATTATACAAACGATTACAATTTTAAGACTGATCTGTTTTAGCATTAACACAAGTAAGGGAAGTTAAACAGATCATTAATTGGACGATACAGTTCACAGGTACCTGGTATATTTGTGTGACGTCACTTATCAGAAGACCAATAGGTTAAATCAGGGATACAATGATGTAAAGGCAGACGCCACAGTAAGTGAGTCTCGTTATGCCCTAAGACAGACTGAAGTTTTTACTAATTTAAATACATTTCTTATAACATTGGCACCATGTTATTGCAACTTGTAACAAAAAGAAAAAAAAAAATAGTCCTTCGTAATACAATAAACAGAACGTATGCATCTGCAGTACATTAGATAAAGTAACGGTTTTAATCAAAGAGAGACTTCTGGAACAACCTGTATAATAATTTGCTAAAATAAAATTTTTACGCATTTATATACAGTGATTTATTTTTTTATTTATTTATTTTTTTTTTTTTTTTATGTCCAGTAACAAGTAAAATACGCTGTATATTTTTAATTAGCTCTCTATCATATTTTAAAACGGGTATATATTACACTAGATACAAATTTGTAATATAGTATTTTAAAATAAAATTTCTCATGAACTTTATCAAAGTAAACAAATATTATTAAATATCGATCTTATGTAACAAAAACATATATTATTAAAAAATTAAATAAGATATGTATTTTAAGTATAACTTCAAACAAGAGAAATTGTAGGTCTAAATGTATCAAATCTGAAACGTAGCCTAAGTTAATAGTTGATGTTTTAGGCATCCTTTAAATATTCTTTTTCTTTGTAATTCATTAATTGAAATTTCAGGGTACCTCTTTTGTTGCGGTTAAATTTGCTTAACTGGCACCATTTTTTTTTTTTTTTTTTTCCTTCGATGGCACTTTGAACTATAATTTTTATCAGTGTATGTATGGATGTTGGATAGTTTTTTTTTTCCCCTTTTTAAAGACTGCTCGGTAAATATCGGTGTTTTAAGTAAGTATTTCAGTTCATATCATCCTTCCGTTATAGGGACCGCAGGGTATACAAGGACCACCTGGAATAAAAGGAGACAAGGGAATGGACGGACAGAAAGGAGAACCTGTAAGTTCATGTAAAATAAACTTTATGAAATTGATAATGCATTAGTGTTGCTTAAAATAAAAATTAACTTTCAATTTTAATTTCAATTATCTATTCTTATTGAAATTATAACTATCATCTTTAAAAAAGACTGAATGTAAATATCAATATGATTTTGTGATCAAGATATCAATAAAAAGTTTATTTTCATCTAGAAGCTTACAACTAGCCTAACTGTTGTACTTTCTCCTATTGGAAAAAGTAATTCGGATTACATTAGCATATTATTTTTTAGATTTCACCTTTCAACAATATTGTAATTTATAATTATTTCAATATGGAAGCATGATTACTGAAGAGTGTAACTCCGTATTAAATACCTTACCAAAGAAAAAAAGAAAAAAAAAGAGAAAGAACTTTTAAGATTTTCTGGTGTCAAAATTAACTTTTAGGAAATAAATAATCGAATTTCAAAAAATACTTTTCGGGGAAAAGAAAAAAAAAAAAAAAGTTATCTACCTACGAATAAGTGGAAATTCGGCAAATGGCCAATAAAGGTTAATCGAGTGAAATCGATGTAATAGGAATGGAAAATACAATGAAAGGGGATTTTTCCCCCTCCCTTTTAAAGAACGTTGAAAAGCTCGTTTTTATATCTGCTTTAAATGTGTATGCTTTCCAAAAGTTTAATAAAATACCTTATTACCTAAAAGACGTATTCATTCTCGTCACTAAACCAGGTGTTTAACTTTGCTCGCAATTCGTGGTGAAATAACAATTTTTTGTAATAATTCATTTAGAGGTTATGTTGCTTTATTAAAATATCCCACATGAAGTGTGCCAGAATATTCGTCTCGATTATATGCATCAGAATCTGCCAAAATCTCACGCTGCCCTGTGAGACAAACTACGCATTATCTTCTTCTGTGATATTGTAAAACTTTTTTAACTTATATTTTGAAAAATTAAAAATATTTTTTTCTTTTTCCCCTTCAAAATGTCATGTTTTCGAAGATAGTTAAATTATTTATTCCTACTTCTCTTTGAAAGCTCGTTAATTTAATTAAATAACTGTTTTGATCTTCTGTTAACATAAAGGGCAATATTTTTTTTTCTATTTAGGGGGACAAAGGAGATAAAGGTGATCAAGGACCAATGGGACTTCCGGTAAGTTAATTTAATTTATGCTAATTTAGTATTACACTTATAAAATGCTTATGTGATGAAATTGCATGTTATAATATCATTGCATTTCTTTAGAACTTTCAAAAAATTCTTTAAAATGATACTTAACTTTAAAAAAAAAAAAAAAAAAAAAAAAAAAAAAAAAGTTGCCAATGTTTTTTAGAATTTTTTATTGTTTAAGAGGAATACTGCTGTTGATTTTTTATCTTTTAAAAGATATAGATTTTTTGAAAGAAATAATTGTTTATCCATGGTTCTTACGGCCATGCCTTTTTTCAAGGACTGTCCTACCAGTATTTGTATACAATATATTTCTTTTTAAGTTTTAAGGCTTTTTTAATATTATTATTATTATTATTTACAAAATAAGAAATAATACAAAGAACAAATTGAACAACAAACAAATAAAATTCCAATATTGTTTAACAAGAGGCTTGCAAAGCCTTTCCAGGTAAATCTAAAAAATATGTGAATATAAGTAAAAACAAACAGAAATTACATAAATGAAAAAAATACAGACAGTAAAGTAAACACAAAGAAAATATAAAATAACGTAAACATAAGTCATGAAAAATTAAACAGGTGGCTACGCACAAATCGCTACAAAAAATAATTTAGAGGCTCAATTTAATACAGATTAAATTAATACGTAATAAAAACTGAAAAGATTTTATACTATAATAGATGGCGAAAATAAGTATCTGCATCATAAAAATTTTCGCAGTTATTCTCTAAACGAGTTTAATCTTAATTCACTTAGAATATATAGCGGTAACATGTTAAAACATTTAGGACCCAATATAAATAAAACATCTGTCCAATATTTCTTTATTAGCTTTAAGAACTTGTGATACAGAAGGATTTCTCAAATTGTAAGCAATCAAAGTATTAGGAATATTATTTCTATTTTTTTTTTAAACATAAAAGTTAATAATCAGTAAAGATAAAGTTGTTTTATCGTTAAAAGGTTATGATATCGTATCACACCTAAGTAATTTATTAAACAATTTTGTGCTGAAAACAAAGGTAAAATATTTTATATGTAATCTCGCCCCCCCCCCCCCCAAATAATTTGCTAAATAATAATAATAATGGTGCAGAAAATCAAGAAAATTCAAGGACTGTGCGAACCATGTTATCTTTGAACATTTTAATGTTCCTATGTACGCTGAATTAAAAGTTAAGAGCAAAGTTTTAACCGATGATGAGACTGAACTTTATTAGCATATCCAGACTTTAACACCATTTTCTTAAAAGAATATGTGTATATACCTTTGCTTCTATACGCAAAACTTTAACCCTTTGCGGCGCAATGTAATTAGGATCATTTAAATTACACTGTCACCGGAATTCACGAACAAAATTAAATTAAGAGGAATTGACGGCATTTTCTGTTATGTTATAAAAGTAAAATTTTGTAAAAGATTTCCGGGATGAGATTTGCAGTCGAAAATTAAAATTATGTGATGCT
The DNA here is from genome assembly GCA_963930645.1 of Salticus scenicus. Taxonomy (NCBI): domain Eukaryota; kingdom Metazoa; phylum Arthropoda; class Arachnida; order Araneae; family Salticidae; genus Salticus; species Salticus scenicus. The sequence continues at coordinate 121,419,649 of OZ005658.1, read as the reverse complement.
GTAGTGGCATCACCGTCCCTGAAAGGGTTAAAAGAGCTTCTCCACTTACTACTCTAAAAATTTGCACATGCATTTATATAAAGGAAATATAAAAATTAAAATTTTAGTTATAAGTTTTACAAATATGTTTTTTTTTCCTAAGTCTTTCAATATATTTCAAAATATATAGATATTTCAAAATATATTTTAAATAGAAAATAAGGATAATAAGTTACGATTGATTAAACATAATGATTTGGCAGAATAGTCAAAAGACATTGAATGATATATGTATATATATATATATATATATATATATATATATATTGAAAACCTTTTCAAACATTGAATAGATGAAAACAAGAAACATTGAAAAAGATGAAACAGAAAAATTCAAAAAAATATTGCGACTATCAAACATCCATAAATTGAAACATGCAAATTCATTACGTTTTCAAGGGTATATAGAATGAATGTTGCATGTAAAATAGGTGTTATTTCTGTCTTGTTGTATGCAAATTGCTAAACATTTACAACAAGCTATACCCTATAACACCCCAAAAAAAGAGAAAATTTAAACTGAAAAGATATGTGAAAAACCAAATGAGAATGAAACATATTTAAATTCATGCAGCATATTCAATATTATTAATTTAAATACTACTACTACTAATAATAATAATAATAATAATAATAATATATATATATATATATATATATATATATATATATATATATATATATATAACATTTAACTAAATTCTCTTGTGTATAACATTTTTATTATTTAATTTCCTGGAGGTTTCAGACTAATAATTTTTTTTTTTTTTTTTTTTTTGCTCTTTGTGATTTCAGGGTCCTTTTGGAAAAAGAGGTGATATGGGTCCACCGGGATTAGATGGAAAGAATGGTGCTATGGTTCGTATAAAACCAACGACATGATGTTCTTCAATTCATGTCGTTTTCTAAATTTTCTAAGGAACACTGTGCTTATTTATTGTTTTATTACGGCGATTTTACAAAGTTTAAACAATGTCTAAGTATTAATTAATGTAGAGTTTAAATACAAAACTATTACTTAGATAACGCTATTAATAAAATTCTCTATATCTTTGTGAATTGTAAAGCAATTTTTAAAACTGCATAGATGCTTAAAAATGCAGCTTATTTTCAAATGCAGCGTGTTTTAAGCACCTTACGACAGATGTACACTCTCAAAAAACTATAAAAAAGGCTTAATCTCCAAAATATCGAATTCTGATAAAGATAACATAGGGTAAGTGCACCAGTGATTGGCACTTTTAGAGCAATCTCTGACGTTATTAATGTTCTAATCATCAGAAAATATTTTTAGAAATCTTAAGTTACCACGTATGGTATGAAAGACATTCAGAACCACATATATGTTAAAATATATACATTTGATAAAAATTATTTTTTTAATTAATTTTTATTTGACACCCACTCAATGTTCCAGTAATTGACACTGCCAGTTTTTCATTTTATCAGTAAGTGGCCCCCTATGTTCCAGTGTTTGACACTGCTAGTTATTCATTTCACCATTTATTAGCACCTTATGCTCCAGTGTTTGACATAAAATGTTAAAATTCTTATATGTAAAATATATGATTTTATTATTTTTCTTATTTATTAATTATTTTGGGATGGATGTCAATTACTGGAGCATGGCAATCACTGGAGCACCTACCCTAATCTTAAAATAATAATAATAATAATAATTTTTATTTATTAAATTAAAACGGTTTTTCTTCAACTATGTCAAAATGATATTAATTTAGCTGATAATTTAAGGATGGTTATTGAGATAATCGCTCCGAATAATCATCTCTGTATCTATAGATATTTTAAACAAATTTTTATAATCTATTTATTACTCTTTTATGCACAGAAATCCTTGCAACAAACATTTTATTTATTTATTTATTTATTTATTTATTGTTATCTTATGTATCTATTTATTTTATTTATTATTTATTTATTTATTTATTTTGGGGATGGAACCGAATGCGTAATATCTGTAATTGCATATTGTTGTTTTTCAGACATTTCACATTCTATGGACTCTGACCAACGTTAGGAAATTTCTTTTAATATTGTTTTTTAATACAAAATTTTTTATAACGTATTGCCATTAAAAAATAATTTACATTAATTTCTCATATGTATAATGTATTGCATAGTTACATGAAAGTTACATATAAATAACAATAAAACAATAGTACAATTTTTTGTTGAAAAAAAGAAACTCTATTTAAAGTCCTTTTATAGCAATAAATCGTTAATTCTTTTTTATGTATATGTAAATATTCATTATTTAAACGACTTTGTTGAAATTTCATTTAGAAAACACATTTCTTTAATTGTTTTTTATAAATCTATCTGTTGAATTTTATTAATTTTTCCCTTAACAGGTTTTTGCTTTAGCCAAATCTAATTCATTCTAACCTGCATATTTTATAACTTTAAATTAAACAAAGTTAATTTTAGATATTTTTTAACGTTTACATTACAATATCAAATTCGGTTTTGCCCTTCATTCTTAATATTTATGGGTATAACTGTGATAATGAGGTTTTACAATTCATTTTACAGTTATAGTCGTTAAATTTTCAGTAAATTCAGTAAATTTTTACTAGTGATTTTTTTAATTTAATCTTTTCTGAACAAAATGTTTTAATAACACACTATTAAAAATGGTTTCTTAAAAATGAGCTAAATTGTCTCAAAATAGCTCCGAAACAATATATACTTAAATTTGAAAAACCATGTACTTATTTTTGAGTATATTGACATGCTCAAAAATGGGATTAACTAATAAGAATCCAAATATCCCCACGTTTCACTTGTCAATATACTCAGAAATGAATACATGGGTTTTCAAATTTAAGCATATATTGTTTCGGAGCTATTTTGAGACAATTTAGTTCATTTTTAAGAAACCATTTTTAACAGTGCAATAATGGTTATTGTAATTTATTTCTAAATCATTAAGGAACATTTTTATTTTATCTATCTATTTATTTTTTACTTTGTTTCATTATACAGGGTGTCCATAATTAAACTTACCATTTTAGATCGCTCTGTATCAAACACCATGCTACAGAATTTCATGAAAATTCAGTAATAGCATACATAATAAAATGATAGAAATTTCATCTAGCACAAAAAGATTGCAAAAACCACCACTGGAAGGTGTATTATAGTTTGATTGAAAATATAATAAGAATTTAAAAAAAATAATTTTCTTTTCAAAACTTCCTCGATATGATGACCACCATTGTCTGCTACCATCTGGAAGTGTAAAATTGCACTTTATCTATACGGCCGAAAACAGATGTTATGGAATTACAGTATATCAAGTCTTTCAGCTATCACCACAGCCAAAAGTCACAAGAATTCAAATCTGGTGATCTCGGAGGCCAAGTTGATTCGCCATCATTTTCCTACAGCTTGACCTCCGAGGTCACCAGACTATATTACGCCCTCTAGAGGTGGTTTTTGGAATTTTTTATGCTAGATAAAATTCCGATCATCTGATGTAGCTATTACTCAATTTACAAGAAATTCTTCTCCATAGTTAGTCATACAGAGCACTTTTAAATGGTAAGTTTAATTATGAGCACCCTGTATTTTTAATTTTAATTTTAGCATAAGTTTACAAGTTTATTTTCTTTTGGTTTATAATTTATTCTTATGTATGTTTTTTTTATTTCTGTATTACAGGTGTACTACTCAAGATGTCTTTGCACTTGAGCTTCTAAGTTTTTTCTCTAACATACTAACTCACCACAGCAAAAGAAATGCGCACACTAACAAAAATTTAACGCCTTTTTATGCTGATTTATTTTATTTTAGTTGTGATTTGCTTGTTTATTTATTTTTTGTTTATGATTTATTCTTCTGTTCTTTTGTTCTTTTTATCGTGTGTAACAGGTATTCTACTCATGAGGTCTTTGCGATTGAACTTCCGAGTTTTTTCACTAAAATTTTAATACATGACAAGAATTTAAAAAAAAAAAAAAAAAAATCACTGACAGTACTAAATCATTTTATGATACTCATTTATTTGTTATTTTAGTTGTAATAAAAGTTTGATTGATTGTTTCACTTTTATTTATGATTTTTTTTTTTTTTTTTTTTTTTTGTTATGTGTTTCCTTACTACTTGTTCTTATCTCTATGTTACAGACATTCTACTAAAGGTTCCTTTGTAATTGATCTTCTGAAATTTTTTACTAACATAACTAACATAATGCAAGTGCAAAAACACACATTAACATGACTAAACTTTTTTATGATAATATTTTATTGTTGTTGTTATTTTGTTATATTATTTCCATTTTTTTAATAGCACTAATGCATGTTGTAGTTTGATTGCAAATTATTTAGCAACCTTCTGACTTTATCTTTTTACTTTCAATTTAGTTGCAATTTTAGTCGTAGTGCATGCTTGCTTGTTTGTATGTTTTTTATTTATGATTTATGATTATATGTTTGTTTTTATCTTTATATTACAGGTATTCTACTCTCGATCTTTTGAAATTCTAGTTTTTTCACTAACGTTCTAACATAATACAATCACAAACACACATATACACTAACAAAATTAAAACCTTTGTGATACAAATTACAATGTTTTTGCTCTTTGTTGTTTTATTATTTGAAAATTGATTTCTAAATATTTTAATAATATTACAGGGTCCTCCTGGACTTGATGGAATGAAGGTAATAACAAAAATTAAAATTTTTATCTTTGGTGCATACTAATTTTATTTATTACAGTTAATAAAATAATTATAAACACAATATATATATATATATATATATTTACACACGTATTTCCGAAAAGTGAAGTACATTTTTTATGTTTTAAATTGGTTAAACGACTCCATGTCATAAAATAGTGTATTTTAACGTCATTGAAATCAATTAAAATTAAAGAAGAACTAGTAGAAATGTCTCTTAAAATAAACAAATTAATACTTTTGTGAGGAAAAATTGTATTTCTTAATGCGTGTTTGACCTTATAGATTTAAACACAGTCTGTGGTATTTTAAATAATAATTTTGCTTTTTTTTTTTTTTTTTTTTAAGATTTATTCACGAATTTGAATACTACGTTTAAACATAAAATAGAATTTCATGAATAAATTGTTATGTAAAATAATAATACAAGGTTGGAAAAAATGCATTTTAAATGCTAATATAAAATCAAAGAAATGGTGTACAAAAATGTGATTTGCAATATAATAGTTCTTATGATGCAAAGTTTTGTTTACGCAAATAAAAAATTAGTTCTAATTATTTCCCTCAGATAGCGCTACTTATCCCTGTGTTCTTTTATATAGCGTTTCTTGTAGTTTTGTTACACAAAGTGGCTACTCTTTGATCCCCAGACTTAATCCCTCTTGATTTCTTCTTGTAGAACTATATGAAGAACAAAATGTATATTTTCTCTGCGGTTAACATTAAAATATTGAACACACGAATAATGCATTTTATAAATAAAATTAGTTTGGTAACTCTGTAATCAAAACAAGACTATTTTATATATATGTAGTAACTAATTTAATTGATCTCTGATATAATCAATGCTATAATTAGTTAATAATATTTACATTTATTTATCTAGGGAGAACGTGGTGAAACAGGTAGTAAAGGTGAAAAAGGTGAACCGGGACTTCCAGTAAGTAAATAAAAAAATGTTTTTGATTTCCTGTATTTTTTCAAGTAACTTGTTTTTCTAATTTTAGAAAGAGAAAAGTTTTTTTTTTTTTTTTAAACGCTGCGTCATCGTGTTACGTATCTGCAACATAAAAGTCATTTTTATAGCAAACTTTGTAAAACGTTTCTATTGATTGTTGCTAACACAAATTGTTTATAAAAATCTCAACAGATGGCGATACTTATATTATGTATTCCATACTTGCCAACCATCTCATTAATAACCGTACAATTGTTAACGCCCCTTGAAAAACGACCCTTTTTTCACACCACTTTATTTTTAGATTACTCTAAAAAATTACTGGTGTGTTAAAAAATGCGGGTATTAAAAATTGTACGGTTCATAATGAGATGGCTGACACAAACTTTAATCTATATATATATATATATATATATATATATATAAATCAGACATTTTGTGAGGAATGTGTTGTAGGCTTCCGTTATAAGAAAAGTAACAGTTGTTTTTATAACTTTCATAAAACAGAAACCTTGACTATTTCGAATTTTTATACCATTTTACAGTCGTGCAACAAACTTTTTTTTTTCGGTCAGTAAATTTTTACTTTTTTGACTTTATAATTTTAAAATTATTTTCATTGTTGCTATGCTCCCACCTTTTTTCTTTGACTTTTCTACCACTACATTTATAAATAAATTTTTGTTTAAATGATCTTGTAAACATACTATAGAATAGTTCCGTATAAATATAATTTTGGAAGAGTCAGAGAAAAAAGACGGACTGTAGGAATCCTAATTTTTTATATGATTCGAATAATGTACTGTAACATGTAGTTGAGTATTTTTGAAATCGGAATTTTTTGAATAAAAAAGAATTAAAAAAGTTATAGCTTTGCGTAATTTTAAAAATATACCAATTTTTTAATTTCAAAAATCGAAATTTAGATGGCATTTAACTCGATTTCAAAAAGATCAAAATAATATTGATGAAATCGCAATAAGATTTTCAATAAAACTGGATAAATAAACGTTTATATATATATATTTCTGCATCAGATAAAAACATTAAGAAAATAAATAAAAAAATAAATTTTTATGAAAGAGCAAAATAAAATTCTACGCGTGAATTATAATAACTAAAATGTCTAAGACGAAATTTTATCGCAAAATGGGCTCTTCCCACCTGACGTCAGAGGTCACATGATAGATGAAAAACAAATAGTAGACGAAGTCTTGTATATCCATAGCGATTGCTGAAATAACTTATTTTCTATTCTTATTTTTGATCAATCGTATTTAACCTATGTTAATTTTTTATACATCATCATTTTTAATCCATTTCATATCATTATTTATCACCTTTTGTTTACATTTACAATCATTATTTAGTTTATATTTGTTATTGATGTTCATAGAGAACATGTTAAGCACTCTGATTTTTGGTACTTAAATCATTGACAGTGCAACATGGTACGGCGTAATGACATTTAAACCAGTAACTAAGTTAATTAACTTGTTGTAACACCTTTATGCAATTAAATTAAATGAAAACATTTTAAAATTTCAAATTATAATCCATAAACATTCCACAAGAAGAAGCCTATTATTTATTGCTAGATCAGTTAATGTAACAGTTACACTAGAACATACAAAAATCGATTCTTACAGTTCAAAATAAATAAACACATAAAGTGTTTTTTTTTAATTATTAAATTTACAAATACAATTGTTCTACTGTTTACAAATGCACAAAATTACTTTTATTTTATTTTATATTAATTATTAAAACTTTGTTCTTAAGAACATTATTTAAATGAATTCGATTCTCAGAATTTGATTCTTCGTTTTCGTCTATCACATAATCGAGCAGACGACGCAGGGAAGAGTCCACTAAAATTAGGTTTAAAGTTTAACACAGTTTTGGTTTTTCTAATAATTCAATTTAAAATAACAATGTCTAGAAATATCATCTGCTAATTTATATTTTCCTTTGTTCATTTCTCTTTATTTTATTTTGCTTTATATGTCATATTTTTTCTTACTATTCGTTACGTTTTAATTTTATGATTTATACTTTTATTTTTTTGCATATATACTTTTATTTTTATAATTTTATTATAATTTTGTTTAAGTTTTTATCTCATTTTTTACTATTAGGGTACAGATGGAATTCCTGGACTTCCGGTAAATTTCTCTATTTTATTTTATTTTTAGCATTTTTTACTAGATTCAGAAAATGAATATTGTTTTCACCTTATGAGCTATATATGTATTGTTTTCTTATTTTGTATACTTAAAAAAAAAAAAAAAAAAAAAAAAAAAAAAATTATATAAAACTGAGCAGATATTTTTTTAATTTAAGGAAAGCTTTTTCTGAAGGCTTATATATAAAGTCTATACCGGGTGATCCAAAAGTCAGGACGAACTTTAAAAATGAGTAATTCGAAAACGAATCAAGATGCAAAGATACGGTTTGCACCAAACGGATGGAAAACAAGCCGGGTTTTGTGTGACAACGAAAAAAAAAAATAGTTTTGTTGGCGGCCAACAGATGGCGCTGTCGGATTTCTGATGTAGGATTATGCAAAGCAACAAACGATATAAAAAAGAGCAACTGCAGCAGGTAATGGTAGTCGAAGCTTATACGCATCGAAATGCTGTCCATAGTTGAGAAAGTCCTCTTAGTTAAACTGTATTATAAGAATTCGGAAAGTGCCACTGCGTCATTGCGAGCATATCGCTACATGAAGGGTATGCGAGATAGCAAAGGACCAATAAAGCCTTCTGCATTGAACAAAATGATGAAGAAATTTTAAGCTACAGGTTCTTTGGCGTCACGTCCAAGAAGTGGACGTCCCTCAACAGCCGCTGCTGTTGCCACGACAGTGGAGCAGACGGTTCAATCCATGTCGGCGGTTTGTGCACATGGGGAGTGCAGTGCTGGAGAAGTTTCGAGGCAGACAGGAGTGTCATACGGAACTGTCTGGTGAGCACTGCGAATAACTCTGAAACGGTATCCCTACAAATTGCAACATAACCAAAAACTGAAACCTCCTGACTTCGACTCTCGCCGAGATTTTGCGAATTTGGTATTCAATAAGACGGAAGAGCAGCACGATTGGCTTCACACTGTGCTTTGGACAGATGAAGCGCATTTCACACTCTCTGGCGCTGTTAACACCAACAATTGTCGAGTGTGGACCACAGAGAATCCACATGCATTTGTTGAGGTACCCTTGCAACAGCTTAAAGTGACAGTCTGGTGCGGCTTCACTGCTAATTTCATAATTGGTCCATTTTTTTTTTATTTGGAAGTCACACAGACGTGTTACAAAACAGTTTCTATCACTGGTCAGCGATATGTAGCACTGTTACAGAAAATCATTATTCCTGAACTGCAAGTGCGACAGGCACTCCAAACAGTCACCTTTATGCAATATGGAGCCCCACCTTATATTGCTCTGCCTGTGCAACGCCTGCTACGCTCAACATTTGGGGAGGATCGCTTTCTCAATCGCTACTTTAATCACGCATGGCCTCCAAGATCTCCCGATCAGATACCCTGTGACTTTTGGCTGTGGGGATTCTTGAAGTCAAAAGTGTACCGCGACCAACCGGCATCACTAGCAGCACAGAAAGATGCCAACCACCAAAATGTGTCTGCCATAACGCAAGAAATGCTACTGAATGCTGTAATCGATATGGTGAATCATCTCACAGCTGTACTTCTGAATGATGGACAGCACATTGAACAGTTACTGTAGTAGTACTAATTAACTGTAATTAAGCTGACTTCTAAGTTGTCAACATATTTTCATTTTTAAATCATCTTTTGGTGAAATAAAACACTATAGCGCCATCTGTTGGTCGCCAACACAACTATTTTTTTTTTCGTTGCCACACAAAACCCGGTTTCTTTTTCATCCGTTTGGTGCAAACCGTATCTTTGTATCTTGATTCGTTTTCGAATTATTCATTTTTAAAGTTCGTCCTGACTTTTGGGTCACCCGGTATAAACCACATAAGGTACCACACCAGTGTTCGCCACCCTCCAAAAGACATATTAAAGTAAGCGTTTAATAACATCTATGAATTTGAATTCACCCGTGCTAGATTCCCTAGAACCATCGAATCTAGCTCTAGCAGATTCAAATTCATAGATGTTAATTAACGGTTATTTTAACATGTCTTTTGTGAAGGTGGCGAATGCTGTTGCAATTTTTCATTATAAGTTTTTTTCTCTTTCTCTCTCTCTTTCATCAAAAGGGGTGGCGAACACTGGTGTCTTTACTTTTACCGTAAATTTTGCATAGAACTTCTCAATGTTTTAAATATTAGTTAATTATGTGTTTTATGACACTTACAGTCGGCAGCAAAAGTATACAAGCACTAGCAAAAAGTCCTAAATAAAAAAGGTACACTTAATACTGTTTTGTTAAATAAATCCTTGTCGAATCGTGTTCTTAGACTGACTAAGAACAGGATTCGACAAGAATTTATTTAACAAAACTGTATTTAGTGTACTTTTTTGTATAGGAGGTTTTTTTTCACCTACTACCGTAGGTAGTGGAAGTATTGTATTCGGCCCAAAAATTCGATATCGAGTTTTTACCTGATTTACACATTTTAAGGCCTCTTGAGTCCAAAAAAGTAGTTTTTGGCAATTGATCAGTGTGTGTATGTATGTGTGTATGTATATGGGGAATCTTCTGGCTATCATATCTCCGAAACTAATAAAGATAGAACTCTGAAACTTCAGAATTAATACAGGTCTAGTGTACAGATGAATCTTCCAAATTTTGGTGAAAATTGGAAAACCGGTCATCGGAAACCGGAAGTGGAACCGTAAGTCCGTATCTCAAAAACGGCATTTTCTTCGAAGTTGCTATATAAACATTCTATTAGATGCCCTTTCGAATGATATAGTTGGTTAGTTCAGGAAAACTGATAGGCCTCCTCTATAAATAGATCAATTTCAGGCCTCCCAAGTGCGTTCCTTTAAAAACGGCTGTACGGATTTTTTTCAAACTAGTCATATTAATTTCCTTTTAAATATCCTTTTGTATGTAGTTGTTGTTTTCCGGTCATTAATTGAGTATGCAAAGTTTTGGTAAAAGTTGGTATCTCAAAAAGGCTCTAACGATTTTTTTTTTGAAAACTGTTACATAAATCAGTTTTAGATATCCTTTCTCATGCATTACGTGGTTATTACAGGTATATTAACAGTCATCCTTCTTAGGCAGGTTAATTATAGATCTCGGAAATTGGTGTTTCAAAAAATACCTCTACCTCTTTTTTTTTTTTTTTTTTTCTTTAACTTGCTATATAAACTTTGTTTTATATGTTTTTACAGGGTATTAAGTTTCTCACACCGGAAAAATTTTTAGATTTCTACTTTGTTAGGTCAGTTTTATGCCTTCTGATCATATTATCTCCAAAAAAATGTACATAATACGTGTAATAGTGGGTAATGGAAGTCGTGTGGTTGTTTCACACCAAAAGAAAATTTTTTTTAATAGATATGTATATCTAGATGTATTCTATCTCTTCAAGCGCCAAATGTTTTGAATGGTCCCGTATTATACTTTTAATTGTGATGATAATTATTTTTATTTATTCTTCCATAAATATGTTATTCATGTTTAACTTTTTTTAGGGTCCGAAAGGTGAAAAAGGTGAACTTGGCCCACCTGTGAGTTTTTAAGAAGAAATTCTATTAAATATTTATTTGTTTGTGAGATTCATTTTGTGTTTTGCAAAGGAATGCATATCTTTTACAATTTGTGTTTATCAGCATGTATTTATTGTATTTTGTGACTGTTGCTTTTAATTGAATTGACATTGCATGGTTTGTGCACTCACCCATTTGTATGTGTGTTTCACTGCAAAAATCGTATTGAAAAAACAATGACGTTATTTTTTATTAGTCTAATTTGAGGAATCAGAATTCACTGACACGCTGTTGCGTAAATAATTACTCCCCCCCCCTTTCTTTCTTTTTTTTTTTTTTTGAACCAATCGATATGAAATTACTCGCATCTTTTATATCGATTTCCATGAAAAAATTTCGTTATAAAGTACACTCTCAAAAATTTGCATAGTTTAGAACGAAGGATTTTTCAGATATCAGAATTTTGTGGATTTTAGGATAATTTCTCTTATTTACATCTTAGAACCTCATTTAAATAGCAAACCAATATGAAGCAATTTATATGCTATAAATACAATTCTGAAAAAATGTTTACAATAAAAGTACAAATATTTAATAAAAAAATTTTCATTTAACGAAGGATTTTTAACCATTTTATTTCAATCACAAATTATCCAGATTTTTGCAGTGCCTCATCAATAATAGAATAAGACTTCGTTTTATGTCTTAATATATTTTCTTATAACAGGCAAAAAAAAAAAAAAAATAATAATAATAATAATAATAATAATACTTGGTAAATGACATAAGCTTGTGCTATGAGAAAGTTTAAATACTTATCTCCATGCAAGAAAATCCTTCTAGAAAACTAAGTCCTTCTTCCTCTAATTCAATATCTGATTTATTTTTTTAATATCAAATTATTAGTTTTTTTTTTTTTTTTTTTTGAGATTTTTTCGATTATCTAAAAATATGCTACACGAAATGGCTTGAAATTTCAGACATGCAAAGAACATTTAAAAACTCATATTATCCACTACTGATTTAGTCCAGAGTTCAGTTAGGGGACCGACCACAAATTGAAGGATAGTGAAAATACGTACTTTGGATCACTTGTAACTTTAATACATTGTTGCACATACTATATACAATATTTGTATGTTTTGGTGTGGGAATTGCGCAAGTAATTTAGGCAGTTTTTTTTTTTTCACAAATTACTAATTTTTTTTACAAGATTTTTGCTTGTAACTCGAAGGGATTTCCATAAAATTTTACAAAACTTACTGAAAAATTGACAAAACATTAGAGAAACATTATACTGAAACATAAAACTCCCGCGTGTAATATTCGTTGAGATATGAGCATTTGTAGTAAATATTATTTTACTGCGCATGCTCGAAAGATAGAAAAATTTTTATTGCATAGGTTGAAAGCTAAATGTATTGAGCAACTTTTGTGAAAAGTTCTTTTAAATAGAGTAAAAAAGTAAGCAAATTGTCGTAATGGAACGACCTAGATTTTAGGTATTTCCCAGAGTTGAAATTTTATAAAGGGTTTTACGCATGCTGCGTATTTAATTTGAAGATCCAATTATTTCTATCACGTTGTAAAAGTTATTTTTTGTGAAAAAACTCCCTATGAACTTACAAATATTGGTACATAAATAAAAATATGTTAAAGTTACAAGGTTATAAAGTGTTGTTTTTTTTTTTTTTTTTTTTTGCAAAAAAAGTACTTTTGCAATGTTTTTGATATAATTGGATCTTCAAATAAAATACGCAGCATGTGAAAAACCCCTTACGAAATTTCAACTCTGGAAAATACCTAAAATCTAGTTCGTTTCTCTCCGACAATTTGCTTAACTTTACTCTATTCAAATGAGCTTTTGATAAGCGCATGCTCAGTAAAATAATATTTACTAAAAATGCTCATATCTCAACGAATATTACACGTGTGAATTTTATGTTTCTCAGAATAATGTTTGTCTAATGTTTTGTCAATTTTTTAGCAAGTTTTGTAAAATTTTGGGGAAATTCGTTCTAGTTATAAGCAAAAATCTTCTAAAAAAAATTAGTAATTTTGAAAAAAAAAAAAAATATTACAATTTTTTTTCTTTTTCTAATGGCGCGGCGCATATGCCACAAGCATAGGCCGAGAGGTCTCCGAAATGATGACCATTTGTGAAGGAGCACCCAATGGGCGGTCATCGCTACCCGTAACAGGCGCAACACATCCATGCCTTTTGCAGAATTCGAACCCAGGCCCAACCGTGTAGAAGTCAGGGACGCTAACTAGAGTCCTGCGCGGGTCGGGTTTTACCCGACCCGAACCCGACAGATGAATTTTAAATCAACCCGAAACCCGACCCGAACCCGACAAAAAAATTTTCCTCAACCCGAAACCCGACCCGAACCCGACAAAAAAATTTTCATCAACCCGAAAACCGACCCGAACCCGCAACAGAGAATTTTTTGCGACCCGAACCCGACCCGAAACCCGACTTATCTAACCCGAACCCGACCCGAAACCCGAAAAATAAATCAACATTACTTATTCATCTAAAAATCATGAAAACAACGTAAAATGATATAACATGATATAAAATAAAGTAAATTTTCATTGTCACACAGTTGGTAAATTATAAAAAAAACTAGTAAATTGTGGTCACCATAAGACATTCTTCTACATTTTTCTGTCAAATTCACTAAGTGCGAATAATTTATTAAAACTATTATTAAAAAGTTTAACGTGGTGAATGCAAATAATTTTCACCTTAGGGAAATCTAAGACTAAATATCCAAAGAGTGAAAGTTTTATCGTCTATAAATAACTTCTTAAACAATGCCGTTTTTATAATGGTTATCTCACATATCGTGGTTCGTACAGTTATATGGCATAGAAGTTGAGATATAGCCATCCTGTTATCGATGAAATTTGCAGTATAACAACGCCACCTATTGGCCGACAAGCATTCAAACTGAGTCAGCATAATGTATCATAATCTCGCCTTCTCACATATTAAGTTTTGTTTGATGATACACAATAGAACATGAGATATAGCTTTCCTTGTAATTGTGGAAATCACTGTCTAGCAGCGCCACCTGTTGAGAGGTTTACAGTAAAAGTTGACAGGCGCTAATATATATTAAATGGCACCTACATACAAATTTATATGAAATTATGTGCAGTAGTTCTTGAGATATAGCCTTTCCTTAAATTGCGAAATTCGCTGTGTAGCAGCGCCACCTGTTGGCTGATAGGCATTCAAATTGAATCAGCATAATATCTCATATTGGTCTTCTCACATATCAAGTTTTGTTAGATTATATGCAACAGAACCTGAGATATAGCCTCCCCTGAAATTGCAGAAATCGCTGTATAGCAGTGCCACCCGTCGAGCGGTTGACACCAAAAGTTCATAGCATCTTATATTTTTTTCTACTAAATATAGAAGGAAGTAGTAAAAAAAAAAAAAAAAAAACTTGTAAACTGTGAAATCTTTTCAATTTCCAGAATGCAAATGCGAGGTTATGCTGAATTGGTATTTCTTTAATTTATATATTAACAACAGCCGAGAAAGATTTATAATACTTTTTTAACTTTCATACAATTTCTACAACAGATACATATTAGTTCCGTTGAAGCAAACAGATCCAGATACAAATACGGATCTATTTTTCTGGTGGATATCCGCGGATACGAATAGGGAGCTCCGGTACATGTCTGCCCACTAGCGGCCGAGCGATTCTGTGCTCGAAGCTGGTAGATGGGAGGTGTCGGGTTCGATCCCAGGTCCCCCGACCCAGCCGTTCGGAGTTTTCCGTGGTTTCTTCCGAAACATGCGTAAATACGGGTTAGGACCCCTTAGAAAGACTTAAACGGAGGGCAAACCCCTATAGGCCTAGGACACATCTGGAGTCAATCGGCCTAAAATCCTCCAACCGACCAACCAACCGATACATGTCTAGTATGTGCAGAATGTTTAAATTAATTAAATAGTTGTAAACGTGCCTATAAATTTATGTTTATAATTGTAAAAAATATTTTGAAAGGTGTTCTTAAGTCGACCCGACTTGTTGAAAACCAAACCCGACCCGAACCCGAACCCGACCCGCAAGAAAAAAAATTCAGTCAACCCGACCCGAACCCGACCCGCACGAAAAAAATATCAGTCAACCCGACCCGAACCCGACCCGCAAGAGAAAAAATTCTGTCAACCCGACCCGAACCTGACCCGCGGGTCGGGTCGGGTTCGGGTAAAATCGGGTTACCCGACCCGATGCAGGACTCTAACGCTAACCACCACACCGTTTGGGCTACAACATATATATATCTGTCTAAATAATTGCGCAATTCCCGCACCGAAACATACAAATATTGTACATAGTACGTGCAGCTTTTTGTGATACAGGGTGATCCAAAGTATTTTCGCTCTTCTTCAATTTGTGGTTGGTCCCCTAATTGCACTATGGACTAAACCGATTGTGGAAAGTGGGAGTTTTTAAATGTGATTTGCATGTGCAAAGTTTCAAATCATTTCGTTTAGTATTTTTTTAGAAAATCGAAAAAATGTCAAAAAAAAAAAAAGTCTAATCATTTGATCACCCACTGTATTATTTCCTCCTCTGTATTAAGCTGAGTGATTGATGATTCATTAGTACATGTTATATAGTTAATAATTGCTTTATCTCTGAAAACATTTGCGGAATTTCTGCAATCCACTTATCAACTAACGAACTGTGTTTGTTTACATTGTAAATGATATGTGGATTTTAAGGAATTGGAGTTTTTAGAGTTGCGATTTTTGAGAGTTGACAGTAGTTATTTTTTTTTGAATTTATATAAAAATATTTAAAATATAATTCCAAAATTTGAAAGCGCGCTTTTTATACAAATTTTGTTTTTTTATTATTTATAGATAAATCTATATATATAGATAGATAGATAGATGACTATAAAAAGATATTTAAATCTGGAAAATAGTTCCCTAGGTCTATTATTACAGATCTATTACTTCTCTTAATTCCTTACTATGATAGGACAAATAAAATATTTAATATATGTAGTATATAACTAATTGTGAAATATTGTATATAATATGCAAGTATGGAATTAATACATAGTCATACGCCAAATTTGTGATATTAAAAGATATCAATCTTAAAATAATAATAATAATAATAATAATAATAATAATATATTCTAATGGATGAATTGAAATTGGAATTAGAAAAAGAAAAGGAAGAAAATAAAGAAAGAAAATTACAAAATATTCATATGATGAACGACAAGTAAAATGAGATGCATTTGAAGCATCCGTCAACAATTTATTATTCTATACCAATCAATGAAATGTTTCAAACATTTTGCTTGCTACCTTTTAAATTTTAAGCAACAAATATGATATGTTACTAATAAAATAGGAAAAGTTATACAAATGCAATTCGTACATGAGATCGTCTTACTTGAAAAGAATATATATATATATATATATATATACATATTAATTTTCTTCTATAATAAATAAATTTATATATATATATATATATTTATATATAATATATAATCTGAAACTAATATGAATAATAAAATAATACCCGAACATTCTAGGTAGTACATCATCTTAAGTGAAAATTTCAAACTGAAATATAATTTCTTTAATTTGATTTAAAAAATTCCTATTTATTCCATTCTATGTTATAACAGTAGTACTTCTATCTAGCAGTGATTTACTTGATTACATCTTTAACCCGTAGTTTATAGATTACCAAATAAACTATCCTAATGTAGTTTAGATTACCCAACATTCTTGCTTCAGCTTTGAGCAGAGGTCAACGGTAAAGTATGTGAAAGAATAAAGTAAGATTTGACTCCCTTTTCAGGGACCTCGAGGAAAACTTGGAAAGAGGGGTGAGAAGGGAGACAAAGGCGATCAGGTGCGCACCTTAATTATCCATCACTTTTTTGTTTGTATTACTTACTTATGTGTGGTGGTATTCTTTGTTTGACGTATGGATAACGAAAACATTTAAAAAATTGCATCATTTTGGTTTCCAACAATATATTGATTCATTATGCTAGATAATAATTTACAAGTGGCAGAACAAAAAATTTCCTCATTATAATCAAAACCATATCGTTCTAGCACGACTTTAAGAGCTATTATAGACACACACGCACAAAAAAAAAAAAAAAAAAAAAAAAAAAAAAAGCAACAATATAAGAGTAGCTATTAAGGAAAAACACGTTTTTTAAAAAATAATAATAAATAATGTGGTGACCCGTGAAGTGATGATATATTACTAATGCGTAAATCGGTATTATCATAACTTGTATAGAAAGAAACGATTGTCAAAACTATTTTGTGTTTTTTAATTGAGGAGAATAAAAGTATATTTTTAATCCAGTGGAAGGTCTTAAAAAAAAGCACAGCTTAGTTTCGCATTAGGAGGTCAATACACACGCCAAATTATAAAAACTTTTAAAATTTCTATAGTGACCCTAATCTCGCAATTTTATTTTACAGTTTAATTCCTTATGGGGAAAAAAAAAACCGAACGAATACAGTTTTTTTTTTTTTTTTTTTTTTTTTGAGTAAAAAGTTAATGAAATGAAGATTACAAAGAAAAGAAAAAAACTAATCGATATTAAGGTTATACAATAAGAAAACAAACATAACGCGTACTGAAATTTCGAAATTAATTTTAATTTTAATTAAAATGACGATTACTAAAAATTTTAACCTTTATTAGGGCTACGTATTAAAAGCAGCATGGTTGGAAATCCATTAAAACAAATTCTCTTATCGGTTTGATCAATGTTTGTAAATTTATAATCAAAAATCAATCCGACGCGTTTAGTACCCTATTTTAATTTTGAATAGAAAATTCTTTTAACATTATTTGAAAGAAGGATGATATATTAAAATGCAAAAATGTACGTTATTGCATTGCACCTGACACACGGGAAAAAAAATAATAATAATCGGACGGAAGTAATGTTTTATGTCCGGCCCCTGACTAACGGCAGGGCATACGGGGCAAATGCCCTGGGCCCCCCTTCTGGAAGGGGCCCCCCTACAGGCGTATGCAGAAATTCTGCAACCTAAAGAGCTCTTATGCCACTGCAAGGCCCTCCCCCCCCCAGAATACGCTTGCCCCGGGGCTCCATGTAGTCTAAATCGGGCCCTGTTTATGTCCTAACTGGACGAAACAAAAGTATCTTTTTCATCCATCAGATGTTGTTTATGAATTGTTTTAAAGCAATCATATATTTTACTTTTTCGCTTTTCTCAAAGTACTAAACTAAGAAAAAATTCTGTAACTGACACCTAGAATCTAAAATGTGGCTCTTGTAAAAATAATTCCATGTCATCCTTATAAGTTTTAGTCCCGTTTGAAAGCGAGTTCTAGGAACCCCTATTAGAATTCTAGAGCGTTTTTACCTGTATTGTGGAGATCAAACTTATTTAAAACTGTAAATAAATGCAAATACAAGAGGCGAGTTTAGCAACTATAATCTTGGTTTATGACTCAATTCTAGAAAAATCAAGCCAGAATTTCTCGCAATGCAAAGGATTCAGAATATTTAGAATATTGTTTCACCATCTAAAAATGTATAGACTAGAAATTCTCGATCATTTCGTCTATTCAGCTTATTGGCGTGCCTTATACGCATAGTTTGAAAATCTATATTTCTAATAATAACAGTGAGAAAATAGCTCAAACTATTACTGACCTAATCTCCCCCTCATATTGGCCACTGTCCCCACCTTTCCCGTAATCCTATTGGTTGAACAAAATCCGGCCCCTCTCCTATATATATGAGCACTTCTCCTGATTCAGAATCCTTTATGCACTGAAGACGGTACGCTTTAGGCTACCGAAACAGCTGTATGCATTTACAATATTTTTCTTTGGCGTTTCTGACGTAGTAGTTTATTCGGGTTTTAATCTATATTTCTAGTTTAGGGATTTAGAAAATGACCACTTATTCGTTCTAGATGAAAATGGTATATTTTTTTTTCACAGTGTAATTATAGCCTTCTTTCAGCAGTTTACATCCTTCTTTTAAATCTCCATTTTTAAATATTCGTACAGTACCAAACTACATTCCAGCTGGGAATTAAAAAGATATTCATATATTATATGAAATTTATTATACTGACATTTATTGGTTTCATATGTTAATAAAAGAAAATCACCACAAAAAGTTACATTTTCATAATATTTTGTTTTCTAATTATTTTGAGTTCATTTTTGTTTTAACTTTTATGCACTTTCGTGTCTCACTTGCACTTTGCACCGCACTGCATGCTGTACTGGTGGCAAAGTTTTGTAAGGCACATTTTCTATTAACTTTTATGTTTTGTGCAAATTATATTATGTAATGCAGCATGTTGATAACTGATAACATCAAAAATTTACTAACTCAATCTTTTTCCTTTTAACACTATGCGGCAATTGTTTCTAACAAATCTAACTTGAAGATGTATGTGGGGTCCTGATGTATTGAACACTTATTTATAAAATGACATAACATGAAAAATTATGACTTTTTTTTTTTTTTTTGGTAAGGGGGGGGGGGTGAAGAATATTTTAAAAACCCTTTCCGATTCAGTGAGCCCGGTCTGAGATAACATAAACACTCTCATTTTAAATGATGGAAATATACGATAAACGAAATAAAAATTAGTTAAAAATTTACTTTTAACCTTCTTTGATAATAATATGCATCAGCACTACAAAATTTCATCCACAACTTTTGGCTGCAGTAATTCTTTAAAAGCCTTTATTGTGCGCTTCACTGCATTGCTCAAATCTTAATTTTTTTCAAAATTCATCTAACGCAATGTGCGCACTCATAAAATGTAAACAGCAACTGTAAATGATACTTATGAACTGTTCAAGACCTTATTAGACTACTTACAATTGCATTTGGTGGAATTTCGAGTTTAAGTGTTTGTTTCTCAAAGTTCATCTGAGCAGTGGGCCCTCTTTGGACATACCCACAAACTTTAAATGGCGGCTTCAATCTTTATAAAATAATACATGTAAACTATTCTAGACCTGATTAGACTGCCCACAAAATTTTTTCCTGACAACTTTAGTATATCCCCACAACGATATTTGGCGATTTTTTGTTGGCGATTATGGTTAAATCATAAATTATAAATGATAAAATTATAATCTAAATCATAAAATCATAAATCATAAAATCATAAAACCAAAGTAAACAACATATAGGCTGCCATATTATACCGCAAACAGTCCAGAACGACATCGTTATCCTTCAAAACGACGCCAAAGAAAAATCGCCAAATTCAGCTGTGGGGATATACTAAAGTTATACCGAAATTCCAACTTTAAAAGGTAGTGTGCCTAAAAAGGTTAAGATAGAAAAAATTGTTTATTCATGCATTCCCAGAGTCTGACTGATTAAATCATAGTTTAAATGTATGAATCCACAACGGATTAAATAAAAAATAAATAAATAAGTAGTATGAATGTATAGCGCTTCTGATACACGTTGTCTATTTTACCGGTTTTTAAAGTTGTTTCAGCCTGATTTAGATGATAAGTTAGGATGTATATTTTTGGCTTATTAGTATAAATATTTCAAACATTACGTCTGTTGTGTTTGCTGACGTTATGAATAAACATGACGCTATGTGCAAGAATTGCAACATAAAAATGTACACCCTGCGACAAATATATAGGTACAAAGGGCTTTTCTGTGATTTTTCATAAAATAACATTATCTAAATTGTGCTTATCATTAATTATTATCATAAAATAACACTATTCCTGGACTAATTTTTGTTTTAAGACTAATTTAGAAAAATTTTAAGACTAAAATTTTTCTAATTTAAGACTACACACCGCGACAAAAAGATAGGAACAAAGGTTTTTTTTTTTTTTTTTTTAAATTTTTGAATATGATTATTTTGAATATGAATAATTTGAATATGATTCAAATATTTATATGTTATTGATATGATAATATTTTGTTATGATAATAAATGATCAGCACAATTTAGATAATGTTATTTTATGAAAATTTAAAAAAAAAAACCTTTGTTCCTATCTTTTTTGTCGCGGAGTGTAGTCTTAAATTACAAAAAATTTAGTCTTAAAACTTTTCTAAATTAGTCTTAAAACAAAAATTAGTCCGGGAATAGTGCATTTTATAATAATAATAAATAATAAGCACAATTTAGATAATGTTATTTATGAAAAATCAAAGAAAAAATCCTTTGTACCTATCTTCTTGTCGCGGGGTGTACATTTAAAACAGAGTCATCATTAGTTCTTGCATCATAGAGCATGGATATTCAAAGAAATATATAGGCACTGATTTTAAAAAATAATGGAGAAAGAGGACTATTAAAAAAATGTTATAAATTTCTCCTCATAAGTTAAAAATTGTATGCCCCCATCAGACAGAATTTTTAGAACGTCTGTAGATATTTGCTGTAAAAAGATTTTTTCTTATAACATTTATCTTTATGCAGTAATTTATTTGCCCATTCAGAAAAAATTATTACAGAAAGTAAATGTAATTTTAAAACACAGGAATTGTATTTTGGCATCAGTTTGCGGTCAGTGTATAAGTGTTAACTCGTGGAGAAATTGATGATTTTCTGTCTTCGAAAAACCTTTCGGTAAACAATTTAATACTAGCTTTATAGTAATGATTTCAACACTGTGTTTTAAAGCAATACCTGTGAAATCTTTCGCAACATATTTAATCTGTAATCTTACATTTTTAATACTTTAACAACGCAAACATAAATTTCTGCTTAGTACCATGCAAAATACAACTTACTTAATTGCTTATAAAATTACACTTTTTATGATGTATAGGAAACTGAGAAATCAATTTCGAATTCTTCCGATAAAACTTACACAGTTCTTGCAAATAAATCGATATGCATCTGCGGATATAATTCAAAGTGAAGTTAAATTATGCTTAAATCTTAACACGTTATTCTATTTTACCATGTGATGAAATCCAGAGTTATATCTAGTAAAAGATCAAATTTCATTGTTTAAAAATTTCTTAATTAGTATAGTTTCCTATGCGAATATTCGCCTATTGAAGAAGAGCGTGCTGTATTCAGAAATGTCAAATTCAAATATTAATTACTAGCAAACCCGTGCGAAATATTTGTATTTTATTTTTTTTCTTATTTACCTTTGAAATTTGAAACTCATAAATGTTATACCAATTTCACCACCTAATTAAAATTTTAATTTACCAGAATCCAAATTATTAATACAACCAAATTAATATTGTGCAATAGTGAAACCAAAATCATTCAAAGAAAGGTTTTCAAATAAAATTCATGGTTCACGACCCAATTTTCATACTTCCTCAGGCAGTACAGTTTTAATAATATAGGACTCCCACGACGCCTTTTAAATTATTTTCGTCATGTTAGCGATGACTTTTTATTATTTTTGGTATAATTATATATATATATATAATGAAATAAAATAATTCTTATTTTGATTAAATTTTTTATGATTGTGTTTTTTAGTCAATTTATGACACAAAAGTTCATATTTTGTATATATCTTTAAAATATTGCTAGGTTTAAAAGGGCGCTTGCAAAGATTCTGAAGAAAAAACTGTTAAAAACACATTTTTTTCGTAAAATAATCTCATCAGAAAAATGTCGTCATTTTTTTTATTAGTCCATTGAGCTAAGTCCGCGTGCTTAAATATTGTTCATGTATAAATATTATTTTTTTATCCTCGCGTATCGTATCGTTTCGACAAAAAATAATTGAAACTGGTCCACATTAGAGAAATATTATATAGATATTAGAAGCGAGCTTGAGAATCAAAAATCATCTTTTTAATTGAAATTACACGTAATGTTTGATTCAGATTGCTTTTTAGGGTTTTCATAATCTCCATACTTCTACAATTTTATTTTAATTGCACTTCATTTATAAATAATTGCACAAAAAATTGAGTATGAAGTGCAAAATTAACGTTACATTTTCATGTAAATTATAAAAAACTAAATTAAGTAATATTTCATGTAAATTATGTAAAAGTTAATTTCGAAACTTGAATCCTAAAGTTTATCTTATGTATACATTTTTAAGTTTTATTCCTACATAATAAATAAGCAAAATAAATAACTAGAAAGAAAGAAATATATTCCATAATTAAACTCAACAAAACCGCGAATTCAAAATTAAGAATCTAGAAAAAAAAAAAAAAAAAGATAAAAAAAAAAAAGATAAAAGAATGAAACAAACGGCATGTTTATTATGAAAGTTGTAAAAATTTAATACAGAAATTTCGAAATTAATGACAGAAGTTGCCAAAAGATGGCGCTGTAAGCTGTAACAGCAACATGGAATCCTGATAAATAATGTTCCGATGAACAGAACGATTTGTTTCAGCGTTAACACATGAAAGTTCCATCAAGGCTCGGAACATTTCTAAAATTTTATCCGCATTTTATTATATTGGCACCAATGTTTCATAATGCCATTTCTTTAATAATATTACAGCAGTAAAATGATCATATAAAATGTCTTTAAAAATAGTGGTGACAATATAATAAAACGTACGTAACATTTTAGGAGGTTAAATGCAAATTTGCCCATAAGCTTAAAATTCAAAACTTCAATACTTACTTCACTCCTCCAATTGAAAATAATGAAATTTCCCCTTGTGGCGGGACGGCTATCTTTGTCAATCGCAGGATCCCACACTCTCTTGTTCCTAGCCTTTCCCTTAATATAAATGAAAATACTAATGTTAAAATTAAACTGGAAAACCGTAATTCTTTCACTATATCCTCCATTTACCTGAGAGTTATGCATCACATGGATTTCAATTCTGACCTAAATAACTTATTCCAGCTCGATGACAAGATTATCCTCGCTCGCGACTTCAATTCCCGTCATTCCAGTTGATGCAATTGCTCCCGTACTGATAAACATGGGGAAACTCTCCTTCCATACTACAACAATAATGGTATTGAAATTGCTGTTCCTTCTTCTCCCACCAGGTACAGCCACCAAGATCTTGGCACAACTATTGATTTAGCCTTGTTAAATAATATCCCTTACCCTTTTACTATTACCCCAATTTCTGAGTTATCTTCTGATCATCTACCTATTTTACTTTGAATTGACTGCAACCCTATTCTTCCCTTCATTGCTACTCCCTCTGTAATTGACTGGAAAATCTTCACCAAAATAATGCACGAGTTTCCCCCTACTTATGGTGATTTTAGTTCTACCTCCGATATTGATTACGCTATTGGCGAACTTCAAAATTTCATCAAAAACGCTCTTGAATCCTTAAAGTTTCATCAAACTCCCCAATTTTCTTATACTCTTCCACATGAAATCAAACTTAAAATAAATTCCAGAAATAGACTTAGAAGACTCTGGCAGAGCACTAAATGTCCTAGTATCAGGAGTGAAATGAATAGGCTCACGGCCATCATCAAACGTGAAGATTAAAAAGAATAAAGACAAAAATTGGTCTGAATTCATTTCATCTTTAGCTCCTACTGATAATTAACTATGGAATTATCTTAAGAGAGTTAGAAAACTTTTTACGCCTATCCCTCCGCTCAATACTGGTGTTCACTTCAAGTGCGACGACCAAGACAAATTAGAGGTTCTCGCTGACCAATACGAATCACAATTTTCTCATCATGCAGACATCTTTAATCCCTCAACCATAGTTGAGGTTGATTATGTTATTAATAAATTTTCTGCAAGACAGGCTATTAGATCTATCGAACCAACCCCTCCTGAATAAGTTATTTCTGTTATAAAAAAAAAAAAACTCCCAAACAGGCCCTGAATAATGGCAGGGCATACGAGGCAAATACCCTGGGCCCCCCTTCTGGAAGGGCCCCCCTACAGCCGTATGCAGAAATTTTGCAACCTAAATAGCTCTTATACCACTGCAAGAGGGCCCCCCAGAATAGGCTTGCCCCAGGGCTCCAGGTAGTCTAAGTCGGGCCCTGCTCACAAATCGTAAAGCCCCTGGCTATGATGGGATCTACAACGCTGCCATCAAAAACCTGCCGATTCAGTATGCTTCTTACTTAGCAAACCTAATTAATGACATCTTCACTTTTTCTTACTTCCCTCAGATTTGGAAACAGGCCACTGTTATCCCTATCATAAAACCTGGTGAAAATCCTGCGATTGCTAAAAGCTATAGACCTATTAGCTTGCTTCCTGTCCTGGGAAAACTCACGGAACATGTTTTTATCACCTGCATTAAGGAATTCTATAATGACTCTCCTGAACAGTTTGGCTTAGGCCTAAGCATTCCACTGCCCACCAACTTCTTCGTGTGGTTGAATTAATTCGCGATGGGTATGATAATTCAGAACACTGTTTCTCGATGTCTCCAACGCTTTTGATACTGTTTGGCACAGTGGCCCTATTTACAAATTGTTGAAACTTAAAATACCTAATCCTTATGTCCGTTTCATTCAATCCTATCTCAGCGACAGGACCTTCACTGTTCGCTACGCCAGTAAGCAC
This sequence comes from Salticus scenicus, assembly GCA_963930645.1. Taxonomy (NCBI): domain Eukaryota; kingdom Metazoa; phylum Arthropoda; class Arachnida; order Araneae; family Salticidae; genus Salticus; species Salticus scenicus. The sequence goes on along the minus strand of OZ005658.1, from coordinate 121,393,776 downwards.
TCCACTGTCCGCCCCGTAAATGCCGGGGTTCCCCAAGGCTCATAAAATAGTCCCTTGGCTCTATAAAATATACATTAATGATATCCCAAAACCTTCACATACTCTTTTGGCTTTATATGCGAATGACACTACAATTATAGCCCGTGATGCTAACATTATGCATTCATATTTACAGAATCGACTATCTAGAAATATTCTTCAATAAATGGAGAATAAAAATTAATTCTAATAAATCGAAGGCAGTTTTTTTCTCAAATAAGAGAAATCTCCCTCCTCCTCTCAACCTCTATGGCTCCTCTGTCGACTTCGGAAGAGAGGTCAAATATCTAGGACTTCATTTGGACAGCAGACTTACATGGCGTTCTTACATGGCAGACTTACATTGACTATACCGTCCGGAAGTTCTATAAAGCGAAGAATGACCTTGCCTGTCTTTTGTATGGTAGAGGCTTGAGCATGGGTAATAAACTTCTCCTGTATAAAACTGTACTTAGACCAATTCTGCTTTATTGTGCTCAAATCTGGGGTTCGGCGGCTAAGTCCAATCTTCAAAAAATACAGATCGTCCAAAATAAAACCCTCCGCTCTATTCGGCCTGCCCCCTGGTATTGTCGCAGTTCTGTTATTCATCATGTTCTGTTATTCATCATGTCGCAGTTCTGTTATTCTTCATTGACACAATCAGAACTACTATTAAAAATCAGGTTATAAATTTTTTTGCAAATTTATACTCCGTTCCCAACGAAGAAATCTTCAACATATCCGACTATGATGCTAGAACAAGTTATAGACGGCCTCGTGCCACCCTCTACCTGCCGGAGGGTTTTAACCCTGGTTAAAATTCTCCTGTTTTATTATTTACATTGGTAGGGCCTATTGGACCTTCCTGGTCATATTCTACTATATTATTTATATTATCCTCACTTATTATAATTATTATTAATTTCCTTTTGTTTTGTTTTGTTTAATTTTTACTCTTTTCTTTTTATTTACATACTAGCAGGCTTTGCCCGCTTCGCTGGACATTAAACTTAAATGAGTTGTCAAAATCCCATATCTTTATTAATAACCTAAATTCTCGCTGTGATTGGTAGAGGTTTTCTCGCTCGCAAAGTGAGGAGTCTAGATCTCCACTGTCTTCGGCACAACTTACCCACTTCTTACTTCCCCTTCCTCAGCGGGTGAGTTCGAAATTTTGCAAAATCCCACTAATGTACATAATGCGTACACTTGATCAATATCCAGTCTGGGTCCCCACTGCATTCGGCACAACTTACCCACTTCTTACTTCCCCTTCCCCAAAGGGTGAGTTCGAAGTTTTGCAAAATCCCACTAATGTACATAATGCATACACTTAATCAATATCCGCACACCAAAATTCGCCATTCTAAAATAATTCAAAGCGAATTCAAACGGAAAAACATATTTTTACACATGTTTATTGGGAACGACTTCAGTATAACCCCACAACGATATTTGGCGATTATGGCTAAATCATAAATCAAAAAATCATAAATCATATATGATAAGTGATAAAATCATAATCCAAATCATAAATCATAAAACATTAAATCATAAATCCAAAATAAACAGCATATTAGGCTGCCATATTATATCTCAAACAGTCCAGAACGACATCATTATCCTTCAAAACGGCGCCAAAGAAAATTCGCCAAATTCAGCTGTGGGGTTATACTGAAGTTATACCGTTTATTGCTCTCCGACTCCGAGAAGGAGAGGGGTGGGGGGGAGATTTCGAATATCGTGAAATCCAGTTACAATAAGTGCCTGATGCAAACAAACAATTTACGCACCAAATTTCGTGACCACAGAAGCCTTTAATAGAAAATATTATAAATAAATAAATACAAAACGCACAGCTTTAGTATGGGAAACCTTTGGTGACTTTAAATATTTTAAGCCATTTTTGCGATGAACTGAATTGGCTATCTCAATTGTGCAATTAAAGATCTTGGCGAGAAACGTCAGAGCAACTTCGGTTCCAAATTTCAAATTTTGCCAAAGGGATCCAATACTAAAGCTGTTCCATATCGAATCTGGGTTGAAAACGGAAAAAGGGTAAAATAAATTAGAAATATCAGACCTATATTTATAAATTTGATACCGAATGAAAGGGGCGATTTTGCTGAATCCAGGGGTTCAAACAGTTTTTCGATGCGACAATTAGATTTTTAAAAAATAAGTAAAGTATGAAATTTAAGTGGCAACGGAAAAACGGATAAAGGGAAAAAATATATTAGAAATATCAGACCTATCATTACAAATTCAGTACCAAATGAAAGAGGTGATTTTTCTGAATCCTGGGGTGTAAACAGTTTTTCGATACGACAATTAGATTTTTTAAAATTAACTAAAGTATGAAACTTAGATGGCAACACATCATTTCAATCTTTTCATAATTTGTAGTGCGAATCACGCGAATACAAAAGTCTTTAACTTAAAAAATTATTTTTATATTTTATTTTTCCATTCAAAGCATTTTAGTGAAAAAATATTTATGGCGCATGCGCAGGCGTTTTTTACCCACAATTTAAACACTAATCAAAATTTTGAAAATTTCTATAGATATAATTTCAAGTTGGGTGAAGATCTAAGTTTCTGCCAAGCGCCGTTGAATTCCGTCCAGCCGTTCTCGAGTGATGCCCGGACAAACGTGTTTTAGTCTTTTACCCCCTAGGGGGGAACGGGGGGGGAATTTCTGAAAAGTTGATAGATATAATTTTAAGTTGGGTGAAGACCTAAATTCCTGCCAAGCGCCGTTGAATTCCGTCCAGCCGTTCTCAAGTGATGCCCGGACAAAAAAAGCGACACTCGGACACGATGACACACACACACACACACACACACACACACAGGCAAAATTTTCTGAAGTCATATTCGGCTTTCATGGGGTGTAAAACGTGAAGATATCGCAAAATTTTTTGATTCCGACAAATTTACAGACAAAAGTCTGATTTTATTAATATAGATATCTTATTATTATTTATTAATTATCTTTTCGTAAACATTTACTCTGAGGGCATCGCGTCCTTCTTATTGTTACCAGTGCTCTGTTTTGCTGGTCACTGGCTATGGGTTTGAATTTTTCAAATCTACATACTAATATTAGAGGTGAAGGAACGCCGTTCCTAGGAACTCTGAAAAAATAATTTTGATGATGGTGATACTGAGAGCCCTGTTTTCACGTTTCAACGTTGGCACTAATCGTTCTACTGATCGAAACACTGTTTATCGTGATTTCATAATGTAATCAATGCAATTATAACGTACAGCGCCATCTGTTTGCAACTTTTGTTACTATTTTTAAAACATCTGTATGTAAAATTTACATTTTCCCCGATACTCATACCTTTTATTCTATTTTTCTATTGATCTCTGCGTTCGAGAATTTTAATTTTGAAATAGGAGTATCCTTTTCTGGACATCTTGTATATTTTTCATACTAGAAGAAGAACTAGGAAGTAAAATTGAGAATAAAAGATTTAAGTCATACGTGTAAAACTCAAAATTGATCCAAAGCATGAAAGTAAATCTTATCAGCTTAAAACAACATTCAGTCTTTTACATAAATATCAAACTGCGTTTTAATTAAAATTTAATATAACTAATTTGTTTTAAAGAGCCTCATACGTTTTGCTGGAAAATTAGTCGGCATAATTTATTTTCGAGATTTTCATATACTTTGAATTTAAAGTATATTTCCTCTCTCTCTCTTTTATTTATTTATTTATTTATTTTATTTTATTTATTTATTTTTTATACATATAAAATATGGACTTTCAAAAAAAAAAAATAAATAAATAAAAAAAATAAGAAACCTTTCCACTTCCTAAAATAAAAAGAGATAATAAATTAACTTGCGTTCTATTTTTCAGGCACCACTGAAGTGAAATTTCTAAAAGTTTCAGTGTATATGTGGTGCATATTAATACTATTTGTTTCAGGGTGTGCCGGGTCTGGATGCCCCTTGTCCGCTGGGGCCCGATGGACTTCCACTTCCAGGCTGCGGATGGAGACCTCCCAGTGGGGTATACTGATTTCCGTCATTCACATGTTGCCAGAATCCTTGCTTCGCTGCACCTTTTTTTTTACCGCTTTTGCTTCATAGTTGCTTTAGAGTCTTATTCAAGAAATAGTAGAAAACAAAGCTCTGATTCGTATAAAATTTTAATAATCTAAAAACAAATATTAATATGTTAAATATTAGCTTAACAGTTTAATTATTTAACAGTACAAATTCGTGTCACAGAAAAATCTACAAGATCATTAAATTGTTAGATCACACATTTTAAAAAGAAAAAACGTTCCTGAAATTTTACAATAATTTCCAACAAGGTTGAAAAGTGTTAATGACTTTAGTTTGTCTGTCTATCTGCGCTCTTGCTCCCGTAAATATTCATGGATTTTCTTGAAACTGATAGAAGTTATTTAAGTTCACTATCGGATGTTCCCTATTGAAAATGGAGTGAATACCCCTACTGGTTTGTGTACAGGGACATCCGAAAGTATTTCAAAGCATTGTGTTCTATGAGAGGTATTTCTATAATAGTATTTCTCATCTGTCTATCTGTCCGTCTGCTCGCCTCCATCGTCCGTACATAAATTGCATACTTGCCAACCATCTCATTATGAACCGTACAATTTTTAGTACCCGCCTTTTTTTTCACACCAATAATTTTTTAGAGTAATTTTAGTCTTATTTAATCGTAACAACATTTGGAGAGAATTACTCTAAAAATATAATGGTGTGAAAAAAGGGGCGTTTTTTTAGGGGGCGTTAACAATTGTACGGTTATTAATGAGATGTTTGGCAAGTATGAAATTGTATACCTGGTAACATTTATAATTTATTCCGGAGTATTTTCAGCCCCGCCCTTTTTTAACTAAGAATATTTTAAAAGCATTTGTTTGCTTTTTCCCTCGTAATTACATATTGGAGAAAATTGCTCAAAAATCATACTGGTGTGAAAAAAGGGCGGGATTAACAGTACTCCGGAATAAATTGTAAATACTACCAGATATGAAATTGGTTCGAATTTGTTATAGTCTCTAGGTAAATTCTTCCTATCTTCATCCTTACTTTGTGAAAATTCCTTACGTTATAGGAAAAAAAAGACAATCATTACTGAATTTAGCGCATCAAAACACATTAGAAACACCCAACGCAGTTCAAAAAATAAATAAATAAATAAATAAATAAATAAATTAAAATAAAGTACGATTTCACAGACCTGTTGTAATCGAGAAAACTTTCAAAATGCTAAGAATTTTCCTCGAGGAGAGTTTACTTTAATAAAGATAAATAAATGTGCATATAGTTTCTGGTTACGCAATAAAGTTATTTTAACCAAAATATCATTCACAAGTTATATGCATAAAAGGAAAAAATAACTAAGAAAAAATCCAAGTTTTAAAAATAGGCATAATCTATAATTTGTTGAAAAATCAGTGTGGACTGATATAACCATTAACAATATTAAAAGTTATGTTGTTTTCAGTCAAAAAGAAACACAAAAATATAAGTTTCTAAGGAAAGTGGAACATTACATATTAATTATGTATAAATGTAAACTTAATACTGTAATATATATAAACATATATAAACTTCATTTTTACTTTCTTATATATATATATATATATATATATATATATAAGAAAAAAGGTTGGATTCGTCAAAATTTTCGAATTCCAGTATTCGACGGATTTACACATTTTGAGATGTCCTGAACACGATTTGACTATTTTTAGAAAAGGTCTCTCTCACTGTTTATAAATATGTGTGTCTGTCTCTCTGTGTGTATCATAAATTTTGTGGACGCTGTATCTTACGAACCAATGAACGACATTTAACCAAACTTGGTATTTAGTTAGACCCTGGCCTAAACCGCTACTGATTACATTTGAGGATCAATCGCTCAACAGGTGGCGCTGTGATTCCACTTTTTCTAACATTTTAACATTAAAATATGGGACAAATTTACGTATAAATGTACATATTGACAGTTATGTTTGACACATGATTATAAAATTAATATGAATTATTGATAATAGTACTTGTAAACTAAGAAAAAACTATACGAATGTAGGAGCATCGCTCCGTCAAAGAACTCGTCAGTCCTTTAAAACGATTGGTTGAACCACAGATCTGTGATAATTTAAAACAAAGTTATCTATTTTTTTTTTTTTTTTTTTTAATGAAAACTATTATGTTATGGCCACCACATGACTTTCTTCTATATTACTCAGTAAAAATAAATTATTAAAATTATTATTTAAAAAAAATTATCTTACATGATAACACAGACGATTTCCATATTAGAGAAGTAATATATCCAAAAAAAAAAAAAAAAAATATCGCAGATCGATGGTTCAGCCATTCGTTTTAAAGGTATTGCCGAGCTGTTTTGAAAGATACCCATCATGAAAATTTACTCTCCTCTAGGGGGAACTTTCCCCCCAGGGGGGAGGCGAGGCTCCTACATATACAGTTTTTTTTCCGAGTTTACTATCTCTATTATAAAAAATTCTTTTAAATTTCATAATGATTATTAAAAAATAATTCTTTTTATGCACATTTATACAAAATTTTGTATTATACCACCATGTAAAAATTTAGAAAAAGCGGTATGGCAACGCAAGTTGTTGGACAATTTTTGCCAAAAGTTGATAGGCACTAATTTATGTCAATGTGTAACTACATACCAATTTGTATGAAATTCTGTGCAGAAGTCCCTGAAATACAGTTGCCGCAAACTTTTGTCACACACATAACTACACACACACACACAGACAGACATTTTCTAAAAATGGTCAAATCGTGTTCTACAAATCTCAAAACGTGTAAATACATCAAAATCCCGAGGTCGAAAACTTTTACGAAACCAATACTTTCTTCTATCAAATATAGAAGAAAGTAAAAAATTAAAAAAAAAAAAAAAAATCGCATTTCTTTTGACGTTGGCACAAAATTGGCTTTATTTCGGCATTTCGTGTAAACTTCTCTAAGATAAAAATAGTCTGCATTCAGCCTGGAAAACAATTTCAATAAAAAATAATTTATTAAATAATTTGTGCGTGAATTTGTACAAGATTGTATAGAAGAACGTCAATGATAGGTATATTTAGAAATCATACCTGTTCTATTAGGTTTATATATATATGGTATATATATAATAGCTTTAGAAAATAGATAAACTAATATGAATAACGCTTATATTTGCGTAGAACATTTACGCAAACTTAAAATTTGCTTTTCATCACTCATATTTTATTATAGCAGTACAGTTCTAATATACACTATATTTCATTTGATACAGCTCACTATAATCTTATTTAATTTTATTGTATCCTTTAAAAAAAATTATTACCAGTACGTTTACCATATATATCCTTCAAAATTTATATTTTTAGATTATTTCCTATATATGAATTTTAGTCCTTTCTAGAAACAAGAAACATAAATCTATATCTGCAACGTAAATATCTAAAAATTATTTCTTTATTTAAATAGAGGCTATACTTCAAAAAGTTATACAGTAAGTGAAATATTCAATTTCATAGGACTCTTCTTTTTCGAGAATAAAAGCCTTTTTTGCTTTTAATGCACGATAATAGCTCATCTTTTTACTAACATTTCATTAATTTAATTACAGCTGCATTTCCGTTTTTCTCCTCTAGATTCTAATAGCTTGGAATTGCTTAGAGTGCTTTTAGGCTCTTTTAATCCAGTAGCCTCACTTTTTTAGAGTGCACAATTCTTGTTGATGTTTTAATTTTAATTTTCTTTTTTAGGTCATCATACCTCCTCCGACCACACCCCTTCCAGTGACGTAGCTCTTTCTGAGGAATGAATGAATTACGGTCGAACACTGCCACGTAAGGAAATTTCTGAAACTTTTCTATAAATTTAGTTTGCTTGTTTGTTATTTTAAAGAAACTAAGTGTACACACATACATATATATATATATATATATATATATATATACAGTCGGTTACAAAAGTGTCCGAACACTAGCGAAAATTCCTATGTAAAAAAAGTACACTTCATACGGTTTTGTTAAATAAATCCTTGTCGAATCCTGTTCTTAGTCAGTGTAAGAACATGATTCGATAAGGATTTATTTAACAAAACCGTATGAAGTGTACGTTTTTTATATAGGAATTTTTGCTTAGTGTTCGGACACTTTTGTTACCGACTGTATATATATCATACCATATCATATCATCCTGTGCAATGCTTCAAAAGGTTTTCATTATATATATATATATATAAAGAATAATATATATGTGTACTTGGAACCCAATTTCTTTTCAAAATCCTCCTGGGTTCCAAGTTTCCATCTTTCACAATTTTTCCTGAAACGTCCCACGATACGAGTTTTTTTTTTTTTTTTTTTTTATTCTACGTGAATTTCAACCTTTAAAACAAGCTTTGTGGGGAAATTTCAGGAAAACATGAAAGATGAAAACTTGGAACCTAGTCGTATCTTGAGCAGCATTCACTTGTGGGGAAATTTCAGGAAAACATGAAAGATGAAAACTTGGAACCCAATTTCTTTTCAAGATCCTCCTGGGTTCCAAGTTTCCATCTTTTACAATTTTTCCTGAAACTTCCCCACAATTGAATATTTCTCAAGATACGAGTTTTTTTATTCTATATGAATTTCAACCTTTAAAATAAGCTTCGTTCCCCTCCAGCTAAATGTTGTTTTTTGCCTTCACGTAAATGGAATTTAACCACAACATGGACTTTAAAATATTTTTGTATTGTAGACAGCTTTCATCATTGTACCTGAAGATGCTATAACATTATGGCTTTGTTTTTAATTTTTAAGATGTATATTTTAAATATATATAAAGACCAATTTAAATTTTTATGTGTGTTAAAGTGTTTATTTAAGGGGTTACATCCAGTTGTAATTTTCAAAAAATCGATTTTTTTTTTTTACATATCTTGAATGTACATATATTTGATAATATTGTCTGAAAATTTCATATCGATCCGGCAATTAGTTTCGGAGAAATTTGCATATTTGTAAAGACGTCTCCTTATGGTGAAGGCCGCACCTTATGGTGACATAGAAGTAATGAAAAAACAATGCATAGGTCATGTCCAAAAGCGAATGGGTAAACGACTAAGAGAATGTGTAAACAAAACTACAACAGAAACGACTGATAAAAATGGGAAGAAACGTCAGAAAAAGGTATTTGCTGGAAAGGGTAAACTGACTGGTAAAATGATCGATAAATTAACTGTCTATTATGGATTAGCAATAAGAAGACACTGTGATTCTGTTGAAAATATGTCTAATGCCACTTGGGCTTCTTATTATCATAATTGCTCCACTGACGACAATCCTCAACATGGTAAATGCCCGACTGGAGAAGACTCATGGTGTTCTTGGCAGAAAGCAGGAGCCTTGGACACATTATCAAGCTACAAACATGATTATCAACCCTTACCGCCTGATGTTGCTGAAGCTATACTTCCAATTTACGTAGATCTGAGTAATGAAAAATTATTAGAAAGATGCGTTGGTGGTTTCACGCAAAATAATAATGAAAGTTATAATCAGCTGATATGGAAAATAACTCCAAAAATAATCCCATGTGGCTCTAAGATCGTTGAAATTGCAGCTTATCTTGCTGCCGGCATGTTCAATGAAGGAAAAATATCTCTTCTATACTTCATGAACGCAATGGGACTATCGCTTGGGCCTAATGCCCATGCCTATGTAGAAAAAGAGGACGCAGAGCGCATCTTGATCTCTGACGCACGAGCGCAAGGGAGCACGCGCGAGGGGAGAATGTCACGTAGACAACAACAGTTGGCTGTACTAGAAGCAAATGATGAAGCAGAGGGTTCCTCTTATGGTCCTGGAATAGATGACTCGATGCAAGTAGGAAAAAAATTTTTTTAACTTACTTTAAATGGTTCCCAAAACTTTAAACGCGTTTATCTCGAAACGGTGTTTTCAAAGTCGGTGAGCAAAATTTCTCCGAAACGGCTGGACCGATTGACTTGAAATTTTGACACGATTTTCTTAGATATTTTTGTCAGGTAATGATCGTAGGAATAAGGTTTCTGATAATAATTTCGATTTTTTCAGCCACTTTCAAGTGTAAATTTTCATGAAAAAAACGATTTTTTTTTTTTGGAAAGCCGCCATTTTGTCAAAAATCAAAATTTTGACTATTCCTACGATCATTACCTGTATTCATCTATCCTAAAAATAAATCTTTTGGTTTTTTTCATTTCAGATAATTTGGATCAGAGATATCTTGCTCACCGCCAGACACCTTTTTGTGGAAGTCCTCTAGGAGATCTACTACAGGAACAGCGGAACCCAATATTTTTGTAAACTCATCACGGATTCTTAACATACATTAAATTTGCTATATGTATATGTATTGTATATATTTCTTTAATAAGAGGCCTCTTCACAAAAAATTCACAAAAAAACACATTTTTTCGTGCATACAACTGGATGTAACCCCTTAAAGCATAATATTTTGTGTAAAAATTCTTCATTCAAGTTCGTATTCACTATGCTATTAAAAAGTGTCTCAATACCCTTAAAGAGTAAGAGGATGGAATAGGGGTAAAAAGAGAGGTATTCTGTGTAATTTGGAAAACGTATCAGCTAGAAACTTTAATCTTCATTCAAACCCGTGTTTACTATATGTTACTAAAAAATTGCTGATTGCTGCGTTTTTAACTATTTATGTCTTTACTAAAATTTGTTTTCTTTATTGTATCACTTTTTTACTTCCATTACCCGACTACCGTTGATAATGGAAGTATTGTATTTGGTCCAAAAATTGAATATCGAGATTTCACCTGATTTACATGTTTTAAGGTCTCCTGGGTCCAAAAAAAGGGGATTTTGGCAATTGGTCAGTGTGTATGTGTGGGGAATCTTCTGGCTATTATATCTCGGAAACTAATAAAGGTAGAACTACGAAACTTTAGAATTGAAACAGGTCTGGTGTACAGATGAATTTTCTAAATTTTTGTGAAAATTGGAAAAACGGAAGTGGAACATCCGAAACCGAAAGTCTATATCCCAAAAACGGCTCTAACGACTTTCTTCAAAATTGCTGTATAAACACTCTATTAGATATCCTTTCGAATGATATAGTTAGTTAGCAGGAAAATTAATGGGCGTCGTGTATAAATAGCTGATTTTTCGATCCTGCAAGTGCGTTTCTTTCAAAACGGCAGTATGAATTTTTTTTCAAACTTGCCATATTAACACTCTTTTAAATATCCTTTTGCATGTAATTGTTGTTTTATGGTCATCAATTAGTTATGCCAAGATTTGGTAAAAGTCGGTATCTCAAAAACGGCTCTAACGATTTTCTTGAAAATTGTAACATAAACCCATTTTAGATATCCTTTCTCATGCTTTACTTGGTTATCACAGGAAAATTAACTGTCATCCTGATCAGATAGATCAGTTTTAGATCTCGTAAATTGGTGTTTCAAAAATAAATAAATAAATAACTTTACCAATTTTCTTTCCATTTCTTTTCCTTAAAAAAAGAAAGAAAATCGCTGTGTAAACTCTGTTTTATGTTTTTACACGTGTATTAACTTTCTCTTACTGGAAAAGTTTTAGGTGTCTATTTCCTTAGATCAATTCTATGCCTTCTGATAACATTATCTCCAAAATGTGCTTATAATATGTGTAATAGTGGGTAATAGAAGTCGTGTGGTTATTTCACACCAGATTTTTACTTTCCGAACACTATAGTGAGGAAAGTATTGTAATCATATCAAAAATCCGAATTTAAGATTTTGATGTTTCTATACGTTTCGAGGTCCCCTTAGTCCGTTTTCACTATTTTTACGATGATGTATGTATGTGTGTGTGTGTGTATGTGTGTATGTCTGTGAGTGAGTGAACACGCTAGCGTCTAAACGCTTTGTTCGAATAAGCTGAAAGTTGGTACGTATATTGTAAGTCACCATAGTACGAACCCTATTGATTTTGGTTAATCTAGCACTTATAGTTTTTTTACAGGGACATCGGGAAATTTTTTTTATCATTATGGCCTATGGGGCCAAATTTTTAAAAGAGCGATGGCGTCTAAACGCTTTATTAATCTGATCAGAAAATTTGTACACATGTTGTAGGTCACAGTTGCGCCAACTGTATAGATTTTGGTGAATTTAGCACTTACAGTTTTTTCACAGGGACACAAAGAAAAATTCTTTATCATTATGATCTATGGGCTCAAATTTCAGTAGCGTTAAATAAAACATTGTGTAATATATGGAGAAAAATACTCAAAAACTCTATTATGGTTTTCTCTCTTTTGTTTGTTTAACAACTTATCTTTCTTTTCTTTATCTACAAAACTGTTAATTACTCAATGTTCGGAAAGTCGAGTGGAGTCACTCCAGATTTTTTTTCTTTTGATGTGCCCGGGTAACATTTCATCTAGTATTATTTTATTACTTTTAGTAATTTTTCATTTTATATTAAACATAAATCTTTTTTTTCTTTTCTATTACAGAAGCAAACGAGAGGAAATGTAGTGCTGGACACTGTTATATGCGATAGACATTAAATGTTTTTGTGAAGTTGATGGAACGCAAGTTGGAAAAGGCCGCTCACGCCCACCTTCCTGTTGTTAGACGTTCACAAACCCGTGGGTCGGTGTGATCTTGGAATTCCGTTTATCCCGTTTTTTATTTTTAAACTATTGACTATTCCTACATTTCATTTTTTAGAAAAGAACTATTTAAGGATTCCCCCATCCCTGTGGAAAGTCAGACTATAAACGAGGACTCCAAACAGGGCCACGTTAGGTGAACTAAGGGACAAATTCCGTTTGCTGTGCATTTGTGTCGTGGATCTGTACTCATAGTTTATAAAAAAAGGAAAAAAGACTCGTCAAAGAGCGAAGATTTGGTGTGTTGTTTTTTGTACCAGAGAGACAAGAGATATTTAGCCTTTGTAAAGTAGCAGAGCACGGGTTGTTCTCAAAAGAAAAATGTACCTGCGAGGCTCTACAAAATTGCTTTTTTTCCCTCACTATATACAGTTGGTAACAAAAGTGTCCGAACACTAGCAAAATTCCTATATTAAAAGAGTACACTTAATAATGTTTTGTTAAATAAATCCTTGTCGAATACTGTGCTTAGTCAGTCTAAGAACAGGATTCGACAAGGATTTATTTAGCAAAACTGTATTAAGCGTACTTTTTTTTATATAGGAATACATATTTGCTAGTGTTCGGACACTTTTGTTAACGACTATACCTATTAATATTTTGGCAATAGAAATCATTTTTTAATACAAGGGTATTTGTGTACATTTCAGTTCTCGCGAAAATTGTTCTTTAATTTTAATTCAAGAAAAAAATTGTATGATTTTTTTTTCCGATTATGTTTTTAGAAAAGAAAATGAAAGTGTAATATATAATGTTTAAAATCAGTTTTCAATATACTTTTTTCGAAAAAGTTTTTTTTATCGCAATGTGCCTGCTCAAAACGATGACATACAAAATGTTATATCACCAGTTTAAAAAATAAAAATTTAAATATTTTTAAAATATTTTTAGAGACAAGAAACCGATAATGTACATTTCTTTTCTCTTATATAATTATTATAATTATGATTATAATTATTATTATTATTATTATTTGTAGACATTTTTATCTATACATAATATTTAATAGTAAAAATGTAATCAAAAATCCTAAAATTTTAAGACATTTAAGTTTATTTATAAAGTTTCTTGATATATGACCTATTGAATCGATTATTAAACTTGGAGAAAGAAACTGAAAAATATAAATAAAAATATTAACCCTTAAATATATAGCGATGTAAATATGCATCGTATGTTTAAAACTTCTTTTTTTTTTTTTTTTTTTTTTTTTGTAGCAACCATTGCACAGTATTTTTTTCTTTCACTTTAATTTTAAAATAACCATTTTATCGTTTCCGAATGAAACTGGAATAATTTATTTCTTTTTCTGTGACAATTTTCACTGTTGGCGCGTTATCTGAGTACAATTTTATTTCAGTGCGGGTGTTACGATTATTTACATAAAAAGTAATAAAAACATACAGGAAAAATTGCTTTCGAATATAAACAAGGTAAGAGTAGCGAATAATATTTATATTTTTGTATGTACTGATAAATTTATGCAAGAAAAATATAGCCTTTTTTTCCCCCCATTAACTACACTCATTTTCCTGTTGATTTCAAATGTTATTTATTAAAAATAAAAATTCATGCATTTAAGGGTTAAATTAGTACATTTATCTGTACACTACTAAATTTATTGTTAATTAATAGTAATTTTATTACTTATTCTTTAATTTTGTATTTAATTGATGGGTAGTAATATACTATTTCAAATCTAGGGATCCAAATAAAAATATAAGCATTATTTAACGTAAAAATACAAAAATAACACATCTGAAAAAAGTCATCTGTGTTTCTGATTGATTATAAAATGAACCATTGCGCTAAAATAAATAGTATTACATCAATTTTGATGCTAAATATATAGCATATAATTCAACATCATAATTATATTACATTAATCTCTTATGGTTGCTCAATCAGTGTGTGATAGTGGTATGTACAATACATGGTTAATACACATTGATCTCATACATTCATTTTTACAAATCATTGGTAAGCTTTTTAACTATTTAATTCCATAAATCGTGATAAAATTAATAATTATTTCAGAATATTTTTTATGAAAAATATTATTTCGTGATTATAGCTTGTGTAATCAATAACCAATCAATAAAAAGTTAATTAAAAGTGAAAATTTAGTAACAATTTATTTAAATTTATTGCAAAGTGTATTTTTCAGTTCTGAAAAAAAAATTTCGCCAAAAATAAATTTTATTTTAATACATAATTCATTTTGTATTTAGTCATATTAAATACATCATATTAGTTATTAAGATTTTATTAAATATAAACTTTATCTGAGTTTAAACAAAAATGCTTAACAATGATATTTTTAGTAGAATTATATTTTTTAAAAATAGCTTCTTCTATTGATAAAGCAAAATTATAAATTTCTTACAATTCAGGAGTTAACAGGAGGAAAAATTAAAAGAGATAACATTCCGATTTTTTTTTTTTTTTTTTTTTTGGCGTACGAAAATTATTACTATTCAAACGAAATTTCCAGATTTCATTTTAAATATAAACTCACAATTTTATAGCAATTATTTAAAAATTAAAAAACCCGTGCTCTGCATTATGGTATACTTGATTGACTGGATTGTTTTATTTCTCGACTATGTCATCAATATCTTTACTTTTATTATAATTCCTAAGTTTGATTTATTTTATGTAAAATAATGAATTTAATGTTATTTTTTTTATTTTTAGAATTACTTTTATAATAATTTATTAGAATTAAGTTACAAATCATACGATTTATTTTCACTGTTCATACCAATTTTTTACTTAAAAATTTATTTGTTCATGTCATTTAGAAGAGATTTATTGTTTTACTATAGCTTTTTCTGTTTTTTTAATTACATATATATTTCAATATTATAATTAAAATCCAGTATTCATTAAATGAAGCACACAAAATTCATTGAAATATTAATACTAAATAAAAATCGTGATTAAATTCAAATTATTAAATAAATAATAATAATAATAAAAACTATTACAAAAAAAATCAAACACATTTTTCTCAAAATCATCTCATTATAACAGAAAAACGAAATATATTCAGTACCAAAAATACCGTTAGGATTATACTTTTTCATAATTTTATAATCTATATATATACTATATATACAGATTATGAATATACTACATATATTCTATATATATACTATATATATATATATATATAGTATATATATAGAAAATAGCATATATATATATATACTATATATATAGTATATGTGTATATATAGTATATATACACTGAGTCTCCAAAAGTTAAGGTATAACCTGTTTTCTCGTTTTCTTCTTTTGCGCATAATTTTAAAACAAATGAACATAAAAATATAAAATTTGGATGACACATTCGTTATCAAATTATTAATCTAATTTTATATAACTTTAACACACGTAACAAATTTTAAACTGGTATAACTTCAATTTTTATCCAAAGTAAGCACTGGAAGATATGGAAAATTTAAACAATTTTAGCAAAGAAAAATGAATGAGAAAGTGTGTCAAAGGTGCGTTATAGATAGATGAAGGTACACATGCAACCAAATGTTAGATTAAAACCCGATTTTCCTTCCTGTATTCAATTTCCGAATTTTGTTTTTTCTTCTTTTTTAGTATGTGAATAACTTTTAAAGAAATAAGCATTCGAACATGAAAATTGGATAAGTTGTTCATTTTAAAATTATTTATTGTCCTTTTTATTATTTTGACGATGCTCACTGCTTACAAATTAATAATCACTAGAAACCCGTGCGAAATTTTCGCACTTTTTTCCTTTTCTTATTTACCTTTAAAATTTGAAACTTATAAATATTATGCCATTTTCACCACCTATTTAAAATTTTAACTTACTAGAAGCCAAATTAATATTAGAATAGGCTGACCATATGTCCTCGAATCTCGAGGACAGGCACGAATTTCGAGGACAAACTACCTTCATCCCCAAAAAATTACAACACATTTGGGGACGCCGGTTATAAAGTTATTAATGTTTTATTATAGTAATTTATTATATGTATAATAAATAAGCTGAAATAAGGTGCTTTATACATAAAAATTACTAAAATTTTACAATTTGAGGTGATTTAATTATAATTTTATTTTTTTGTCCTCGAAATTCGAGGACACCGCCATCTTTGTCCACCAAATTCAAGGAAAAAAATATGGTCACCCTATATTAGAACCGAATTAATGTTGTACAATAGTGAAACCAAAATCATTCAAAGAAAGGTTTCAAAATAAAATTCATGGTTCACGAAACCAGTTTTCATACTTCCACAGGCAGTACAGTTTTAGTTTAGGACTCCCACGACGCCTTTTAAATTTTTGTCGCCACGTTGGCGATTATTTTTTATTGATTTTGGTATAATTTTTTGTTTAAAGAAAAACTAATTCTTATTTTGATTATAGTTTTTATAATTTTGTTTTTTAGTCAATTTATGATAATAAATCATATTTTGCATATGTCTTTAAAGTATTGCTAGGTTTAAAATGACGCTTGCAAAGGTTGTAAAGATGCAAATTTTAAAAATGCATTTTCCTGTAAGATCTGCATTTTTCTGTATCATCATTTTTTCTTATTAGTTCATTGAGCTGAGTCCGCGTGCGTAAATATTGCTCATTTTTTAATATTATTTTTTATACTCGCTTATTTTATTAATTACACCACTTGTATCGTTTCGGCAAAAATTAATTGTAACTGGTCCACGTTAGAGACATATTATATAGATACTTTTAAAAAAGGTTCTTTATGGAAGAAAAAGAAAGGCGAATACAGAAAAAAAAAAAAAAAATTAATTTAACATTTGGAAGCATGCGTACCTTCAACTCTCTGTAACGCACCTTTGACATTTTCCACATTTAGTTTTCTTTGCTATAATTGTTTAAATTTTTCTTTTCTCCCAATGCTTGCTTTTGAGAAAAATTGAAGTTATATCAATTTAAAAATTATTACTTGTGTTGAAGTTATATAAAATTCGATTAATAATTTGATAACGAATGTGCCATCCAAATTATATATTTATATGTTCCTTTGTTTCAAAATTATGTGCAAAGGAATAAAACGAGAAAACAGGTTGTACCTTAACTTTTGGAGGCTCAGTGTGTATATATATATATATATATATAACTGATTTAAAAAGTAGAAGTATTAAAACATGCTGAACATTAAAATTTTGTTCTGTTTTATAATGGTTATTGGTGTTTTTATAAATTAATTAGCATTTTGATTAATTTCTTTTTTATAGAGGTTTGATGAATGATTTTGATTTCATTCATTAGTTCTACATACAAATTATAGCATTTATTTAATCAAAAATGTTGATAACTAACATATTTGTTAACATTTGATCCTATTCCAAATTGAAAATAATTTCATATTTAAAATATATATATCTATTCATATTCTAATATTTGTAAATTAATTTTCCAAAAAAGTTCGTAAATTTTAATTAAATTGTACTAATCTATTTTGTATGTTACTATTTTATTTGGAATAAATAGGACAGAAATTTTTTTTGCTCAAGATTTTGTGGGACAAACATTGAGTAAAGTTTCATTGTTCTAAACTTAAATTTATTAAATGTTAGGTTAGTTGGGGAAAAAGAATGTGTAATTTCTTTATTAAAAAAAAAAAGGGGGGTGAAAACTATTAATAAAGCTTTTTATTATTATTGTTGTTGTTTTTAAGCAACAAGAATTTCCTTTTACTTCATTTATTATGCACTTTTTTTTTTTTTTTCAGTAAATTATTATTATTACATTAATCTACATAATAAGGAATTTCGTTATTGAATCCTTTAAACTATTTGTTATATATTATAATTTATTACTATATATAATAAATAATAACATTTATTAAACCACTGTTTACAATAGCTAGCTAAATAAGAAAAAAAAAATACACTTAATTAAAAAAATATACAAAATGACAACAAAACAATTAATTAATTGAAATCAAAACAATAAAATCGAGAAATGCAATCCAGTCAAAGCGTCAAGAAACTAAAAACCCGATACTCATGCTGTAAAACTTGTCTTTTCTACAACAGAAAATCGCAGACGATTTTCTGATGGAAACGATTTTCAATTGAATCATAAAAACTGGAAAAGCCTCAGCATGTTATGTGTATCCATACTTTTTCAGGAAAAAAAAAAGAAAAAAATCAATTTGTACATTGTAATTTTTGCTGTAATATATGTACTAGTTCTGTTTTCCTTTATCGTTAGAGTAAAATAATTGTTCCTGTCAATGGAGTTTTGTTGAGATTTTTTTTTTTTAAAAAGCCAATGCCTTCACTTAACAAAACGTTCAATGTATGTATTTTATTTTCTATGTTCAGATTTTTTAAACTAAAGATAAACTTGGTGAAACTGTTTAAAGCAGATATTTATTATGATATAAAGATTTTTTTAGCAATTTTAACCATAAAAATTTAAATGTTCATGTATTATAAAAGTATTTTAATTTTGTCATTTTGTTTTTAAATGTTTATTACGTTATAAATGATTTTTTTTCCCTTCTTTTTTTTTTTTTTTAAATCTATTCTTTATAGTCAAAGAACAACAAACTTGAAGTATACCATTTTCATTTTTAGCACAGCAAATTGTATATCTTTCTCCCCCCCCCCCCATGTAATGCAGACGATTTTTTATTTTATGCTATATTTCCATATTTTATTAGATATGAATATTCTTCATTAAATAAAATCAATTATCAGATTTTTTTTATTATTATTAATAATAATGAACCCAAATGCAATTAACGTTTACAAAATTATTTGTTCAGAACAAATTTTTTCTGTGGTTTATTCATTTAAAGGAAGCGATTTTCAATTTTATATTTTAGTTATACAATATAGTGATAAATTCTATCTCTATTTAATTATATTTTATAAAGTTATTTAATCAGCAAGTTTCGAAAAGGTGTATCATTATTTATCGGGCAACAATCATATAGTAATAAGACATAGATTGATCATTGGGAGGAAAACAATGATGCCTTTTTACTCGCATAAAAGTCCAAAATATGGCCGCCTTTCTCGGAGGGAATACACGCGGATAATTTAGAAAATAAAAATTTATGAATAATTTATGTACTAAAGGTGAATGAAAAACTGCAGATACAATTTCAAATTCACTTTTCTTTCTTTTTTTTTCTTTTATATATTTATTAATTTAGTTACAATTTAAAGTTAAACACTTTTTATATACTAAAACTAACATTCTTTACCTACAACGCTACTAACTATATTTAAAAGAATTTTGAAAATTCTATATCACTTACTAATATAAAATCTTAAAAAATATCAAACTTTAAAAAACATATTTCATTAAAAATCAAGCCAGTTTTTATTTCATAATAATAACAAAGTTACGGATTATAAAAATTCTATTTTTCCTAATTTAGTCAAATATAACTTACTTTTGTGATAATATTATCCGTTTCTTTGCATAAATAATTAGAAGAATTAAAATACGCAATATTTCGACACTTTGAAAATTCATCAACATTCTATTCTATTCTATTAGAATTGGTTTCAACCAACGAGATATATATATTAGAGTGCTGATTCAATGGATGAAGGATTAGCTTTCCGTGGCTCAAGATGAATCACGTGACATGCTCCAATAGGTTGCTGTGTTTGGCCCTTTATCGCTATTTTGGCATTTAAAATATCAGTTCGACAAATTATCATTATTATTAGGTAACATGACAGTCCTACGACCGAAATAAATTGTTTTTAAAATAATTTTACACATATTTCACACTTTAATAAATAATAAAATACCTTTTTTTTCTCGTTTCCCAACAAAGTTTAAAAGTGTTTATAAAAGAAAATTTAAACTTTTAAAGAGCTAAATTTAACAACAAATAATACTTTTTCAACTATTTTTAAGCATTTTGTCAGTTAAAGTTCAACTACACGAAATAAAAAAGAAGTAAAATCAAAATCAAAATGATTTAGAACAAAAGAATATTAAACTACGTAAGTAAAGAAAAACATTGGCTGCGAAGAACAATCTCCAAACCGTTGCCATAGAAATTTACTGAAAATAAGCTGTTACCAAGGGAACCACCGAATACGCAGGTGCAAGGAGAGCATGTCACATGACTCATCTTGGACCTTCTCAAGGGTTACCATTTATCACTCTACTTTATATATCTCGTTGGTTTCAACACCACTATATGGCTGATGCCAAAAATTTTTTCGGCATCAAAAATTTCTGCATGATAACAATTTGGGATGATAGTTCTATATAAATTACTATATCTATGGCAACTATATGTTATTATTCTACGAACACAGAAGACAGTCTTATAAATTTAATAATATTTTTCTGTAAATTAACTTATTACACATAATTCTCGTCACTTTACAATTTTCTTCACAAAAAATAGAGTTTTTGTTCTGATAAAATCAGTTTCATTTATCAAAATTTGTTGAGACGATTTCTACATGTTACGAAACTGTAATCATTTGATTACAGTAGTTTCAAAACCAAAATTTGATTTTTTAATTAAATTCCAAATTTTTATTTATGATTCCAATTTAGTTTTATTTAAATATTGCATGCATTTAATGGGAAAAAAAAAAAAAAAAAGATAAAACGCTTTCAGCAGTTTCGCCAAGTCTTATAAAGTTTGTTGTGTTTTTTATGTAATATTTTTGCGTATTGCTGTGTTTTGTCTGAAGTTATTTTATCACATTTTTTAATTTATTGAAGAATGATATATACATTAGTTCACCGTTTGCGGGCGTCTATGTTTTTTTGCAGCTATGTCATCATTTGTCCACCTTTGTATATTTAGAAATGCACAATAAATTTTTTTGTAACAATGTTCGTTTTTATTCCTCCAGTGTACTGTTAATTAGTGTAATAAAAGACGGCATGTAAAATCAAATAATTTTACTTTCTGTTATATTCATAAAAGTATGTAATGGATTTGTAAAAAAAATTTCGACTTTCCTGTTTTCGATGCATTTACACATTTTGGGATGTTCTGAATATGAATCGATCATTTTTAGGAAATATCTGCCTGTATTTCTGTGTATGTGTGAACAAGGGTGCTCAGGTTAAAAAAATTTAATGCACATAATTTCGTAAAAGTTTATATTTAGTTGAACCTTGACATATCAATAAAGAAATATATTACACTTATATATGCTGTCAATAATTAAAAAAATAGTAATAAAACCATACTCTCAGCATATCACACTATTTGAAATATTTTTATATCCCAAAATATCTTTACATTTCGATGTTTCGGTTAATATTCAATTTTTAACCATCTTCAGGGAAATGATTTACATAAACTATAAACATAAATCAAATTAAGCCATTCTTGGATATTACATATTACAAATACAATTCACAAAAAAATTAATAGGTGATTACACAACTTATATAAAAAGCACTCTACATACATCTTAAAATGAATTAAAAACATCTAAATAAATCACAATCATGCACATTACAAGAAAAATAAAACTCTTTAATAAAACGGAGTCAAAGTATCACACTACATGGTTGCCAGAATAAACAATAACAGGGTTACCTTAAATTATTTTAAGTTTAAGAAACGAAGCCAAATTGAGGGGGGGGGGGTTAATGGCTAATGTATCATTACAAATTTCGGATTTCCTTTTATGATTTCAAAAGATTCATAAAGTAGAGCTTGGTTACTATAGAGCTTAGTACTATAAAGTAGAGCTTAGTACTATAAATTATTCAGGCACTTTCAAAATCAGGTTCGATGGAATTAGACATATCAATTTTTGGATAAAATCGTGCAACAGGTGGCGCTGCCATGCTACATTCTCTTCCATTTACGTAAAAGCTATATATTAACTTCTATTGCACATAATTGCATAAAACATGATATGTGAGAAGGTCATTATAAAACACTATGAGGATGCAATGTATGTGTATACCAAGCCTCAGGTGGCGGTGCTATGCGGCAATTTTTCCCATATACGAAAAGGATATATCTTTTCTTTCTTTAGGATATAATATTGCACATACCGTAATTTAGTGTATATAAGCCGCAGCTTATTAAAATGTTGTAGAAAAAAAAAACAATGCTGTTAGATAAACCGCAACGGATGGTAAGCCGCGGCTTATGTAAGCATTGTTACGATGATGTGACAGATAAATAAGGAAAAAAGATATAAGTCTTTTGACATCTACGCAGGTTAATAGAAATAATAAATTATTAATTATAAATGAAAATAATAAATTATTTAAAAAATAATTATGTATAAAGAAAATGAAATGAAACTATACCAGTATGCAGATGTAATGCAACAAATATTAGAAACACGGGAACAAGATGGAGGAATCCGGGCATACATACAAAGTCATAAAAATAATTAATTATGAATAAAAGTAATAAATTATTTTAAAAGGCACTGTATATATATATATATATATATAATTAAAGCCAGTATACAAATACGATGCAAAAAATCAAAAACAAGTGAACAAGACGGCGAACTCCAGACGTATATGTAAATTAATCAAAAAAAGAGATTATTAGTTAATAAATAAGAGATTATAAGCGTGAATCAGTGCTCAAGAAACTCGAATACTAAACTTCCGTTTTCGGGGAAGATCGACTGTTCCAAGAAGTGTGGACGACGGAATTTGGCATTATCATTAGATAGCCCGCACTGATAGATAAGCCGCAGTCCCCAAAAATCAATGTTTTTTTTTTTTTAAGATAGTCCGCGGTTTATCTTCACTAAATTACGGTAACTTGATATGCCATTATGAAAAAGAATGCTGACCTAGTTTGGAATGGAACTATATCGGCTACAAACAAAGCTACTAATCAACTTCTGAGATTTTCAATACGGTTGCTTCTCAGCATTCGTTGGTTAAAATTGCAACAAATTGCATAACTAAAAACTTTATTGCAAGAAGTTAGAATTAAGTATTTGTTCATGTAAACCGAGAGGCGCCGCTGTTACATCGAATGATATGAAGAAAGTTTTGTGATGACCGCTACATATTATTATTTTGTTTTTCTTTTTTAACACACCTAAATAGAATTTAACTTAATATATTCCATACTACTTTGGTGAACAGGTTAAATAGCGAAGGAAGTTTCACAAACAAACGCGAATCAGAATCTAGTTTTAAATTTATTAATCTATCATTTCAAATCCAGTTTTCTATCCTTCTCTTTTAATAAATGAGTTAATTACATGACTTGTTATATATACATATATGTGTCTTCGGGATCTCAGAGACGGCTCTAAAGGTTTTGGGGTTAAGTATTTTTTCTGGTGCTAAATCAATTGGGCTTATCCTCATCTTCACAAAAATTCACGTTCGTTGTTAATCCTATG
The DNA here is from genome assembly GCA_963930645.1 of Salticus scenicus. Classification (NCBI taxonomy): domain Eukaryota; kingdom Metazoa; phylum Arthropoda; class Arachnida; order Araneae; family Salticidae; genus Salticus; species Salticus scenicus. The sequence goes on along the minus strand of OZ005658.1, from coordinate 121,369,716 downwards.
TCATCAGTTGCAACATACGGCAAAAATTAGGTTTACTTGAAAATGAATATAAAAATTTTGATGAAAGTTTAGTGTTAAGTGTTTTCGGGATGGTAAATCGATTAGGCTTATCCTCATTTTCAGGAAAATTTTATTCGTTATTAATCCTTTAACCGACAGTTCTAACATATGGAAGAAATTGGATTTACTCGGAAATAAATATAAACTAGTTGACATAGGTGGACTTTGCTCAGTTCCCCATCATATGTATGTTCTCATAAATTTCTACTACAGAACATATTATATTCATGTTAAGAGAAATTAATTTGACCAAACGCTTGACACGGTGACAGAACGAAATCACCGTCTAATAGGCTACCCACTGTTTAGTTCGATATATTTATCTTATTCTAATCTGTTAATTTATTTTATTGGGGTTCAGTTATGTAGTTTAGTTTTCATGCTACTATTTCCAGTGCAACAATCCCCAAAATGCATATTTATATGGAATGTCGCCCAATTTCGCTATGCTGATAAAATCTTAAATTACGAATAACTTACGAAATTTTCCTATTTGAATTTTTGTAGTCCATCATGTTCAAACAAGTATCATAAATGTTATTTTAAAGTTGTCTGATATATTTATGATCCTCAAAATGGACGTTTATGCTCAATTTTGCCCAATTCTGTAATGTTAAGTAAATCTTAAATTTCAAATAACTTACGAAATTTTTAAATTAAAAATTTCTTGTCAGGGATGTTCACGCCAGTATCTTAAATGATATTTTAAAAGTGTTCTGACATATTTGCGATGAAAATATCCCTCAAACTGGACGTTTATGCGAAATTTTGCCCTATTCCTCCATATTAAGTAAATCGTAAATTTCCAGTGACTTACGAAAATTTTGAATTGCCAAATTCATAATCAAGGATGTTTATACCAGTATCTTATATAATATTTTAAAAGTAGTCTGACAACTTTACGATGGAAATATCCCTCAAAAGGGACATTTATGCGACATTTTGCTGTATTCTGCCATGTTAAGAAATTCGTAAATTGCGAAATAGTTGCGAAATTTTCAAAGTAGCATGTTTCTAGTTAATGTTGTTCATCCCGGCATCAAAAATGATATTTAAAGTTGTTCTTACATCTTTACGATAAAAATATTTCTTTTCATGTGAAATTTTGCCCTATTCTCCCATGTTAAGAAAATCGTAAATTTCAAATAACTTCTGAAGTTTTGTGATTAGAATGTTGCGAATGAATAGAGTTCATTCCCAATACTTTAAAACTAGTCCGACCTCTCTGCGATCATTTGTTCGTGAGATATCGTGCACAAAGACTAACATACTAATGAACTAACGGACTACCACACTAACAGACACCCTACAGACGGACACCATACCCATTTTGTTATTTTTAGATTCTTCGCAAATGAAAACGTTTAAAACAGTTAAAAAACCGAGGTCAAAATTTTCACGATTACCTAAGTTCCCCATACCTATAGTATGATGGGGAACTGTGACATAGTCAAGGTTGTGTCCATTGCACTCGACTGCCTGCGTGAGGTCCATGGTGCCAGATTGTCTGCAGACTCGAGAAAACCGGACATGCCATGCGGCTTTTCATCCTCCTGGTTCCAAAGTTGCCGCGATTTCACGGATGATTTTGATGTTGCCGCCTTGCGCTTCCCAAGCGAGGATGGTACCCCACCTTTCTGGCGTCACTGAAACACCAATGAACTGTTGACCAGGGTGAAAACCGGGCTATTCCTCATGACCAGAGACTGTCTGATTGGTGGTTGTTGTGTGGGGAAATGGTTTCCCCCTTTTCCATGTCATCAAGATTTTTTTGGAGGGACTGAAAAATTTCAGATAATAAATCTGGAGACTTGGATGATGACTGCGAAGAGAAGTCGCTCTCCAAAATGTTTTTTTTTTTTTTTTTTTTTTGTAAATTTTTGACAGGCTAGAGTTCACAGATTTTTGTGATGCGTGTTGTATTTCTCTTACCTGTAAAGCAGGATGTTAAAAGTAGTTTTATTAAAGTTTCGTTAAATTTTGCACAAAAGTATTTGTGTTTTTTAGTTTTACTAGAATAATATTTTTGACGTATAACAACGGTGATAATGTCATCGGCACTTACTACTGACTATATCACAGAACTAAAACTTTGATGAAAGTTTGGGGATAGGTTTTTTTTTCGGATGTTAAATCAATCAGGTTTATCCTCATCTTCAGGAAAATTCGCATTCGTTGTTAACCTTTTATCTACCATCTGCAACATTTAGTAGAAATTGGGTTTATTTGGAAATGAATATAAAGATTTTGATAAAAGTTTGAGGTTAAGTGTTTTTGAGGTGCTAAATCGAAAAGGCTTTTCCTAATCTTCAGAATAATCTGTGTTCGTTGTTAACCCTTTATTCACCAGATACAATATATGGCAGAAATTTGGTTTACTCTGAAATGAATATAAAGATTTTGATGAAAAATTAGGTTTAAGTGTTTTTTTGGAGTGCTAAATCGATGGAATTGTACACGCAGTTGAATGCATTTACAATTCAATTGTAAGCACAAAAATTTGCCATTCTCATTAGAACATATAGTGTTCCCTGGTATTCCGCACTGTCCTCGCTGCGAGGACGCAAAATTTAAGATCCAGCTACAGTCGGCTGCAAAATTATTCGAGCACTAGCAATAATCCTTGCCAAAAAAAAGTACACTTAATACAGCTTTGTTGAATACATCCTTGTCGAGTCATGTTCTTAATCAGTCTAAGAACATGATTCGACAAGGATTTACTTAGCAAAACAGTCTTAAGTGTACTTTTTAAATATAGGAATTATTGGCTAGTGCTCGAATAATTTTGCAGCCGACTGTACAAAAATTCATCCCGGAAATTTTTTAGCAAACATTAACGTTTATAACATATCACAAAAGGCCAAAAGGCCGATTTTTTTAACCTTAAATTTTAAAATTTCTTTTAGTTTAATTTAGTTCATGAATTCCGGTGGCAGTATAATTTAAATGATTTGAATTGTCTTGCGCCGCAAAGGGTTAAGGGATTTTTGGAGTTAAATTCGATTGGGGTTATCTTTACCATCCGGAAAAATCACGTTCGGTGTTAACCCTTTATTCGTCAGTTTCACCATATGGTAGAAATTGGGTTTACTTGGAAATTCATATAACGGTTTCAATGAAAGCTTTGGGTTAAATATTTTTGGGATACGAAATTTATTGGACTTATCCATCCTCATCTTCACGAAAATTCGTGTTTAATATTACTCCTTTATTTGCCGGTTGCAACATAGGGCGAAAATTGAATGTTCTCGGAAATGGATATAAAGATTTTCATGGAAGTTCGAGGTTAATTGTTTTTTGATCGATTGGAAGGAATCATCTTCAGGAAAATTCGCGCTCTCTTTATCCGCCAATTGCAACGTATGGCAGAAAGGGATTTACTCGGAAATGAATATACATATTTCAATGAAAGTTTGGGATTAGGCATTTTTGGGGTGATAAATGATTTGTGCTTATCCTCATATGCAGGAAAAATCGCTAACCCTTTATACACTAGTTACTACATATGACAGAAATTGGATTTCCGCGGAAAAGAATATAAAGGTTTTTATTAAAGTTTGGGATTATGTGTTTTGGGACGCTAAGTCGGCTGGGCTTATCCTCATCTTATGGAAATTTTTGTTTCGTTATTAATCCTTTAACCGCCAGTTGTAATATATAGAAAAAATTTGATTTACTGTGAAATGAATTACAAAAAATTTGATAAAATATTGGAATAATGTGTTTTTGGGGATGCTAAATCAATTGGGATTATCCTGATCTACAGGAAAATTCGCGCGCTCTTTAATTGTCAGTTGTAACATATGGTAGAAATTGCGTTTACTCGGAAATGAATATAATGGTTTTGATTAAAGATTGGGGTTAATTTTTTGTTGGAGTTAAATTGATTGGGTTTATCCTCATCTTCAGAAAAATTCGTGTTCGTTATTAATCATTTAACTGTCAGTGGTAACATACTCGGATATGAATATAAAGATTTAAATGAAAACCTAGATTTAGGTGTTCTTTGGGTGCTAAATCGATTGGGCTTACCCTTATCTTTAGGGAAAATAGTTGTTAACCCCCTGTTAACCCTTTATCCGCCACGTGCAACATTTGGCAGAAATTGGGCTTGCTCGAAAATGAATATCAAGGTTTTGATGAAAGTATGGGGTTAAGTGTTTTTTGGGTTCTAAACCCATATGGCTTAATCTAATCTTCAAATAATTCGCGTTCGTAGTTAACCCATTATCCACCAGTTGCAACATATGGCAGAAATTGGGTTTACTAGGAAACGAATATAAAGATTTTGGTGAATGTTATAGAAGTATTTTTAGGGCGCTAAATCGATTAGGTTTATCCTCATCTTCTGGAAAATTAACGTTCGTTGTTAACCCTTTAACCGGCAGTTGTAACATATGGAAGAAAATGAGTTTACTCTGAAATGAAGATAAAGATTTTGATGAAAGTTTAGCAATAGGTGTTTTTCCGGGTGTTAAATCGATTGGGTTTAACTTTATCTTCTGCAAAATTTGGGTTCATTGGTAACCCTTTATCCGCCAGTTGCAATATTTACCAGAAATTGGGTTTATTTGGGAATTAATATAAAGATTTTCATAAAAATGAAAATTAAATGTTTTTGAGATATTAATTCGATATGGCTTATCCTCATCTTCAGAAAAAATTGCGTTCGTTGCTAATCCTTTATCTGCCAATAGCAACATTAGCAGAAATTGGATTTACTCGGATATGAATGTAAAAATTTTGACGAAAATTTAGATTTAGGGGTTTTTTGGAGTGCTAAATCGATTGAACTATAAACGCAATTGAACGCGTTTACAAATGAATTGTAAACATAAAAATCTGTCATTCTTTTTAGAACATTTAGCGTTCTCACGTATTGCGGACTTTCCTTAGAAAAAAATGACAGGATCTTCTTTTTTTATTTTTTATTATTGTATCCGAATTATTTTGATAAATATTTAGTGTTATTGTACTTTGAGAAGGCATTTCAATATAAAATACCCTCATCCAGTTATAATTAGTGCTCACTGGTAACCCACTGACTACATAAAAGCAAAAAAATTCCCGGATAAAGCTAACTCGTTGTACACGATCCAGAAGATGAATGAAGTTATGTACTGCTGCAATCAGTAATACACATGTGTGTAAGCTTCGTGTACAGAAAAAGAGATCATTGGGTGGCTAACTCGTCATGCATGAACCAGAAAATGCATGAAATTCTGTTCTGCAGGGGTCAGTAATAGACATACACGTACGCTACGCTAACAGGAAAAATAAAACACCGGGTAAAGCTAATCCGTCGTCGTTGAACCAGAAAATACATGAAATTATGTAATGCTTTTGTCAATAATACGTATGCATGCACGCTTCGAATACCTGAAAATGAAAAACAAAATACAAAAAATTACACTGGATACAGCTAACCCGTCGAGCATGAACCAGAAAAGGTATAAAATTCTGTACTATGCAGCGGTCAGTAATATGCATGTCTGTACGCTTTGCGAACACTAAAACCAAAGACAAACATCACTGCTAATTTGTCGTTCATGAACTGAATCTTTACTACTAAAAGCCATACTTAAGCAAAAGGAATAATCTATACTAATATATAAATGCGAAAGTTTGGATCTATACTAATATATAAATGCGAAAGTTTGGATGGATGGATGTTTGTTACTCAATCACGCCACAACGGCTAAACGGATCTGGATGAAATTTGGTACAGAGATGTAGAATAGTCTGGAATAGAACATAGGCACAGAATTTATACCGAAAATTTGATTAGATTTTTAAAAAATAAACTGGTAATTTTGAAAATAATAAACCGGTAATTGACTTAATAAAAGCCATTTAAATTTTTAATTGTTGCCAAAAAAGTTTACGAGGTATTTTTATTTATTTATTTTTCAACATAAAATGAAATATGCTTTCACGCGAAAAATAAAAAAATACTAAATGTAAAATTGGTCGATGAGAAAATGACACTTTATAATTTTAAAATAAAATAGTAATATTACAAATCTAAGATATTTCTTCTGAATTTATTTCATAGCATTTTTTTATATACCTCAACTTCAGAATTTTTTTTTTTTTTTTTTTAGTACGGCGGATGAACACGCTTGGCATAAAAGCTAATTCATCATTATATTAAAGGTATTTTGTTATTGATAATTCTGGACAATTTTTTTAATTTTGATGCTGAAGTAGATCGGACATTTTTCGCCAAGGAAAAGATAGAAAGAAATACGCAAGCGAAGTGATGACGTCACTGGCCGTTCGTGGATGCAAGAAAAATATTTCCTATGTTAAACGCCCATTGGATTTTTTGTAAAAAATTATTAAAAATCGAGGAAAATTATTTCTCGATTTTAATCCCCATATTTAGGTATAGATATGTATTAGTTATCATGGCTATGCGTTAGATTAAGTTATTTTTGTTGTAAAATTGACAAAATTTGAATTTTTAATTTCAAAACTCTAGAAAAAAAATGGCAAACTTCCATATTCGATTGAAAACACAAACATTTCATTTCAAAGGATGATATTTGCACAATAAATATCCAACTAATATACTAATTAAAAGGAAAGTGATAAATATTCTATCATAATTTGATGTCAAATTTGTTTTCAAATGTCTAAATAAAGTGTCTGATAAAGATACTAATATGTTGCAGCGGAATAGATTTGATATCGGTCATCCTTTGCAGAAAAAAAAAAATATCGCCAAATTATCTGGCAAACATATTTTAATTCCTTTCAAAAATCATAGTTATTTTAACAACTTATATTAAGATAGTAATAAATAATATGAAACAATATTTCGTACTATGCATATTACGAAAATATGCATCTGGCGTGTATATTTTCGTATTACGTGTTTGATCACCAAATACAATAAGCGCCAAAAACGACAGAGTTTTGAAATTTAAAATTAAAATTTTGTCAATTTGACAGCAAAATAACTCAATCTAACACATGCACATGATAACTAACACATATATGTACCCAAATATGGGGTTTAAAATCGGGAAATAATTTTCCTCGATTTTTAATAATATTTTACAAAAAATACAATGGGCGATTAACATAGGAAATCAATATTAATACTACTCCGTGAATTTCTTGCATCCACGGACGGTCAGTGACGTCACACTTCTCTTGCGTATAGGAACAATAATCGCATAAATTCTATTTTGGTCTAAAACGGCAACAAAAATTCAAAAGTCGCCAAGGGCATTAAGGCTGTACCATGATCAAGTTTACACATTAATTAATTTATTTATTTTTCTATATACCAACTACTATTAACTAAGCATGAAGTATATAAAATACTCTTACCAGACAAATGTCATCATTTTTTCTTATTAAATTATTGAGCTTATTCCACGTGTGTAAATATTGTCCATTTATAAATATTATTTTTTATCCCCATGTATATCGTAATTGGACCACGTTAAAGAAATATTATATAGATAAGTAGAAAGCATCACACGTTCAATATTTTTGGTTAATTACTATTCTCATTTTTAACTTTTTATTTCACTTTGTCATTTAACGTGCGTTTTCTTACTTTTTTGAATTATATTTTACTTTTTATTTGTTAGTAGTTTTAATTCTTTTGATTTGTTATTATTTCATAGTAGTACTTTGTTTTTAGTTCCCTTTTAAGGGTTTTATTATTATTATTATTATTTGATAGTTTTTCGAAATGCCCGGGAAACGCAAATCTAATCTTTCCAACAGAAATAATAAAGCTCGGGCTATGAAAGTAGCTAGAAGTCAAGAGACGACTCCTCAAGCGGAGCTTAGAAGAATTGAACAAGCGGAGCGACAGTCTATTTCTAGATCAGCTGAAAAACCGAAGTATTCAGAAATGAGGGGAATACAGCACGCTGAATATTTGGCAACCCAACGCGCTTCTGAAACTCTGGAGCAATCACAACTGAGGCGGCAACAGCACGCTGAATATTTGGCAACACAACGCACTGCTGAAACTCTGGAGCAATCACAACTGAGGCGGCAACAGCACGCTGAATATTTGGCAACCCAACGTGTTAATGAATCGCTTGAAGAGGCAGAAAATCGACGGCGAGCAATTGCTGAGCGGAAGGTACAGCGACGGCAAACGTTTACAATAAACACGTGGTCCGTATTTGATAAAGCTGCGTTTGAATATGATTCAACTCTTGACTACGCCAGCCACGGGCTTATCAAAGTGGAGAAGATAAGTAAAGAGTGTAAATTTTGCAGGGCACTTAAATGGAAGGAAGAAACTGCAGGAATGTGTTGTTCTGGAGGAAAAGTTTCCGTTCCTTTAATAGAGGAACCGGTGGAGCCTTTAAAACATTTATTTTCTTACGAGACAGTGGAATCACGGCGTTTTCTGAATAATATTAGAAAATATAATTTATGTTTCCATATGACATCTTTTGGTGCTGACAGAGTGATCTCAATGCCAGGATTTTCACCAACTTTTACCATTCAAGGTCAAGTGTATCATAGAATTGGGTCTCTACTGCCTACTTCGATCACGCAGCCAGAGTTCTTACAGGTCTATTTCATGGGCGACGAGGAAGCCGAAATTGAGCGACGGTCAAGGCTAATTACAGGAGTTCATAAAGATAAGGTCCGTAAAATACAACGAGTACTGCACGACAATAACGCCTTAGTCAGGGAATTTAAAACGGCACTTGACAACATGCCCGATGAAAACTGTAAGTTAGTAGTCCACCCCGACAGAGTGCCGCGCGGACAACACGAGCGACGCTACAATGCTCCAACTAGCAACGAAATAGCAGTCGTGATTGCAGGCAGCGAGCAGACCACAGCAAGAGACATTGTTCTACGAGCACGTGACGGCACGCTTTCTAGAATCGCCGACACGCACCGGTTCTACGATGCTTTAGAGTACCCACTCATATTTTGGAAAGGGCAGGAGGGATATCACTTTGACATCCAATTAATTAATCCAGCTACTAGCTGTCCAATATCAAACAAAAAGGTATCCTGCATGGACTTTTACGCGTTCCATATGATGTTCCGGCGAAATGATTTTAATTTACTACTGCGATGTAGGCAACTTTTGAACCAATTTCTGGTGGATATGTATGTCAAAATAGAAAGTGAGCGCTTGAGATACATAGCTCTTAATCAGACAAGACTGCGAGCAGAGAGCTACGTACATTTACAGGACGCCATAAGGACCGATGGTAATGTCGACCCCAACAATTTAGGGAAAATAGTAATCCTTCCCTCATCTTTTGTAAACAGCCCGAGATACCTTCACGAGTACACACAGGACGCATTTGCGTACGTTCGCAACTACGGGCGACCAGACCTATTTATTACGTTCACGTGCAACCCTGCCTGGACAGAAATAACTGAAGCGCTCATGCCTGGCCAGACGGCAAACGACAGACATGATCTCATAGCTCGAGTGTTCAATATAAAGGTCCATAAATTAGTAGCTCTACTTACTAAAGGCCAAATATATGGAGAGGCTCAATGCTTTTTGTACTCGATTGAGTGGCAAAAACGTGGATTGCCCCACGTACATTTGTTGCTGTGGCTTAAAGAAAAAATATGTCCCACCCAAATTGACGACATTATTAGTGCCGAGATCTCTGACCCGAGTACGGATAAAAAGTTACATGAAATTATTGTAAAAAACATGATTCACGGACCCTGCGGTATCGAAAACCAATTGTCTCTTTGCATGAAGGACGGAAAATGCACAAAAAGGTATCCCCGGGCGCTATTGAAGGATACGCAGACAAATAACAATGGATATCCCCTATACAGGCGGAGAGCACCCGATCATGGTGGTAGGACTACTAAAATTAAAATTCGTGGCGGTCCTGTTGAGGTGGACAATAGTTGGATTGTGCCGTATTCGCCCCTGTTGTCTAAAATATTTAATGCATATTTAAATGTTGAATATTGCAGTTCTGTGCAAGCGATTAAATACATTTGCAAATATATTTGCAAAGGAAATGACCAAGCTGTTTTTAGTATCCAACAAAATAACGCCGGTATTACGCTCAGAGATGAAGTGCAAACATTTAGGGCAGGTAGATACGTCAGCAGAAACGAAGCAGTATGGAGGATCTTGGGCTTACCGCTGCACGAGAGACACCCCACTGTCACCCACCTGGCAATTCACTTACCCAATGGCGAGCGAATATACTTCACTGAGCAGAATTTTCTAGACAGAGTGGCTACACCTCCGAAAACAACACTGACTGCATTCTTCGAACTGTGCGAAAATGACAGCTTTGCCAAAACCCTACTCTACTCTGATGTACCACGGTACTATACGTGGAATGCATCTAGGAAGGAATGGAAGCGTCGTGTACAGGGAACACCGGTTGAAAACTGGCCAGGTGTGAAGGCAGGAGACGCATTGGGTCGGATATATACTGTGCACGTCAGCAACTTTGAATGTTTTTGCTTGCGAATGCTGCTGAATCAGGTGCGGGGCCCGACAAGTTTCCAGAGGTTTAAAACCGTAGACAGTCAAGAGCGAGTAACGTTTAGGAAAGCATGTGAGGCTCGCGGACTATTAGTAAATGACAACCAGTGGGACGCAACTATGGCGGAAGCCGTCCTTTGTCGCTCAGCAGCCAAAGTTAGGGACCTGTTTGCGATTTTAGTGAGCACCTGCGGACTATCAAACCCGCTCCAGCTGTGGGATAAATACAAGGACGCTTTATCAGAAGATATTGCATATAGGCTGGATGGTACTCACAATGATCTAATCATTAACGAAGCTTTAGTATTGATTAAAGATAAAATGATTTCCATATCTGGAAAATGTCTTGCTGATTTCGGCCTACCCACACCTCAGAGAAGAGGGGAATTGTCAAGCGATGTTGTAAAGGAGCTAAAAAACGATATCGCGGTTTTAGAAGCGCAGGTCAATGAAATGGTACCACGATTACTTCCTGAACAGCGTCAAGTCTATGAAACGATTTTGTGCCGAGTAAATAGTGGAGAGGAGGGATTATTCTTTCTTGATGCACCAGGGGGTACGGGAAAGACATTTGTGCTGAATCTTCTGCTTGCCCAAATCCGCAAGGACCGCAATATAGCTCTGGCTGTAGCTTCCTCGGGCATTGCTGCAACTTTGCTTAACGGTGGACAGACTGCACATTCCATTTTCAAATTGCCGCTTAATCTTGCAAGCGAAGATACCCCAACATGCAACATCACCAAAACCAGCGGACGGGGAGTCCTTTTGCAACAGTGCAAGTTGATAGTATGGGACAAGTGCACAATGTCGCACAAGCATGCAATAGAGGCGTTGAACCGCAGCCTACAGGACATCCGCGGCAACCATACGTTGATGGGCGGCGTTGTCGTTTTGCTCGCAGGCGACTTTAGACAGACACTACCAGTTATTGAGAAGGGCACACCGGCGGATGAAATAAACGCATGTCTCAAGGCGTCGCCACTCTGGTATAGGATTGAAAAGCTCCATCTTACATGCAACATGCGCGTCCGACTGTACAACGACCAAGAATCAGGTGTCTTTGCAAATATACTTTTGAAAATTGGTGAGGGTCGTCTAGAAACGGACGCAGATGGGAAAATTCAATTTTCCGAAGAATTTTCCTATCCAGTAGCAACAGAAGACGAACTTATCATGCAAGTCTTTCCCGATTTGGATGTTAATATAAGTAATGATGAATGGTTGTGTGAGAGGGCAGTGCTATCGCCTAAGAACGAGTGGGTCAATAAAATAAACAAAAGAATTTTAGACATCACCGCCGGCAATTCAAAGTTATACACATCCATAGACACTGTGATCGCTGATGACGATAGTACTGCCTACCCCGTTGAATTTCTCAACTCTCTGGAGTTAACGGGAGTACCGTCCTATATGTTGGAGCTTAAAGTTGGCGTTCCAGCTATGCTGATGCGTAACCTTGATGCACCCAGACTGTGCAACGGCACTAGGCTTTGTATCACAGAGCTGGGTATTAATATTATAAAATGTACCATTATTACAGGAACTGCTAAAGGAGACAGCGTTTTGATTCCCCGCATACCTATTATTCCCAACAACTTGCCATTTCATTTCAAGAGATTGCAATTTCCATTGAAATTGGCTTTTACAATGACGATCAACAAATCCCAGGGCCAAACCTTAAAAGTGGCAGGCATTCATTTAGGAACTCCATGCTTCTCACACGGTCAATTATATGTTGGTTGTTCACGTGTTTCAAGTGCCCAGAACTTGCATGTGTTGACGGAAAATAATAATTCATTTAATGTTGTATACAAATCGGTATTAAAATAAAAATAAATTGTATATTTTTCCCGTAGATCTTTCAATGAGTTACAAATTTTTTTGAGTATACTTTATCAGACTCTATTTTGCACAGCACCACAATGATAAGGTTTCATTACATTGCATATTATGATCAAACCGTCAGTTCCCACACATACACATCAAAATTTCTACGTGAACGAAGTCGCGGGTAACAGCTAGTATAATATAAAATGTAAAAATAAGATAATAATAAAAGAGAGCATTACAACTTGGTTTATAAATGTTCTAGAAAATACGCGACAAACGGGTTACCATTCCAGGTTACAAAAGAGTATATATAGAGAGTATATATAGTACGACATCGTTCAAAACAACGCCAAAAATGTGGACTAACATCACAATTGTACCCAAATTCTTCAAAAAAAAGTCTGAAATTGCACAAACACGAACCAAAATTCAGCTTTAAACTTTTAAATCGACATCTTATATATATATGTATTATGTAGAGTAATTTAGAATGATGTTTCTAATAGCCCACTGTATAAATCTAATATGACAATAAACTTATTCAACCGCTCAACTTTTTATGTATGTACTTTGCGTTATCAGAATTTAAATAATGTTACAGATGCATTCAGTCGTGATGTCAGTCATGGGGATTTTATTGCTAGTAGAAAAAAAAAACTGACTCTAAAACAACAATTTAAGTAAACTGACGTAACGTCAGTCTGATTTACAGTGAGACTCCTATATCTAATTTAATTAAGAGCTCTACACTGAATATATATATATACATATACATATATATATATATATATATATATATATATATACTGTCTTCATCTGGAACAAATAAGTGATCATTTTCTAACTCCCTATGCTAGAAATATAGATTTCTGTGCAATGCCTATATAAGGCACGCAAAAAAAGCTGAATAGATGAAATGACCGAGAATGTCTAATCTATACATTTCTAGATGGTAAAATAATATTCTGAATCCTTTGTATTACAAAAAAGTTCTCGATAGAATTGTGTTATAAACCAAGATTATAGTTTCTAAAACTCTATAGAGTTTTAGAATAGTTTTAGAGTTTTAGAGTTTATTTTCTCTTGTAATCGCATATATTTGCTGAGATTTTTAACACTTTGAGTGCCATGTCAGCCATCGGTGGCTGACACTGAACTTTCCGTTTAGGACGCGTCAACCACCGGTTGCTGACAGTACCAAATCAGCATATATAGTTACGCTCATCAGTGTCTGACTCTGTCACGCTTTAGGCTTAAGAAATAAGCTTAAGCGATTTCCGTGGAATCTGTGTGAACGCAAGTTACTACCTAATTTTCATACTTTAGTTAATTTTAACTATAATTGTCCGATCGATAAAATGTTTAATCCGACGGATTTAGAAAAATCTCCCGTTTCATTTGGTAACCTTATTTGTAACGAATTTTTGATTAGATTTTTTAAAATTAATTAAAATATGAAAATAACAGCTTTAAAATACATTTAAATTTTTAATTGTTGCCTTTTTTTTTTTTTTAGACATAAAATGAAACATACTTTCACATGAAAAAAATTTTTTTTTATAAAATATTAAATTTGCTCATGCATATGAAAAAAATGATGTCTATAAAATAATAATAATAATAATTTTAAATTTTAAAGGTAACGAAGAGATAAATAAAGTGCAAAAATTTCGCATGGGCTTGGTAACTAATTATTAATTATTTGGAGTGAGAAATAAATAAAATGAAATGATCATTTCTCAACGGGCGACTTAGTCATCCTACAACTAACTAGTATGATATAAAACTAAAAAAAAAAAATTACATTGTTTTAAGTAATTACTTAAAGTACGCAAGCGAAGTGATGACGTCACTGGCCGTCAGTGGACGAAAAAAAAAAAAAAAAATTCCTATGTTAATTGCCCATTGGATTTTTCGAAAAAAAATTATTAAAAATCGAGGGAAATTATTTCCCGATTTTAATCCCCATATTTGGGTATAGATATGCATTAGTTATCGTGTGCATGTGTTAGATTAAGTTGTTTTTGCTCTCAAATTGACAAAATTTTAATTTTAAATTTCAAGACTCAGTCGCCCATGGCGTTTTTTGTATTTGGCGATCAAAAGCGTAATGCGAAAATATACATGCCAGATGTATATCTTCGTAATATGTATTGTACGAAATATTGTTTCATATTATTCATTACTCTCAAAAAAAAGTTGTTAAAATAACCATGATTTTTTAAAGGAAATTAATATGTTCGCCAGATAATTTGGCGATTTTTTTTTTTTTCCTGCCAAGGATGACAGATTTCAAATCTATTCCGCTGCAACATATTAGTATCTTATATCAGATACTTTATTTAGACATTTGAAAACAAATTTCACTTCAAATTATGATGGAATATTTGTCATTTTCCTTTTAATTAGTATATTAGTTGGATAGTTATTGTGTAAATATCATCCTTTGTAATGAAATGTTTATATTTTTCAATCGAATATGGAAGTTTGACATTTTTTTTCTGTAGTTTTGAAATTTAAAATTAAAATTTTATCAATTTTACAGCAAAAACAACTTAATCTAACGCATGCACGCGATAACTAATACATATCTATGCCTAAATATGGGGATTGAATTCGGGGAATAATTTCCCTCAATTTTGAAAAATAATTTTTTGCAAAAAAGCCAATGGGCGACTAACATAGGAAATATTTTTCTTGCATCCACGGACGGTCAGTGACGTCACACTTCGCTTGTGTATTACATTCAACGAGATATATAAAGTAGAGTGATAAATGGTAACCCTTGAGAAGATCCAAGATGAGTCATGTGACATGCTCTCCTCGCACCTGCATATTCGGTGGTTCCCTTGGTAACAGCTTATTTTCAGTAAATTTCTATGGCAACGGTTTGGATATTGTTCTTCGCATAAGCCAATGTTTTTGTTTACTTACGTAGTTTAATATTCTTTTGTTCTAACTCATTTTGATTTTGATTTTACCTTTTTTTATTTCGTGTAGTTGATTTTTAACCGACAAAATGCTTAAAAATAGTTGAAAAATTATTATTTGTTGTTAAATTTAGCTCTTTAAAAGTTTAAATTTTCTTTTATAAACACTTTTAAACTTTGTTGGGAAACGATGAAAAAAAAGGTATTTTATTACTTATTAAAATGTGAAATATGTGTAAAATTATTTTAAAAACAATTTATTTCGGTCATAGGACTGTCATGTTACCTAATAATAATGATAATTTATCGAACTGATATTTTAAATGCCAAAATAGCGATAAAGGGCCAAACACAGTAACCTATTGGAGCATGTCACGTGATTCATCTTGAACCACGGAAAGCTAATCCTTCATCCATTGAATCAGCACTCTAATTTATATATCTCGTTGATTACATTATTATTTCATTAAGGCATTTTAATGGATTTTATTGAAACACGGTAAACATGACGCGCTTCTTAGCAGCGCGCGTGGCCTGACGGAGATTTTCCTTAAGGGCCCTCTTCACTCACCGCCGCCGGAAACAGAAGCTAATGTTATTCTATGGGAAATTTTTCTTTACAAATAACTTATTAACTAATACATATTTTTAAATTCTGTTTTCACATTCTGAAAGTTTCCAGCTGTTAAATTGACGCACCTTTTCTAAAAAATTTTTATTTTATTTTTTTATATTTTATTTTGAAGCTGCAAAATACGAATTTTCAGTATGTGAAAATTTTTTCATTTTGCAATTTCGAAATAAAATATTAAAAATTAAAAAATACATTTTTAAAAAAGGTCCGTCAATTTAACAGTTGGGAATTTTCTGAATGTGAAAACAGAATTTAAAAATAGGTATTAGTTAATAAGTTATTTGTAAAGAAAATTTTCCCATAGAAAAACATTGGCTCGGGCTTCTGGCGACGGTGAGTGAAGAGGGCCGTTAAGAATCCACGTGGCGCTCAACGTTTTAAATAAGTGTGATCTCGATAATATAGGAAAACGCTCTAGAATTCTAATAGGGGTGTTTAGAATTCGCTTTCAAAGGGTACTAGAATTTATAAGGATGACATGGAACTATATTACTAGAGCCACAGTTTAGATTCTAGATGTCAGTTACAGAAATTTTCTCAGGGTAATTTACGACGGGGGTGACGCGAAACTTTGGACTTTGGAAACACAAGTAGTGAAACACAATGAGCAAGTGAAACACATTGTCATTGGTTCATTTTGACAAAGAAACTGTAGTAAGGAAAAAAAATCAATAACTGAATTATTTTTAACTGTATCTTTTTACTGATTTGTAAACAATGAGAATGTTTAATATTTGTAACCAAGTAAAAATGTTATTAGGTCAGTAACCTATTTCCAATATGATCCTAAAATAATTATGGTCAATTCACAGTCTAAATTTATATATTATTTTGTAATGTTCCATATATTCCTTTTAGAAATATTAAACGTATTTAATGTTGAAAATTATTCTGTTCAAGCTGCTAGTATAAATAAAGAATTTGAAGTAAGTCTTTTAAAAATAAAATTAATTTAATTTAAAGTGTTAGATTATGCCTATTCATCGTCTGAAAGCGTTAAATTTAACCAAAACATGATTTTCAAATTTTAGCTATGCTAATTTGGCTATGAGATTCCTCTTGGCCACTTTTGAAATTTTAGCATCGAAGCGGAACAGCTTTTGTGTAAGACACCGTTGGAGAAATTTGAAATTTTATATCATAATTCCTGCCAAGGCCTTTACTTACGCAACTGCGTTTAGCCATTTTAATTTATTGCCAAAATCAGACAGAAATTTAAAAATCGGCAAAGGATATACTAAAACTGGACTAAAAATTTAGGTTAGACTATATTTGAGGGTACCCCTTGATTCTCGCCAAGTTGTGATCGCGGTAAATGTATTAAGGTTAGCCTTTTTATATGTGTAGGTTATATGTATATAGTTATATGTATAATGTATATGTATAGGTTATATGTATATAGTGTTATAGGTTATTAACAAAAATGCACCAAACAATTTCGCCAAGGAGGCACCCTGAAATATATTTTTACCTAATGGTTGTACTGTAGTTTATAGTGGTGCTTGCCACACTGTTTTATTTACAATAACGCTGCAAGGCATAATAGGAAACCTCCACAGAAAGTTGGTGATTTCTTTTAATTGCATCAAATAGTTTCATAAACTGAAACTTCTCCACAATAATCACATAAGTTACCTAGGCACAGTTTTTTTTATGCCATTTTGGCGATGTATTGAAATGGCTGTCGCAATAGCGTAAGTAAACACCTTCGCGAGAAATGTCCGAGCTACTTCGGTGCCAAATTTCTATTTTCGCCAAGGGAGTCCCATACTAAAGCCGTATCATTTTTTCAATAAATTTGTTTAGATCATTTTATTTCAAAAATGCATTTTTTTTTTTTTTAACTATTGGGATTATACTTCTTGCCAAACGTTGCTCACTAATGTAATGGGAGCGGTAACTATGCGCTAAAACGCAAATGTTTTCAGAATTTTTAAATAATAGCAATATAGTTTCGTGCTACCACGTTAATATTAATTTGCTTGGTGCTGCTTTAGTAAAGTACTCTATTTGCGACTTTTGAAACTTCATCACGAATATGGCGAGAAATTTTTTATAATTAAAAAAATACTTAAACTAAAATAAAAAAAGAGTTGCGTAAATTTAACGTAAAAAAAAAAAAAAAAAAAAAAAAAAAAAAAAAGTTTTCAAACATTTATTTTAAATACACTTTTTTTTTTTTTCGTTAATTTATGCCAATATTTCATATTTTGTATACATTTTTAACATAGGTACGTCCATACGACTAGGTAAAAATAGTGTTTATACAGATAAAGTTACATTTTTTTAAATGCATTTTTTCTATAAAATAATCAGTCATACACATTGAAAATAGATAATTTTCTTGGTTATTATTAGGACGGAGGTTGGTTGGGTTTTACGTCACACTAGTGCTGCGCAATGGGCGGTGACGTATTATGACGGAGGACTATTAGTTTCAATCTGGATTTTTTGCAGACCAGTTTTGTGTAACACCAAAATAAATTAGAAATATCAGTCCTATCGTTACAAATTTGGTACCAAATGAAAAGGGCGATTTTTCTGAATCTAGGCGTGCAAACAGTTTTTCGACACAACAATTATATATTTTAAAATTAACTAAAGAAGGAAATTTAGGCGGAAACACTTCATTTTAATTTATTTCAGCCATTTTAAAAAGTACTTGGCCCAGTTTTACTGTCAAAAAATGAGATGAAAAATAAATGCAATTTAAAATCAAAAATTTAAATTTTACAGACTGAAATTAATAGTCCTCCGTACCAAACTAAATTCTGTCTTTGACAGAATTTTTAATGGTTTTTAACATAAAAGAAAAAGAAAAAGAAAAGAAAAAAAGACTTACAAATATAGAAATTTTAAATGCTATACATACAATGTAATGTGCAATACATAAGTACCAAATATCTTAGAGGAATGTCAAAACAAATATTAATTAAAATTAACTAAGAATTAACATTTTAAAGTGAAGTTTTCAAAACTTAATGTGTAAAGATCATTATTATTTATTGCTGGATACATATTTTTTTAATTATATTATAAATATTTTACTGTTTACAATATACTTCGATTTTTCGCCTTATCTTGACAATTTGACGATACTTTAATCCGGACAATAATAATAATAAAAATAAATAAATAAATAAATAAAAATAAAAAAAAAATAAAAACTTTTTTATTTCCTTATAACAGGTGCGGCTGTGAAAAGGGCGATTTTGAAACCTCCACCAGCGATATAAATTTATTCACAGCGATATAAAGAATTACAACAAGGATTTACAATGCTTGCAATTTGTGAGGAGTGTTCCTGAACAACTTGCACATCTTGCACAGACATGTCACGACACAAAATGTCCATCACTTGAAAATGACATCACGTAGGTGTGCACACGCGTTTCGCACTTCCACCCCTCTTTCTCATCACATTACCCGTTTCCTCAAAGTTCTGTACCCACAATTTGATAGCATGCGCCGACGGAACTGGGGCATGACGTGGGAGATTGTAATGAGCACGAAATACACGCTGCGCGGCCACGTAGTTGTCGTTGTTTTTGTAAAACGTCTTCACAGCAAAAGCGCATTGTTCACCGGTCCACGACGCCATCTCAACTGAACACTAATATCAGCGTCAATGGCAAAGGTTTGTTGTCCAGATGGCACCACTCTTGTTTTGTGATTCCTAACGTAACTTTTACTATTTCCAGGGTTTCAAAATAGCCCGTTTCACTGTCGCACCTGTTATGAGAAAGAAAGGTTCTGAAACTGATTTGTGAAACGGAAATTTTATCTCGCATAGCTCAAACACTGTTGCCTGTTCGTAGAATGTTAAAAATTTATATTTGTGACTAGAAATGATATCTAAAGTTATACTTTTAAATTTGGTCTTAATACGACCTCCTACTTTAAGGATATCTACGATTTTACAAGATTTTTCGTGGAGTCTGTATGTGTGTGTGCACTTCGCGTAATTCAGGAATGTTTGGACGTAGGACGTTGTATATTTGTATATATATATATATATATATATATATATATATATATTAAATGATCTAGTTGTACACCTCCCTTTTGGTCTTTATACGACTTTTCGTTTTGGAGCGATCCATGAAAATTATAGCCATAATGACCAAAAATACAAAACTTTTCATCATTATATGAACAACTGCCATATATATTTTAACAACCTTATGATAGATCCCATTGTAAGTCAAAAATGTAGATCAATTTGCCGCAAAGCGTTACCAGGGTGCAGCACAAGGAGGTAGATCTACTTCGTACCCTTAATGTAGGGGCTGGTGTATTCTCAGATCTTTTTTCATTCTATGCCCCTGTGGGCTATATTGGTACCTCCTTTGATGGTGAAGTTGTGGCGATACGTATAGCCTTAAAGCAACTATTGGCTATCCATTGCAAGTTTGAAAGGGCAGTCATTCTTTCTGATTCTCAGGCAGACATCCAATCAATTAGCGCTGAGTTGGTCATCCATTAACACCTGAAATACGCCAATGTTAAGAATTCTTGAGAGCTCTCACTTTAAATGCGAAACAAATTGTTCTCCAGTGGGTGCCCGGCCATTGTGGCCTTTGGGGCAATGAACAAGCGGACATCCTTGCAAAAAGAGGTGCCAGCTTATTACAACATCCCAATACAGTCATTTCTCACTGTAGAATTAAACTGTTTTTAAAAATATTATTTACATCTAATGACTTACGAGATCTTGAGAATCGTACAGCTCTAAAGAACTGGAGGAATTTAAGTCCTTCTCTTATTCCTGATAAACCAAGACGTAAGGCAGTTGCGACTTTCCGCCTATCTACAGGACACGACTGCCTTGTCGCTCATTTGAAGCGCATAGGTATCTTAAACGATTCTACTTGCCCACTTTGTGATTCTGGAGAAGTAATGGACAGGGACCATCAGCCTCGTTGTAGGGCTCTTCGACGTTCTGCAGAAAAATCGAGATATTGGGAGGCAAGATCGCTCCTTAGGCAATGACGTCAGTCTTTTGTTCTATGTTATATTGTTCATAATTTGTTTTGTAACTTTATAATAGTCCTCAGTAACTTTTGCCTATCCATTGGAAAAAAAAAAGAAGATAGATCCCGTAATGTTATTGTTACAAAAACTTAACATTGTGGCATGTAAAAAGTAGGTCGTAAAAAATTGGCAAGTTCTTAGTCTACGAATGTACTTTATTTAACGAAAATTCTCGAAACAAATAGTCTATAAAACTGTTACTCGTATTACAAAAGTCGATAATCAATTAATATTGTTGAAATAGTCCAATAAAACAGTCATTCGCACCACAAGTCAAGTAAACAGCGTTAAATATAAAACAAAGGAGAAATTTTGCTAATTCAGGAACAATGATCAATCACTTAAGGCACAATCTCTCATAGACGACCGCTCAACTTGAAGTCTGAACACAAATCGAGCTGTTCGAGAGTGATTTTTCTCTTTTTATTGACTTCTTATGGTATTTTTATATATTTTTTACAGATTTGAAATCTTTAAAATGCACTTTCTCAGTTCGCATTTTCTCATGAATTCATGACCTTTAAAATGCTAAAACTTCTACAGCTATTTACAAAAATACTTAATATATATATATATATATATATATATATATATATTATGTTTAATGGAACCTACTTAAAAAGATTAAGGATGAATTTTGAAATATGTTAATTAGATGTCGAGAAAAAAATTAAAAAGTGCAAGCCAAGATCAAAAAAAAAAAAAAAAAAAAAAAAAGGAAAAAACATGCTTTTTGTTATATTTTTAATATTTTTTCTTTTAAAGCTATTGAAACTCCCGAAATCTTTTAAATAAGTTCTATTAAACATTTAAAAAAAAAATATGAAACTTTTCTTAAATAGCTGTAGAAATTTTAGCATTTTGTAGATCAGAAGTTCATGAAAAAATGCAAACTGAAAAAAAGCAATTTAAAGATTTCAAATATGTAAAAAAAAAAAAAAGAAAACATAAAAATACAGAATATATATTTTATTAAACAAACCTAATACATACTTGCCGACCATCTCATTATGAACCGTACAATATTTAGTACCCGCCTTTCTTTTTCACACCAATAATTTTTTAGAGTAATTTTAGTCTTATTTAATCGTAACAACATTTGGAGAGAATAACTTTAAAAATATAGTGGTGTGAGAAAAGGGGCGTATTTTCAGGGGGCGTTAACTATTTTACGGTTATTAATGAGACGGTTGGCAAGTATGCTAATACTGTTCAATTTATAAATACTTGATGGTAATGTAAATGACTTGATGGATATGAAATATACATAGCTGGCAAGTTTTTTAATTTATTCCGGAATGTTGTTAGCCCCGCCCTTTTTTCTCACCGGAATCTTTTTAGAGTAATACTTTTCATGTTCAATCGTGGTTAAATAATAAAGAAAAATTTTCTACAAATATTACGGTGTGAAAAAAGGGCGGGGCTAGCATCATTCCGGAATAAATTTAAAAACTTGGCAGCTATGGAAATATACATTAGTGATGGCGTCAAAGTCCGTACAGTGCAGGTGGCGTTTCATTTTACGGTATGACAATGCGACTCTCCGCAAGTGAACAGTATCTATAAGCACATCTAAAGAAATGCAATAAACATCGAATATGGGCGTCAAATAGGTCGTAATGACATCATTATGTCAATGACATATTTATTTATTTATTTTCCTGAAAGCTTTAAGGTTGATGACAATAAAAATTAGAACCGACTGCAATTATTACCTATTTTGTACGAGAGTGGCTGTGCATTACTAACTAGCACCTTAATCTAAGTTCACATGCATTGTTCTTCAAGTTTTAATCAATTGCATTTTTTAAAACGTAATTTAGATGCAAAATTTTGAGATTATAAGAATATTTTTTTGGAAAGACTTCCATTTATTTATTTACTTTTCAAAATAGTGTATATTAATTATTAAACTATATTCTTCATTATTTTAGGGAAAAAGGGATCGATTCAATTTTAAAGAAAACAGCAAGAAATCTCATTCGAAAAAGCAAATATTTCATCTCTCGACTAAAAACAATACCACAATAAATCAACATTCACCTAAATCAAGTAAAATGAAACATTTTAAAGGAAGACGTTTCAAAACAAGTACTCCAAAATTCAGTCGTAACAATGAGCATAATAAGAAGCATTTTCAATTAAAGAATATTGCTGTTGCTTCTAATTATTCTTCAGTTCGTAATAATCATCGTAAAGCATTGAAAAATTCTCAAAGAAAACATAACTTTCTGAAATATAATATGCTGAATAATAGTAGAAACTTGAGAACAAGATTAAAATTCAAACAACACCATAAATATCATAATTCGAAATCAGTAAAAGAAAACAGGAGAATGCATAATAATACCATTTTTCATGTGAAAAACAGCTTAAAATCTGCAAAAATTCCAGCGAGATTACCATTAAAAAGTAACTTGCACCAACAAATAAGAAATGTCACAAGTGATATTAATGATCAAATACGAAATTCTAAAAAGAGTGTTACACTGACATCTCAAAAGCAAACTGATAATATAGATTTAGATGAAGAAGAACAAAATTCTATGTTATCAAAAATTGATAGGACACAATCATCTTTCGCTCTTAATAAAGATACTAGTGTATCCAAAACTGAAAGAAATACCACATTGAAAACTACAAATTTAAAAAAACAGAAGGAATTGTCATCAAAATACAGCAACCCGATTATTTTGACAACAACGGACTTACAAACAAGCACTGGCGAGAGTGCAGATTTGGATTTCTTAATGAAAACTAGGGTCGCTTCTAATAATGAAAGATATACAAAATCCGCTTCTCTTGAAAGTAGAAGCACTGAAACAACTTCTGTCAGTGAATCTGAATTTGAAAGTACATCCGAAGTTGCAGATACAATGAAAGATAACAGAGACGAATATTTTTCATTGTTTGAGAATGTCAGTACAGAAACAGTCTTGCACAACGAAATAAAATTTCAAAATGAATCATTCTTTAAAATCGCAACGGAATATGATTTTGTTAATAATGATACAGAAAATCAAGATTTTAAAGTTAATGAAACTACTGGAACAAAAAGAACTAAAACACGTAATGGGGGAAGCAAAAATGCATCTATATATGCAAAATCAGTAACTTCTACAGATTTTGACGTAGGTAATCCAAACTCCATGTCATTACCAGGTGATAGCACAGATACTAACATTAATAATAATTTGGAAACTCAAACTGTATTCGATTCTGATTATAGTATACCAGCCGAAAGAAGCAATACAGAATCAATTACAGGTAACGAATCAGATACTGAGAATAATTTAACAGCTGAAAACATCTCAACAGAAACTTTACTTGAAGATGAAGAAGCAACCTTAAGAGTGGTATCGTTGTCAGAAAACAATTATATCACGAAACGAAAGACTGTTAATGATCGGATGGCATATGACTACCAGTCTACACCAATCACAGATTTGGGCGGTAAAGTTAAAATTAATGATTTAGAATATCCTGTTTTTCGAAAAAGCTTTAATTTTCAACCAACTGTTAAAAATAATTCGATATTTGCAACTCCATCAGTAATACAAAGGTTTGTAACAGCAATACCAGTGTACACTATAAAAGAACCAAACACTTTTAAAGAAAATAATAACCCTACTCGAAGTTCTTTTAAGAGTGAATGGGAAACAGGAGCAACCTTTAAGGGCAACGTTACAAGTGTCTATTCTAATAGTGACATAATCAGCTCCACTAAATTATATGATAATCCTAAATCAAAATTATCAAAAAATTCTGTCGATTATGCTAGCATCACTGAAATCAAAGATAGAGACAATGATAAACCCTATGTAAATGTTGAATATGACATTATAAATGAAACCAGTACTGATATTGAACAGGAGATAGTTAAAATGTTTGAAACAAATACCACTTTATCTAATATTACGAATTTTTACATAAATGTTACGAAGACAGAACTGAAAATCATGGTGCCTATATCTGAAAACGGATCTTTTACGCTTCATGATATAAAACAAAAGCTGATTGAATTCGGAATTTTGAAAAACACAACTTTTCTCAGAAATCGAGTTGAAGAACAGTTCTTACAATTTTCCTTGAGTCAATGGATAATTCAGTGCTATTATCGCCATGTTTTTCTAATATATGTGATTGCCGGAGTGATTCTTTCCATACTGATACTTATCATTTTTGTATGCTGTCTCAGTAAAAGAAAGATGCAAAACACGTTGGAGGATATGCAGAAAAAGGCAACTTTTTATTATGAGCCTTTAAAGCTTTCTAAATCAAGCAGTACAAACTCAAAGAGCAAAACAAATTCAGACAACGACGAGAGTTCTGTTTCAAAATATATAAGCTCAAGTAGTGTAAATAGTTCATGGAATGACGAGATGTCGGATCAATACGAAGATGATGCAAAATCTGTAATTCCGAAAGAAAAAATATATAAAGATTCAAACATGAAAAGAGCGTCGCAAATTTCAACAAACATAGTTGAAAAACAATATATACCAAAAGAGGAAGAAAGAATAGAAATTTACTCCGATGAAAACACTGATGAAACTGATGAAAGTCTTAGAGTGAAAGAGCCCGATAAAAAACAAAACACAGAAGAAAAGAATGTAGTTTCAGATGATATAGAACATGATCTAAAAAATAAAAAATATGCAATCGAAATACCACAGAAAAAAAGTTCTAAAAGTGAAATATTAAGCAGAAATGATGATGATGAAATGGAAGAAAAACACAAAGAAAAGAACGAAACAGAATTTCCTGATTTTGAAATAGAAGATTATCATAAAGTAAAGTCCTTTTCTGAAACTGATGTCAAAGACAATAAAAAAGAATCTGAAATAAATAGCTCAACTTTTTTTGAATCACCCAAAATGAAAGATGATGTAGAAAGAAATACAAATGAGACTTTATTTACAAACAACAAAATGCAGGAGCCATCAGACTTAGAAAAGGATGTCCAACCGTCATCAAAGAGAAGGTTAACAAAGTGGATGCAACGACTGTTCAAGCCTACAAAATCTGAACCTTCTGTCGAAGAAACTAAAGAAAAAAGTTCACTTCGCAAACCTTCAGCAGAAATTGTTAAATCATTTTCGTCAAGAAAACCATCAGTTCTCTATCCTAGCAAACGCAAAAAGACCCAAGAAATAAGAAGTGAAGAAAAGAATCTCGCACCAAATCTAAAAACAGTCATCTCAGAATCTGACTTATCATCGGATGTTTCTTTTCCACCCGTAAATACAGATATACTCAAGGCTAGAATTAGCACTAGTAATCATAGCAAAAATATAGATGATGTGCAAACTCGCAGTAATTTAAACAGATCACTCTACGACACTGATCGTGATATTCAAATGAATAGGAAACAGGAAGAAAACCAGCAGCATAATATTACTGGAAAGAAAAAGAAAAGAAACTCTCCTAAAAACGCAGAAAACCAACCTCGGTCGTCTGAAACATCTTCAAAAGACAGTAAATAGCCTTGTATTACTTCGCAGTGGATATCTAAAGCTGAAAACGTTGTCGAATCTCGAAGAGTACCAACAGCCTGTGAATTGATAAACAAAACAAATAGATAAAAAATTAGTTTTTTTAATTTATTCAAATACCATTTCCAATCAAATACATTGTACTGTTTTATAAGACCATAAAATACTTATTCAAAAAATATTTTCAATTGAATTTCTTTTTATATTTTTTAAGATGTATGCCAGTATTACCAAATGTATAATAATGTGTGATAAATATACAATATTTACACACAAGGAATATATAATAGTGATCGCATGGTAATAAAATGCTATTTTCGTAATTTTGGGGAAGTCAATCTCACAATTTCTACTATTTGTATAAAAATTGTATATTTTTACTTTCCGAACACTATAGTGAGGAAAGTATTGTAATCATGTCAAAAATCCGAATTCGAGATTTTGATGTTTCTATACGTTTTGAGGTCCCCTGAGTCCGTTTTCACTATTTTTACGATGATGTATGTATGTGTGTGTATGTGTGTATGTCTGTGAGTGAACACGCTAGCGTCTAAACGCTTTGTTCGATTAACCTGAAAGTTGGTACGCATATTGTAAGCCACCATAGTACTAACCCTATAGTTTTTGGTGAATCTAGCACTTATAGTTTTTTTACAGGGACACAAAGAAAAATTCTTTATCATTATGGCCTATGGGAGCAAAATCTTAAAAGTGCGATAGCATCTAAACGCCTTATTCAATTGAGCAAAAATTTTATACACATATTATAGATCACAAATACTCAATCTGTATAGATTTTGGAGAATCTAGCACTTATAGTTTTTTTACAGGGAAACAAAGAAAAATTCTTTATCATTATGCCTATGGGGCCAAATTTTTAAAAATGTGATAGCGTCTAAACGCCTTATTAATCTGAGCAAAAAATTTGTACACATGTTATAGATCACAGTTGAACTAACTGTATAGATTTTGGTGAATCTAGCACTTACAGTTTTTTTACAGGGACACAAAGAAAAATTCTTTATCATTATGGCCTATGGGACTAAATTTTAAAAAGTACGATAGCATCTAAACGCCTTATTGAATTCAGCTGAAAATTTATATGAGTATTATAAATCACTGTTGCACTAACTATAAGCATTTTGGTGAATCTAGCATTTATAGGTTTTTACAGGGACACAACGAAAATTTCTTTATCATTATGATCTATGGGCTCAAAGTTCAGTAGCGTTAAATAAAACAACGTGTAATAGATGGAGAAAAATACTCAAACACTCTATTATGGTTTTCTCTCTTTTGTTTGTTTAACAACTACTCTTTCTTTACTTTATCTACAAAACTGTTAATTACTCAATGTTCGGAAAGTCGAGTGGAGTCACTCCAGATTTTTATGTTTGATTCTTTCTGGTACATTTTTTCGGGGAAGATTTTTAAAAAGTAACATTGCATCCACTTTCATAATTATAAATACTTTCGTATATTTTAAACAAAAAACATTAACATCACATCTATTCTTTTAATTTAAAGAATAAATTTACGCTTTCACGTTCGCATAATTTTCTGTTTTGAAGAGTAAGTTACACAAAACAATATATTATTTAACAAAAGAAATTTACGTATACGTGTTTAAATCATTTAAATTTTACCTCAGAAATTGATGCGGTAAATGAACTGGCGCTTATACGTCGACTACATATTGGGTGTTCAAGTGGAGAGCACTTCAGTGGCGGATTTAAGGGGGGGGGGCTAGGGGTTGAAAAAACACTGACATTCACAATTGAATATTGCAATTGTAAATTTTTTATTGGTCTAAAATAACACTTTGAAAAATCTTAGCACCCCCCCCCCCCCCAAATTCAAGTTCTGGATACGCCACTGCTCCACTTATCGTCCCCAGAAGCTAGAGCCAATGTTATTCTATGGAGAATTCCGCCCCGTTATAACTTTTTAACTAATATATATTTTTAAATTCAGTTTTCACATTCAGAAACTTCACAACTATTAAACAATTAATCGCTTTCTAAAAATTATTTTTTAAAATTTTTAATATTTTATTTTGAGTTTGTAAAATGTAAATTTTCACAATGTAAAATTTTTCCTTTTTGAGCTTAAAAATTAAATTTTAAAAATAAAGAAAATCAATTTTTAGAAAGCGATAACTTGTTTAATAGTTGTGAAGTTTCGGAAAATGAAAACGGAATTTAAAAATATGTAATTAGGTAATGAATTATAATGGGACAAAATTTCCCATAGAATAACATTGGCTTCGGCTTTCGGAGACGATGGGTAGAGAGTCCCCTTAATAGGTTAAGGACTTGAGACCACTGTAAGTTTCATATAAAAGCTTATATTTCCGTTTAATATTTATAAATTGAACTATATTAGGTTTGTTCAATAAAATATATATTTAGGCCTCAATTCTTATGGTTTGTGATATATTTTTTACAGATTTGAAATATTTAAATTGCGTTTTATCAATTTGCATTTTTTCATATATTGTGACCTTCAAAATGTGAAAATTTCTACAGATATTTAAGAAAAGACTTAGTATTTATTTTGGATGTTTAATAAAACCTACTTGAAAGAATTAGGGATGGATTTTGCAATACCTTTAAAAGGAAAAAATATTAATATTTAAAAACAAAATAAAGAATTTTTTTTTCCTTCAAAATTTTACACAGACATGCACTTTTTAAATTCTTTCTCAAAAACTAATTAATAAATTTCAAAATCCATCTGTTATTCTTCTAAATAGGTTATATTAAACATCCAAAACAATATTAAGTCTTTTCTTAAATACCTGCATAGAAGCTTTAACATTTGAAGATCATGAATTCATGAAAAAATAAAATCTGGAGTGACTCCACTCGACTTTCCGAACATTGAGTAATTAACAGTTTTTTAGATAAAGTAAAGAAAGAGGAGTTGTTAAACAAACAAAAGAGAGAAAACCATAATAGAGTGTTTGGGTATTTTTCTCCATATATTACTTGATGTTTTATTTATCGCTACTGAACTTTGAGCCCATAGATCATAATGGTAAAGAATTTTTTGTTGTGTCCCTGTAAAAACCTATAAATGCTAGATTCACCAAAATGCTTATAGTTAGTGCAACAGTGATTTATAATATTCATATACATTTTCAGCTCAATTGAACAAGGCGTTTAGATGTTATCGCACTTTTAAAAATTTGGTCCCATAGGCCATAATGATAAAGAATTTTTCTTTGTGTCCCTGTAAAAAAACTGTAAGTGTTAAATTCATCAAAATCTATGTAGTTGGTGCAACTGTGACCTATAACATGTTTACAAATTTTTTGCTCAGATTAATAAGGCGTTTAGACGCTATCACACTTTTAAAAATTTGGCCCCATAGGCCATAATGATAAAGAATTTTTCTTTGTGCCCCTGTAAAAAAACTGTCAGTGCTAAATTCACCAAAATCTATACAGTTCGTGCAACTGTGACCTATAACATGTGTACGAATTTTTTGCTCAAATTAATAAAGCGTTTAGACGCTATCGCACCTTTAAAAAATTGGCCCCATAGGCCATAACGATAAAGAATTTTTCCTGGTGTCCCTGTAAAAAAAAACTATAAGTGCTAGATTCACCAAAATCAATAGGGTTCCTACTATGGTGACTTACAATATACGTACCAACTTTCAGCTTATCCGAACAAAGCGTTTAGACGCTAGCGTGTTCACTCACAGTCATACACACACACACATACATACACACATACACACACACATACATACATCATCGTAAAAATAGTGAAAACTTTCTCATGGGACCTCGAAACGTATAAAAACATCAAAATCTCAAATTCGGATTTTTGACATGATTACAATACTTTCCTCACTATAGTGTTCGGAAAGTAATAAACTGAGGAAACGCAATTTTAAAATTTCAAATCTGTTAAAAATACATTTAAAAAAAACCATAAGAATTGTTGTCTGAATATATATTTTATTGAGCAAACCTAATATAGTCAATTTATAAATATTAAATGAGAATATAAGCTTTTACAAGAAACCTTGAGTATGCAAAGTCCCCTTAAACATAAATACGCAAAATCCAAACAATGCATTTGTTTTACAAGAATGCCTAAAGGCGAGGATCATTATTATTACATAGGGTTACATGGGTTTCAAAGCACATATATTCTCTCTCTCTCTCTTTCTTTCTTTCTCTTTAATTTTCAGCATATAAAAGAGCAAAACATTTAAATAATATTTTAAAAAATTTACATTAAATAATTGAAAAATTCAGCCGGTAGGTCCTGGTTTCCAGAGACCAGAACCAGGACCTACCAAGGTGTGCTCGTAGTGGTCAGGAAAACTCATAATAGCTTTGTCTGGAATTTAAAAAACAAATTGTTCTATTAGTAGAACGTTTGAACATTTAAAAAAAAAAATGTACACTGTAAAAAATTAGCCTTTTTTGTTGCCAGAAATTCTCTGTAATTTGAGAAAATACGCGTAATTTACGAAAAAATTACGTTGCCAGAACGTATTTTCTCAAATTACAGAGAATTTCTGGCAACAAAAAAGGCAATTTTTTTACAGTGTAATTTGAATTTTTGGTAGAGCTGTATGCAAATCAGTACAATTTTCGATACATTTTACTCTACGTATAGCCTTTTAAAACAGTTGTAATCGAAATGAAAGGGAAAAAAAAAAACTTCGTTCAATCACTGGATACTTCTATTTTGAAGAAGTCTGTAAAATTTTAATACGATCGGTGCATTAATTTCTGAGACATTGCGTCCACTGACTCCAAAAATAGTGTTTTCAGGAAAAAAAAAAGCGATTAAAGTTTTAATTAGATATGAAGCAAACCCAATGAGAGAAATTTCCAAAGGCTACTCCTATGCGGTAAAAAAAAAAAAAAAAAAAAAATCCCGTAAGATTACGGGGAAAGCCAACACCTTAGAAGGTATTGGGAAAGCCCGGCAGCAGAGATTCCAGACAAAACCCATAAAAAAAACGTTGGTTTTACGAGCAAAATGTTTTTTTACAGGCATGTAACGTAATTTAAGGTTATTATATACTTAATTTACAGTCTAAGCGTTTCTTTTAAGAGGCTTTGTCTGGAATCTTTGCTGCCGGGCTTTCCCCGTAATCTTACGGGATTTTTTTTACAGCGTAGAATTTTTTTTTTTTTTTTTTTTTTTTTTTTTTTGAACTTTGGGATAGTATTCTAGACATATTGTACTATTAGATTGAAAATAAATAAATAAATAAAAATGAAATTTTTAAACTTATGTAACCCCTGAAACGAAAATTATCTTTTCCTGTCCTCACTGTGTTAATATTATTTTTATTCAAATACGAAATCAATAGTTGCCCAAATGCAAGTCTCAGAATAAATAAATAAATAACAATAAAAAATATCGACAATAGGATTGGGAATATTGCAGATTATAGCACGACTCACACAAAAACTTATCAATTTTTATATTGCTTCATATTCCCTTTCTCCCTTTTCACAAGATCTCTTTAAACAGGAACAATAATAACAACCCTCCTCAGTCTCGAGCACTCTTGCGGGAGATAAAAGCCTCCATATTTCTCTATAACCCCGTTTTTGATCATCCTCTTCAGTTTACTGGTTGGCAAGTTCACATTATACTGTAGTGTATTATGGATTTGGATTTCCCACAGTGAGTGAAAGTTACAAGAAAATCCATTCATTGCTCATAAAATATTCTCAACCCTTTAATGTTCACTATATATTTTATTTTGAAAATTGCTAAACTATTTTCAAAAATGGCGCTTAGGCACACAGCTGGTGATAAATGGGTAAAAAATAAAAATAGCATTTTTAATTTCCGGGAATTTTTTTCTAAACATCTGTATTGTTACAAAATTGTAAATAATTGTGTTTATTTTGTATAAATTCTTTCAAAGAGGCTTAGTGAGTTGATAAAGTGCTAATTTTGTGCATTTCTAGTCGCTTTTGCGTTAAAATAGCCTTATTTTCCCTTAAAAACGCATTAAAAAGCCCCAATAAGGCAGGTAATGTATTTGGCGACTTTTTCCCACCTTGGCGAGAAAATCCTTATTTGGGATATACCAAATATGGAAGCTATAATCTCATTGGCTGATGAGATACGGAAATTTCTGGAAATTTCCACACTTTTCTACAGGGGTATATAAGGGTTTTTTTTTTTTTTTTCACCAAGGCAGTCAGTTCAGTTCAGTTCAGTCTGAGATCAGCTTCTGTCAATGTTGCATTGCTTTGAGCCTCTTTGAAAGAGACTTGCTTTATGTGTTATTGCTATATAGTTTGTACTGTGGATTTGCTATTGACAGCTGTTGTTTAAGCTGTGTTTACTGGTTGAATTGAAGCTGATACTTGGTTTATAGACCCGTATTTTTCTGGAACTTTCTGTGAATAAATTATTGAATTTTTGTGAGTTTCGCCTTTCATTCTCGGACAACTCACGAACCCCCAAGTACGCAACAGTATGTTAATCTGATAAAAATCAAATAATAATTACATAACTTTGTAAATAAACACTGTAAATTATAAAAATTTCGCAACCAGGAACTTAAGGCATGGGTACATGGGGCACGTCACACAACAGCCCATGTCACTCAAATTTATTAAAGCACTAAATCTGTAAATGAAATTTTAAAATTTGTCATTACTTTTATGTTTAACTATAGAAAAATGTAAATATAACTATGCTGTATTTGAAATAAGAGAAGTGGTTTAAAAAAAAAAGTAACCACTGCTTAATAAATTCACTGGGTAATAAAATCAGCCACTTAATCTGATCAAATTGCTAAGACCGGAATCAAATCAATCCAAACTACTTTTAAAACCGCTACTTAATAAAATCATCATCACAACCCTCCTCAGTCTCGAGCACTGTTGTAGGAGATAAAAGCCTCCATATTTCTCTATAACCCGGTTTTTGATCATCGTCTTTATGCTTAAGTATTAAACTAAAAAAATTGTCTTCAGCAGCAAATACTTTATTTTTGTACGCTTAACAAATTTTTATTAACACTGTGATTTATTTTTTATTTTTTAAAGGAAAAAGAAAATAAAACACAGCAATCCCTCCGTTATCTCTTTTTGTAGAATATTTTGCACTTGCAGCATAATTACAAATTAAACATGCACCATCACTTGTCTTTGTAACAATTTTACAGAATGTATTTTTCAAAGCGCGGTACACTGTTAAAAATTTCAACAGAAAACTCTGTGTAATCTATTAGTCTTACGTAAAATTACACAGAAAAACAAACGGAGATGTTAAAAAACTTATTTTATACATTCACTTTAATAACTAATATTAATTCAATTAATTATTGGTTGAGAATATATTTCGGACTTGGAATGCTTTTTCTAAAGTAGAAACAGTCATTTTTAATTTTAGTTAAATAATTAAATAATAAAATTAGGTAAAAATACAGAATAAAGATTGAGAATCTCGATTATTCACTTTTAACTAAGAATTACTGTAAATTTACAGAGACTCTGGATAAATATTTACATTAAATTTACAGAAATTTTTAACAGTATGATATAAATTTGATTTGGTTCGCAAATGATATATATATATATATATATATATATATATATATATTTTTTTTTAATTATTAAAAGACAATTTTTAGTCCTTATTTAAAAAAAAATACTAAGAAGCAAAAGGTTTAAACTGAAATATATTGAATTTAAAGAAAAGTGTGAACTTTTTTTGCAAAATAATAATGATTTTCCTCAAAGGAAAGCGCATCAGAACTTGAGATGTGCTTAATTTACTTATTTTGAAGGAACAATTAATCTGTCAAAAATTAATTAATAATATTGTTTATTTATTCCATTATTTGTTACCTTTTGAAATTTCTTTCCAAATTCTGAAAAGCAGCACCTTTTTCTTGAGTGCAAAAACGTTCACCGGATATAAAAATCAGTCGCTTAATAAAATCACTTTGGCTCAGAACGAATATGATTTAAATAAGCGGAGGGTACTGTAGGTCTTTTTTTTTTTTTTTTTTTTTTTTTTTTACGTTTGTTTATATTATTATCTATGACTTCATTAGCATGGGTGTCATTTTACACTACCTTTTCATAAATGACCGGGCACTTTTGATTTCAGACATTTTTTCAAATATCTTAAAAAGCACTTGACAAATCATCATCTTGAAACTTCAGGAGTGTAAATAACATGTTACATAAACCTCATGTATTTCAGTGAAAGTTCTGCCCCGAAAATAAAAGGGGACTACTAAAAAATCAAATTTAAATAGAAATGTTTGGGATCACCCTGTAAAATGTAATACTTGAAATGCAATCTGACTGTAGTATGTGATTATGAGTCCCCTTCTTATTCTCTGTATAATTTTTTTATGAGGCTACTACATATATTCATTGTGATATAACGCTTTCTTTAAAAAATTGCAAAAAAAATTGTCACTTTTTTAACTATAAGACACAAGGTATTAAGGTTCAAATCCATTTTCAGGAAACTTGTCACAGCATTATAGGCACAGCATACTGCAATTCTCTTATTCCAAAAATAAATAATAATGTTTTACTTTTTTAATAGGTCACTTCTAGCTACAGTAGAGCCTTGCTTATTTGAGGTTATGTGGACCAAGGGGGCCTCAGATAAGACTGACTCTATCATAAACCAAGGGGGGAAGCGGTAAACCTTAGAATGAATGAAAGCGTAGTTAATGAAGTATCTACCACATATTTACATACCTGCCAACATTCTAATTAATATTCAGTAGTATTGATAAGTTCCCACCTCTTTATTCACAACGCTTATTTTACCATGCTTTTATTAACTTCTAATTCTTGTTTGTTTGTCCGGTACAAATCTTGCAATCGAACTTTAACTAACTTCCCTACTAGCTAGACATTTGAAACTTTCATAGTAG
Source organism: Salticus scenicus (assembly GCA_963930645.1). NCBI lineage: Eukaryota > Metazoa > Arthropoda > Arachnida > Araneae > Salticidae > Salticus > Salticus scenicus. The sequence continues at coordinate 121,334,355 of OZ005658.1, read as the reverse complement.
CTCACAACCCGGTGACAACACAATACTTCGAAGTCCGATTTTCGAATTTTTGATTAGGTTTCTTATTATTAATTAAAATATGAAAATAATAACATCCTAATAGCGTTAAAATAGCCATTAAAATATTAGCTATAGTTTAATTGTTGCCAAAAAAATTTATGAGTTCATTTTCTTTCGACATAAAAATAAGTACATTTAATTAAGAGGACTCTCTACTTATCGTTTCCAGAAGCCAAAGCCAATGTTATTCTATGGAGAATTTTGCCCCCTCATAGCTCATTAACTAATACATATTTTTAAATTCCGTTTTCATGTTAAGAAAGTTCACAACTATTAAACAGTTTATTGCTTTCTACAATTTTATCTTTTAAATTTTTAATATTTTATTTTGGGGTTGAAAATTACGAATTTTCAAACTGTGAAATTTTGCATTTTTGAGCTTAAAAATTAAAAATATCAATTTTTAGAAAGCGATAAAATTTTTAACAGTTGTGAATTTTCTGAATGTGAAAACAGAATTTAAAAATATGTATTAGCTAATGAATTATAACAGGGCAAAATTCCCCATAGAATAACATTGGTTTCGGCTTTCAGAAAGTTAAATCATGCATCTCACAAACATTGACGTCAATATCACTTTAAAAAATTTATGCACATTGATAAGAGCTCTATGATTCATCAGAAAATTTAAAACATGGTATATAAAAAGTTTTTTTTTTTTAATCTTATAATTATTATTCATTTATTTATTTAAAGTATACGCTGTCGAATAAAATTTTTATTTAAAATAGATGGAAGTAAAAATATTTTGGAAATAAAGAGACCAACCGACAGCGCATTCTCAGTAATAATCAATATATAATTTTATATACTGGGAAAAAAAGCTTCTATTGTGATTTATATAGCAAATATCAAATGAATATGTTCATTTTTCACAGAAACGTTAAACGGATAATATTTTATTGCAACGTTCTGCACTGACGACAGATGCAAGTTCTTCAGTTTGATGAAAGATTGAAGTTATGAAGTTTTAGTTTATGTTAGGTAAAGACTAAAGAGGGGTGACAAGTGAATCCTTACAAAATCCCTCTTGATAGAAAGTTAATGAAATTTTAATCTTGCTTATGTCTGAGTTCCTGATGGAGGGGATAAATACGGCCGTCGAATATACAGACAGTATAACACAGTAAATGAAACAATTTTACAGAACATTGCCATTTCTACAGAATTTCATTCTAGCACCTCGAAACAAGTATTTATTCTTCCACCGATAGAAATATTTCTGGAGGTATACTACTGAGAATGTTGAAAATCGTAGTTTAGGTATGCAATGCAACAACAATCATTTACAGATGCAATATTTTCTGTGTATTTCCTTTCGAATTTTATGTTTTATTAGCAAGCTTTACCCGCTTCGCTGGTCACTATTTTTAAACGAATTCTTAAAATTCCATGTCAATATTAACGGGAAAAAAAATCATTGAAATCAGTCGAAACATTAATTAATTTTTTTGCTAACTTTGGTCGAAGTTTTCCCGTCCGCAACTTGACGAATCAATGTGAATTTTGCAAAATCACTTTGTACTACGTGTCGGATACGCACAACCAGCCCACCATCACAAATGATCTTTCTAGAATGATTTGGAGCACAGTTACGCATAGACATGTTTTTTCCTCTCCACCCCAGGGGGATGTAGAGACAGATTTCGCAAAATTCCTTTATAGTGTGCGTTGATCACGCATGACCAATCGACAAATCAAAAAAATTCCCAAGATAATTTGAAGCTCTTAAAAACGTGTTTTTGTCCCCTCCATCTCCTCCTTGCCCTTAAAAGGGGGAGGGAGAAGTGGAAAATTTCGCAAAATCCCTTTATAGTGCATTTTAGGTACCATAACCAACCCACACATAAAAATTAATCTTACTCAGATATTTTGAAGCAAAGTCTAAACGTGTTTATTGCCCTCCACCCGCTCGCAAGGGGAAAAGGGGGTAATTTCACAAAATTCGATTACAATGGGTGTTAGATACACATAAACAACCCACATATCAAAATTCGTAACTTCAGCTCCTATAGATTCCCCAGAACAAATTTAGTGCTAAAAAAGAGATCTCGAATTTGCCCTTCTTGTAACTCCCCTTCCCCTAAAATCAAAAACCGCCAAAAAAAAAAAAAAAAAAAAAAAGAGAGAGATATTTTAAAAATATCCTCAAGAAGACGCAAGGCCGTTTTCAACACCTTTGTACAATCATTAGAAAAATTCTACTAAAAAAATCCGTATTTTGCGAAAATTTCCCCGAAAATCACGTTTTTCCCCTCCCCCACCCATTTAAAAATCAAAAATTCCAAAATCGCAGGTTTTTTTTTTTTTTTTTTTTTTTTTTTGTACTCAAGTGTAATCTCCTAGTGGGAAATTTCTTCACCGTAAAGTATTTGGGAGCCGAGTTATGCATATACTTTGCCTCTTGTTTCGCAGAGGGAGTACATAAGGGAATTTTGCAAACCTCCATCTTGGTGGGGGTCATGGTCCTAAAACTAACCTGCACACCAAAATTTGTGACTCCTATAGAATCGCCATGTTGATTCAGGGAGTTTATTCTTTTATATAGGGAGACATAAGCTTTTAAAATACATTTTAACCGTTTGAGGGGATAGGTAATTTATACTCATTTAATTGTAAATGCACCAGAAACTACAAAAAAGAAAAAAAAAAGAGCGAAGAAATATAGTACTTAAATAAAAAAAATTCGGGGATGAATTTTTGAAGTTGGAAATTAGTAATAGCGTTCGCGTAGCACAAACACTGCGCGTTAAAGGGTTAAGGCTGCACATCAGTCAGCTACACCCTTTCTTCCTTCCCGTGTACTGCTATGGTATCTTCGCTGCTTGGTGTTATAAGAATGTTTCATTCAAAAATGAAGTTTTTGAATTCTGTTTTTTGCACATTACTCTTTGAACGTCTCCTTTTAACTTAGCATTTTTTCCCCAATAAATTTAAATATATTATTCTATTAACTGAACTTCTAATTTTCTATCTTTAAAAGAAATATTTATTTATTTTATGTGTAATACACTAAAAAACGACATGTTCAAAGAGTAATAAAACTTCATTTTTTAATGAGATATCTGTAATACGAAAAGCAACAAAAATCCTACAGAATTACATGGGAAGGAAGAAAGGGTAAATTTGCAGCCTTAAAGGCATTTTGTAATCATATTTTTGCTTTCTCTTCCCATGTATGGCAGAAAAAGTTATTGTTTTTAGGTCGAATTTTCGAACTTAATTTTTGATATATTTCAACGTCATTTGGCCGTCTGAATCTGAAAAACAGGTTTTTAGTCTGTAGAGGATTTTTAATTGTCGCATATAAAATAAGCCTTTTGTTTAAATTATTAGACGTATTCATACAATTTTCAAAATTTGAAAAAAAAAAAAAAAAAAGAAATCTTTATTTTTTTCCACATTGTACATACTTCAATGAAATTTACATTTTTCTCTGTAAAAAATATATATATATATATATATATATATATATATATATATTGTAAGTCAGTACAATGCGTTTCAGCTGTAGTAGGATTTTAGTTGTACATTTAATTCATGTAAAATAATCGAGTTTTGATGGGTACATACTAGTAGTATAAAGCTGCTAGTTAAATTTAATAATTATGTATTTATTTCTAATCGCCTAAAGTAAAAATTAGTTTGCAAGATTTTAATATTTATAATCTGAAATTGGTTTTCTACATGTTTTAATAGTTTTATTCACAAATACTAATTTTTACTTTCTCTTACTCATATAATGGATTGGATTTGGGAGTAAGGTCGATGACTGCTCTAGGTTGAGAGGCGAGTGCCCTCCTTGTGTGTGTGTGTGGGGGGGGGGTCTTTCTAAGGAGTTCTAGCCCGTATTTACGCAAGTTTCGGAGAAAATCATGGAAAACTCCGAACGGCTAGACCGACGAGTGCGATCTGTGATCGAACGCGGCACCTCACATCTACCAGCTTTGAACGCAGAACCGCTGGTGGGCCTCCCATATAATGGTATAAAAAGTATTGTTTTTAGGAAAATATTTTGAATTTGAGATTTTCTTATATTTACAAGTTTTAAGGTCCCCTGAGTCTGAAAATCAAGTTTTTGGCAGCCGGTCTGTGTGTCTGTTATCAGCCTATCTCAAGTACAAATAGTAACAGAAAGTCAAAATTTGATATTCTAAACCCGTATCATATGGGGAAGCTACACTAAACCTTTTTGATGAAATTAAGCAAATAGTTTGTGTACAGGAACATCCAAAATAATTCAAATGCATTATGTTTGTGGGTGAAATTTCTGATAGGTACAGTTTAACACCTTTAGATTACACTAAACAAAATAATTTTTTTTCTATGTGCATAAAAGTATCGAATATAATATGAAAATCATTTACCATTCGTTTACAGGGCCACACAGAAGAATTCAGATATATTAAGACCATACTTTGAAAGTACTGAAATTGCATTTCAAATTGCGTTATGTGTTTTTCACACTGTGCTAAATTTAAATACACTATGTGTTGTGTATATAATTTATCGATAACATACAGGGCTACAAAAGATTGAGTGAATACGCTCTACACTACTACAAATATAATTAAAGGAAGTGCTTTACGAAATTTTAACAAATCCAGGAAAATTACTGTGGAATGGCGTTTACTTTCTTGTACACTGTGGTAAACAAAATATTAGTAAGGATTTCAAATTTCAATGCTGATTTTTTGCTATAATTAAGCGTATTGGGGTGCCCTTAATATAAAAATCAAGTTTTTAACCGTTTATCAGTGTATCTCACTTTTATCAATATAACATAAATTCACATAATTGCAAGAAATTAAAATTAGATAATTTGAAGATCATAGCGGTTACCATTTGAAAATTTTAATAAAGATTAATAAGCTTCAAGGAGTGATGTCAGTGAATTTGTCTGAATAATTTTGAAGAAACTTTTTAATTTAATGACACCCTTAAATTTTAATGAATGTATGTACTATGCACAATCAGGGGGCGATAGCCCACCACAAGCAGAAACATTATGTGTTTCTAAAACTGTTTTTAAAGTACTTTTTTTACAGCATTTGTCACCTTAGTATATAATGTCCTTATGATAATCAAATGCAGAGTAAGAGAAAGTCGTGTTAGTGATGCACCATTTTCTTCTTCTTCCCTAGATGTATAAGAAAACATTTCATAGTTTATGAGAGATATTTGATTTGATTTGATTATTATTATTTTTGTACCAGAATTAATTCAAATATTCATTTTCTTTCTTTCTTTTTTAATTATATTACTTTCTTCTACATTCAATACAAAAAAGTATTGGACTCGTAAAAATTTGTGACCTCGGGTTTTTGATGGATTTACACGTTTTGAGAGTTGTAGAACACGATTTGACCATTTTTACTTTCTTCTATCTTCAATAGAAGAAAGTATTGGATTCGTAAAAATTTTCGATTTCGGGTTTTTGATGGATTTACACGTTTTGAGAGTTGTAGAACACGATTTTACCATTTTTAGAAAATGTCTGTCTGTCTGTGTGTGTGTGTGTGACAAAATTTTGTGGCAACTGTATCTCTGGAACTACTGCACAGAATTTCATACAAATTGGTATGTAGTTGCACCTTGACATAAATTAGTGCCTATCAACTTTTGGTAAAAATCGTCTTACAGGTTGCGTTGCCATCCCGCTTTTTCTAAATTTTCAACAGGGTGATAAAGGCAAAAATTTTCAAGATGGGTATCTTTCGAAAGGTCTCGTCAGTACCTTTAAAACGAATGGTTGAACTATAAATCTGTGATAATTTAAAACAAAGTTATCGATTTTTTTTACTTTTTACGAAAAAAAAACTTAGAAAAAAATCTTTTTTTTTTTTCTCTCTCCCCTTAATTTTATCAAACTCCCACGGTTTCCGTGTTCTGACAAACTTTAACATATTTTTGTATTTTTCCCCTAATTTTGTCAAAGTTCCACGGTTTCCGTGTTTTGACAAACTTTGACAAAATTTTGGGTAAAATGTGAAAATTATTCTAAATTTGTCAAAACACGGAAACCGTGGGACTTTGACAAAATTGGGGGGAAAATGCAAAAATTTGTTTAAGTTTGTCAGAACACGGAAACCGTGGGAGTTTGATAGAATTAAGGGGAGAGGAAAGTTTGGGTAAAATGTGAAAATTTGTTGAAGTCCCACTTTTTTTTTTTTTTTTCCTCTCCCCTTAATTCTATCAAACTCCCACGGTTTCCGTGTTCTGACAAACTTAAACTAATTTTTGCTTTTTTCCCCTAATTTTGTAAAAGTCCCACGGTTTCCGTGTTTTGACAAACTTAGAATAATTTTCATATTTTACCCAAAATTTTGTCAAAGTCCCACTTTTTTTTTTTTTTTTTTAATTATTGTTGCTGAATGAATTTGTATAGGAAAAGATAGAAGAAAGTCATGTGGTGGCCACAACATACTAGTTAGAAAATGTCTGTCTCTGTGCGTGTGTGTGACAAAATTTTGTGCATGGCAACTGTTTCTCAGGAACTACTGCACAGAATTTCACACAAATCGGTATGTAGATGCACCTTCACATAAATTAGTGCCTATCAACTTTTGGTAAAAATTGTCTCACAGGTTGCGTTGCCATCTCGCTTTTTCTAAATTTTTAACATGGTGATATAGGACAAAATTTTGTATAAATGTGCATAAAGAGAATTATTTTTTAGTAATCATTATAAAATTTACAAGAATTATTTATAACAGAGATAGTCAAATGGGAAAAAAAATTTGTATGTGTAAGAGCCTCGCCCCCCCCCCCCCTTGGGGGTGAAGTCCCCCCTCGAGGGGAGTAAATTTTCATGATGGGTATCTTTCATAAGAGCTCGTCAATACCTTTAAAACGAATGGTTGAACCATCGATCTGCGATAATTCAAAATAAAGTTATCGGTTTTCTTCATTTTTAACAAAAAAAAAAAAAAAAATGTTTAATATTGACAATAAAATTGACTTTTTTTGGATATTTAGTTTTATACTACTTCTCTAATATGGAAGTCGTCTGCATTATCATGGAAGATAGTTTTTTAAATAATAATTTTAATAAATTATTTTTACTGAGTGAATTTGTATAGGAAAATATAGAAGAAAGTCATGTGGGGGCCACAACATACTAGTTTTGTAATGTTAAAAAGTCTTCCATTGTCTATACATGATTTTTAATTTCTTTATATATTATTGATTTTCATTTTCACTTTTCAAAAATAGCATTCACTCTATTCTTCTCTAACTCACTCTCGCTCACACTAAAACTACATCCCATAATGTGGGAAAGTGTTTCAAAATTTATGAGTAATGCACAATTTTACATTCTTGATTTTAAAAAGAACATTCATTCAATCATTTTTCGACTAACACTCACTTTTACTATGACTTTAAAACATAACATGGGTAAGAGATTTATAATTTATACGGTCTATTGCAAATGGTGATGATGCTTCTTCCTGGCTGAAAGTAAAAGAACTTTCTCTAATCCTAATTATTAATTTAATTCTGGCATATGAATCAAAATAAAAGGAAATGTTAAGCTTATAGGAATGTGAAAATAGGTAATTCAAGAAAAACAAGCGAATAAAAATCGTATAATCATTTATATTAACCAATATGCCACAATAAATTGACGGGCGATATCTGTAGGACAAAAGTCAGAACATTTTAAGACAGTTATACATAATTTAAACCAGTGGTCGCCAATCTGTTCTACTTCACTGACCACTAAATACACATTTTAAAATCTTACCCATCACTATATTTATAAATTTGAAATTTTACTATATTATTTTTCTTGTTATTTAATATATTTTATTGTTTTGCGTTGTATTTTATTATTGTATATGTGCAAATAAGTTTTAGAAATAAGAAATTTTAAGGTTACTTATTACCATATTAATTTTTACTTTCTTCTATATGTAATATAGAGAAAGTATTGGATTCGCGAAAATTTTCGACCTCCGTTTGACAGATCTAGACGTTTTGGGATGTCCTGAACACGAATTGATAGTTTTTAGAAAATGTCTGTCTGTGTGTCTGTATCATTTTTTTGTGGACGCTGTATCTCACGAACCAATGAATGAAATTTAACCAAACTTGGTATTTAGTTGCACCCTGACATGAACTGGTGCCCATTAGATTTGGGGATCAATAGCTCAACAGGTGGCGCTGTGATCGCATTTTATGAAAATTTTTAACATGGCAGCAAAGGACAAAATTCTGTATAAATGAGCATAATGAGAGTTATTTTAAACTTGTGATTGTAAAATTAATATGAATTATTGATAATAGTAGTAGATAACTAGGAAAAAAAATTTGTGCATGGGGGGGCATCGGTTCCCCCCTGGGGGGGAAGTACCCCCCGGGGGGGGGTTAAATTTTGAAGATGGGTATCATTCGAAAGATCTCGTCAATACCTTTAAAACGAATGGTTGAACCATAAATCTGTGATAATTTAAAACAAAGTTATCGATTTTTTTTACTTTTAACAAAAAAAAAAAAAAAAAATTTGCATATTTTTTTTTTTTTTTTTTTTTAAATATTGTTAGTGATTGAATATGTATTAATTTTTACAAAAAAAAAACTAAAAAAAAAAAAAAAAAATTTTTTTTTTTTTTTTAAATATTGTTACTGATTGAATATGTATAGGAAAATATAGAAGAAAGTCTTGTGGTGGCCACAACATACTAGTTTATTTTGGCTAAAATTTAGGAATTTGACATTAATGTGTCGATAAAAAAAAAACTGTTAAAAAAAGCTATAATGGAAGGGTCGAATTCTTACAGAAAAGAAGGTAGGATTTTCTTAGGATTTAAAGAGAAACAAGAACATTTAGTGTGAATTGCTAAATGAAAATTGAAATTAGAAAAACTTCGGTTGCATTCGGCTGAGACAGTCAGTGTGAAACTAGTTTGAAAAAAAAAAAAAAAGTGTTTCTTTATGTTGATAAATACTTTTTTAATAGTGTCACATTATGTTATACTTTTTCTTATGTTTTTGTATTATTGCTACCACTACAATATGTATCAGGCTAAGCACGTTGAACATTCAAACCTACAAAAAGAACAAATAAATTAATAAAATAGAATAAACTAGTAAATAAAGGAAAATGCCATCACTCCTCCTTGTAGACAATAAAACAGACCAAGTTTTTCATGGAATATTTTCTACCTCTGGATGAGTTTCTACAAACTTGCACGCAAGCCTGGGGCAACGTCGTCTTGGAGGGGGGGGGGGATGTGAAAGGATAAAAGAATTAAAATTTTAAATTATTATTTTAAATTAATATTGAGTGATAATTCAAAGAAAATCCCATCAAAAATTCTTAACTTGAAATTAATTCTAAAGATTCCCCTGTAAAATTAGTTTTATGACAATGCACGTTCATAATGCAAAAGTCAGAAAATTCAACTTTTTTAGGCAGAGGAGGCGTGAAGGTTAGCGCCGAAAGTGGGTATTATTTAAAAGAGAGCACACGGGGATTGAGGCTTCTCTTCGTATGTTGTCTTGCCAAATTAACTTACGTAAAATAACATTGCTGCCACTCAATAAAGACTTCAAAAATAGTCGCTTTAGTTGCATTACATGTGAAAAACTAGTATGTTGTGGCCATCACAAGACTTTCTTCTATATTTTCCTATACAAATTCACGCAGTAACAATATTAAAAAAAAAAAAAAAAAAAAAGATTATTTTCATTTTTTTTTTTTTTTAAGTAAAAAAAATCGATAACTTTGTTTTAAATTACCACATATTTATAGTTCAACCATTCGTTTTAAAGGTATTGACGAGACCTTTCGAAAGATACCGATCTTGAAAATTTACACCCCCCGGGGGGGGGGATACTTCCCCCTGGGGGGGGGGGGGAAGCGATGCCCCAAATTTTTTCCCTAATTAACTACTACTATTATCAATAATTCATATTAATTTCACAATCACAGGTTAAGAATAACTCTCATTATGTACATTTATACGAAATTTTTTCCTATACTGCCATGTTAAAAATTTAGAAAAAATACGATCACAGCGCCACCTGTTGAGCGATTGATCCCCAAATCTAATCAGCCTCAGTTTATGTCAGGGGCCAACTAAATACCTAGTCTAGTTAAATTTCGTTAAAAAAAAAAAAAAAAAAAAAAAAAAAAAAATTTCTAAGTTTTTTTTTGTTAAAAGTAAAAAAAATCGATAACTTTGTTTTAAATTATCACAGATTTATAGTTCAACCATTCGTTTTAAAGGTATTGACGAGACCTTTCGAAAGATACCCATCTTGAAAATTTACTCCCCTCGAGGGGGGACTTCCCCCCCACGGGGGGTGGCGAGTCTCCTACGCATACAAAATTTTTTTCCCAGTTGACTATCTCTATTTTAAATAATTCTTGTAAATTTCATAATGATTACTAAAAAATAATTCTCTTTATGCACATTTATACAAAATTTTGTCCTATATCACCATGTTAAAAATTTAGAAAAAGCGGGATGGCAACGCAACCTGTAAGACAATTTTTACCAAAAGTTGATAGTCACTAATTTATGTCAAGGTACAACTACATACCAATTTGTATGAAATTCTGTGCAGTAGTTCTTGAGATACAATTGCCACAAAATTTTGTCACACACACACACAGACAGACAGACAGACAGACAGACATTTTCTAAAAATGGTCAAATCGTGTTCTACAGCTCTCAAAACGTGTAAATCCATCAAAAATCCGAGGTCGAAAATTTTTACGAATCCAATACTTTCTCTATATTACATATAGAAGAAAGTAATAGTCTCCTAAATAAGTCCCAAAGTAGAAAACAGTTTTCTTTTCCTAATCCCCCCCCCCCTTCTTTTTTAACCAAATATTAATGTTATGATTATAGAGTATAGGGCCCATTAATAAGTACAAAACTTTGAATAAACACCATAAAATACAAGAGTTTTCAACAATTGTTTCAGGTCGAAAGAAAACATGACTCTTTGTCAGGCGAACAAAGTAGGTACAAGTGCTGCAATGCAAACAAAGCTGCTTTGTTTGCATTGCAGTACTCATGCAGGGTGTCAACAATCTGGGAAATCATGAAAAAACCAGGGAGCTTTATCCATCTGGAAAGGGAATAATCAGGGAATTTAATAGAAAATACTGAAAAATCACCAAATGGGCGATATCTTAGCACGGTGAGGGCTGTTTTTTTTTATTTTAGTTTTTTTTATTTTAAAATCAATGGATACAGCTGATTCATCATGCACAAATCAGAAAATGCATGAAAATCTGTACTGCTGCGGTCAGTATCCCAATATTAAAAAAAAAAAAAAAAAAAAAAAAATCACTCGATACCCAATTTGTAGTGCATGAATCAGAAAATGCATGAAACTCTGTACTGCAACAGTCAGTATCCTGATATTAAAAAAAAAAAAAAAAAACATTGGATACCATTAATTTGTGGAGCATGAATCAGAAAATACATGAAAATCTGTACAGCATAAATTACTACCATGCACTATTTTTTCCCAAAATAATTCCACTTATTTAAAGAAAATAAAATACACTCAAAAAATTAATTTTTAAATTTGAAAAAGGCATTAAATATATACATATATATATGTATATATATATTGAGCTGGACTTTATATCGATAAATCTACACTAGCAGCCGGTGCAAAAACAAAGTACTGAGGCTGTTAAACAAAGTTCCGATACTAAATGATTATTAATAAAAAGTGCCAATACACTGAATCACATCACCGTATCACAAATCACCAATAAGTGCCCTATACGCTTAGCTGTGAAATCATATAAAAGGGGGTGGGGGTGGGGATATGAAAATGACATCTAAAAATTTTATATGTGTATTTCCTTCAATTTTATATACGTATCTGCTGGAAAAATATTTTTTAATATGGAAGTTCTTAAAAATGCAGACTTTATAGACAAATTTTTTAAAATACAGACTTTTATAGACTCAATGTAGACTTTTATAGACAAGTTGTGAGCCCTATTATTCACATAACTTTGTTTTTAACAATTTTCGAGTAACAGGCTCGAAGAAAAAAAAAAAAAAATTGGTGGCGAATAAATGAATTTTGCAATTGTTTCCTTTAGTTCTGACGGAAATCACGGAATTAATTGTGAAAGAACCCATTGAGAAAGCAGATTTCTACCTGCATATAAAAAACTACTGTTGAAAAATTACCGTTTAGGGGAAAACACTCTAAAGAAGAAATTTGAAGAGCACAATCTGAAACTGACAGCTCTGTAGATCGATCTTGTTTACAAGTTAAAGGTTTATTTAGACAATTGGCTCAAAGTCGTTCATGTGAAAGACTATGAATCATTAAAAGAAGTAATCTTAACCAAACAGAAAAAAAGAGTCCTGTGTGAGATTTGGGAAAAATTTAAAATAGTGGACGAATTGACAGAGAAATGGGATACATACAAAAGTAGTTGCTTTGATTACAGAAGAAGCAAAAGAAAAAGTAGTGAAAAGCGTGAATTTGTGATTTCTAGGGATGAGAAAAAAGCCAAATCTTAAAAATTTAAAACTTTCAAGCAGAGCATTTAACTTATTTAATTTATAAAAATTACCTTTGATTAAGCTCTGTTAAAAAAAGCCGATCTGGATTGTGCATGGCGCCGCCTCATAAAAGATCAGCACAGAGGAAGGAAGACAAAACCAGTTTCAACCAAAGCAGACCATGTAATAGCTACTGAAGAGGGGGCGGATTCGCCCTGAAAGGTCTATAGTTTTTTAACAGAGCTTAATCAAAGGTAATTTTTATAAATTAAATAAGCCAAATCTTATTGTGAGAAAAGTTGTTAACTGTAGAGGATGTAAAAAAAAAAGAGTCTCACCTAAAAATCAATTGAAATATGATAAGTATCTTGATTAAAAAATTTAAAAAAAAGGTGTGTCGTGTTTCCATTGTAATTTTTGTGTACATCTATGTCTACAATGTCCTCAGTTAGAAAATAATAAAATGATTGGGATTATTAATCATATTAGGGCAAATTTAGAATTAGGCAAATGTTTCAAACCTTTTGTTGATAAAGCTGTTATTAATGGGATTGAAAGAGAATATCTTCATGACACGAGTACTTTTGATTTGTGTGACAATCACTGGAATAAAAAAGATTTATTGGCCAATATTTTGAATGTCACTAAATATCATATGCAGGGCAGTAGGTTTTTCAAAATTTTAGGGGGAATTTTAGGAAAATTTCTCAAAATTTTAGGAAAAATTTAGGAACAAACTGATATTTTTGTTAAACTTCTAAATACATAACTGATTTATTAAAATTAGGAACATGTGTTTTGTACTTTTAAGGGCTGGCAAGCAAAAATTGGGGCCCTTTTACATTTTTTTACAAAATTCAAATCTATAAAATGGACCTCTTCACAAAATTCAAATCCGTAAATTGAGCCCTTCATATACTTCAAATTCATAAAAAAGGCCCCTTCCCAAAATTTTATTTTATATGTATCATCCACTTTGCATAAATGTTCCATGTTTTCAGTATTATTTTTCAAATGATTACCTATATTTGATTCAACAAAATAAAACACTGAACTTGATATTCAACATTATCCTAAAAGCAGAATTTTCTGTATCTATCCACAGCAAAACAAATTTTGTCTGTGATTCAGGAACAACGGACAAGTCTGGTATTAACAATTCATAAAATAAGTAAAAATTCCATCTACAAAGAAAATAAATTAAGAATATACAGGAAGTAAAGTAATCTAGAGATATAATGTAAATTATGTTTGTATTTTTAAATCTTGCATTTCCAGTTCTTGCTATCATTAACTTCTATATCCCTCAATTCTGTGCCTTTTTTAGCAGCGATAATATTGTCCTGTACAATCTGCATCATAATGTGTCTAATTTATTCATTTCACTGTCTGAGTAAGAGATTAATTTTTGGTGCTTCACTTTAAAAACTGAGTGAAAAGGATTTGAAATATTTATGTGTATAAGCAAAAGCCACAAAGCACAATGTAAATGGCTTCTGAAAATTTTCATGAATACACTTATACCTACTTTAAGCATTTAACTGTTTTTCGAACAGCTTTTATTTAGGCAGAAAATTTCAAAAATATTCAGGTACATTCGCCCATGGTTCAACTAGCCTCAGAGCAAAAGGTCCAGCTGAAAGCCAATGACTATTTACACGATTAAAAAAAAAAAAATCTGTGTAGCTTCTCTTCTATGCACTTGAAATTTTCTTTGTGCACAGCCCTCATTTTTTACAAAAAAGTAATCATTAAAAAATTTATTGAAGTTTAAATCCAACATAACTAGAAAAGTTATAAATGCATTATTTGCTACATGCAAATTGTCAGTTAGGAGAAATGTGCTTTGGCCAAGTTCTCTGGAAAAAAAAAAAAAAAAAAAAACTTGCGTTCATATTCACATTATCCATGGATAAACATATAATTTTATCTAATAGAATATTAAAGACAGTTAAAGTGACCAAAAGTTCTTTCAGAATGATGTCAGCCATGGCATAGCCAAGAAATACTCTTTTCAGATAACTAGAGGTCACCAGATTAAATTCACTTGACCAGTTTCAGGCATATACAAGGTGACAAGAAATAACTTGGACACACATGATACATTATAACTTTAATGCTAATGAAAATATTACGACCAAACTTCAATAAATTTGTCTACTATATTTACAAATTTTCAAAGTGGCTACCTTTACCCTTCATACAGAGCTTTAAATGTGTCACAAAATTTTCGGCTATGGGACGCAACTCACTTACTGATATTTTATCCCATTCCTTGCATATGAATTCCTTTAGGGATGCCAAAGTTTTATGAGGTTTCGCACACACCCTTGTCTCCAAGATGGACCAAACAGAATAATCCATTGGGTTCAAATCTGGGGAATATGGTGGCCATTTTTGAGCTCCAATGAAGTCAGGAAAATTTGTCTTTCACCAATCTTGAGTGCCTTTAGCTCTGTGTGCAGGTGTGGAATCCTGTTGGAAGGTCCATCTTTTGTTTCCAAAGAACTTTTGCGACCACAGTAAGACAACATCTTCCAAAATGAATTTGCGATAGTGGTAGTTACAGATATTTGGTTTGAAACTTCGTCCAAGTTATTTCTTGTCACCCTGTATATCCAATTGGCACCTGTTTTCCACATTATTCTCATCAAATGTCAATGTTAATTAAATTCAGCTTCTGACAACATCTTCTATTAATCTCAATATTTGGAATACCATGTTTAATTACAAAAGCTGTTTTCTTTCCCATAAGTTGCATGGCTACTGCGATAAGGGAATCAGGAATCATTTCCTTGAACTAGTCAATCGCTTCTTTATAAAATTTAAAACATATATTTCAATTAGATACATGTAAAGCTCATAAAGTTTCAGCTTTAACTACTTGACTGTGGTGGCTCAGGGATTCATCATCTGAAGTTAGTTGTTGTAGTGTACTAAAAATACTTTATTCTTAACCCATTTTATTCCACTGTCCTCTCCGGAGGACAGCTGAAAAATAGCATGTGGAAATCAGTATTTGTTTGTTACGAATATTTTAGCAGTATTTTTTGAAGATACATGCAATAAAATTAACGTAAGTGCTCTCCCACTCCACACTCAGGGGAATGTGATGCTCCTACATTTATAAAAAAAATTATCCTGGTTGACTATTACTATTTCAGAATGATTAGATAAAAATAATATTCATTATCTACAATCACATGAAAATTTTGCTTTTGTTGCCATATTAAACATAAAAAAAAAAAAAAAAAAGATGACAGCACCTCTTGTTGAATGATATGCACTAAAAGCTAATGCACACTAATTTAAGTCAAGGTCCAACAAAAGACAAACTCATATTTAATTTCGTTCATTAATATGTGAGTTACAGTATCTACAAAATTTTTGTAACCCATCCACACCCAGACATTTTCTAAAAATGATCCAATCCTGTTCAGAACATTTCAAAACATGTAAATCCATCGAAAAAGGATGTCAAAATTTTTTTTATAATCCAATACCTTCCTTTCATGTGATGTGTAATGTCCTCACATATGTATATGTAATATATATATATATATATATATGTGTGTGTGTGATCTAACATGCTTTTAATGACAGCTACTGTACTCATAGATATAGTAATAAGACATAGATTGATCAGCGAGAGAGAAAAAGTGAGGCTTTTTTTTTTCTCACACAGGAATACACAATTGAGTAAATCTCACACAGGAATACACATGGATAATTTAGTAAATAAAATTTATGAATAATTTATTTACTAAAGGTGAATGAAAAACTCCAGATACAGTTTCAAATTCATTTTTCTTTTTATTATTTTTTTCAATACTCTCTAATGGCTGATTTTAGAACTTTTTTTCGGCATCAAAATTTTTTGCTCCATAACATGGGGATGATAGATCTATATATATTACTATATCTATGACTGTACTATGTTTTCATTCAGAAGAGTTGGAATGGATTTCTTAATTCGTTCTGGGTTGTTAATAAAAAATATTCATTTATAAATTTCATTAATTCCGCTGTGAGCCGTGTCTGGTATAAAGAAATACAACAGTTTTATCTAATAAACTAGATTAAGCTATAATATTTTTATATTGAAGATCCTCAATAGATGTGGATAATAAAAAAAAAAAACAATTTAAAAAAAAAAAAAAGTCTTTATTCATAGAGGCATATAAACAGCATGCCATTAGCATTTCCAATTAGTGAGGGCACTGAAATTTAAATGATGTGATCTCAAAACAAGTAGAATTTTGATCATATACTGCAATCACAATCTAAATAAAATATTTTTTATGATTGTTTCTTCTCAAAGCTAAATTGATTTATTAAAAATGCAAATATTTATAATACATTAAAAGTCTAAAAAATAACCAACAACACGCATGCATAGAAAGAAAAACAATTTTATTTTATAAACTCAAATAATCCATAAAATTTATATTTGCAAAATACCAACAGATGTGGATAATTGAAAGAGAATATAAACATGTCTTCAATACTAAAAGGCATTATTAGCCTTGTTTGCACATATAAAGAGAGTGGACCTTGAAAAAAAAAACTAAATGATATAATGTCTAAATGGCTCAAAAAAATTTTTTTTAATAGTTTTAGAAAATGCTATTTAAATTTTCATTTAAAAAAAAAAAAAAAAAAAAAAAAAAACTGCAGTAAGTACAAAGAAATTATTTATTTGTATTCAAGGGGAAAAAATTGCCTTTAAAGGGGTTTGTAAGATTACTATTAGGAATAAAGCACAATCAAGGATTTATTTGGAATTTTGTCCCTTGCAGTAGTAGAGCACTTGGTCACAATTTGGAGTAAGACTTTGAAATGGTTTGCTGGTAATAAGTACAAAACTTTGAATAAACACCATAAAATGTAAGGATTTGTAACAATTGTTTTGGGTCGAAAGAAAACACAACAATTGTCAGGCGAGCAAAATAGGCACGAGTGCTGCAAACAAAGCGGCAGACAAAGGGTTGTGTTTCCTTTCAACCCAAAAAAATTTTTACAAGTCCTTTCATTTTATGGTGTTTATTCAAAGTTTTGTTCACTAATCTCACTCTCTAATGTGAACCCTGCAGAAAACGAAAAAGCATGCAATTTTATCAAGATCCTGCACTCTACTGTAAATTTTGATCATAAAGGTTAATCAATAACTGTCATTAAAATATCATACAGTGGAACACCGTTTATACGTTTTTCAAGGGACCGTTCCAAAAAAACGTACAACTGAAAATTCATTTTAACATTAATACACAATAAAGTATCATTTTAATAATAAAAGTCTAATCAATTTTCATGATTTCCTTTACATTTATTTGAATAAGATATATTTTTAATTATATTTAAATTATTTTTAAAGGGTTGAATAAAAATTAAATAATAATTAAAAATATAGAAATTCAGAAATTTTTTTCAAGATTTCGATTTTAACCTTTAAAGACAAAGCCTTTTGTTCTCTAAACGAAGATGACATTTTTGCAAACGATTAAAAGGAAGGAAAGAAAAAAAAAAGTTTCTCCAACCATGTCAAATAAACATAAGAAAATCTTCTAAGTTGGCCCAACGGAAGTGAGTAATAAATCTTCAAGTTTACAAAATGCCGATAAAGTTGTGGGCTTTTTTCGTTTTATACTCCATTCCTGGAATCAATTAAAAGAGAAGTGGGAGGTCTTCAAGTGGTCACTGGCTACTTGTATACCTACCATTCAACCTAGTCGCGAACTGCTTATCTCTGAAAATTTCTCTAACCCCCCTTTCCCCAGGCTATCGATGCAAGTCACACTTTGTTCTATAGCCGCACTTTGTTGCCATAGTTCTAAGAAAAAATAATCGAAAAAAATAAGAATAAAACATAAAGAGCATTCATTTTTTTTTTTTTTTTTTTTTTTTTTTAAATCCTGGAAGGAAACTCAAACTTGGGATTCTACAAGGAGAAAAAAAAAAAAAAAAAGTATAAGTGAAATTAAGAATTTACTTGTGTCGTATAAATGAAATATTTTAACATTAGAATTCAATGGAATGATTTGGGACCAAAGTCAAAATACATATAAATGAGAAACATATAAAAGGTGTTCCACTGTATAATGAATGATTTTGAAGAATCTAGAAAGATATTTTACCTTACACTGCTTTTTATGAGAAAAATCTAGTTTAAAAATCACATTGCCATTAAAACTCACAACATTTTGTTTTTGAGGATCCACTGAATTTGCCATTTTTAGATTTTATTGCTCTTGCCCTTTCCTTTCGAACTTATGAAGTGTTTCTTCTCCATGTGCAGTCCTCACATGTTGCTTCAATATATCTTTTCTTCGATACTGATTATTGCACATCCAGCACTTAAAAAAAAGATTAGTATGACTAATTTTGTGTCGATTAAGGGTTCCAACTTGAGAATATCCTTTACCGCATATATTGCAAACATATCGAATGAGACCTAGAAATAAAATAAATATTATGATGTCAAATAATTTGTTTTTCTATATTCAATGTAATAGTTAAAAGTACACATCAAACAACATTCAAATAATGTGTAAATAAATGTTTTTATAATAATACAATAAGAGAAATTTGTAAAAATAGTTACTTTAGACTTTCAGTTATTTTATAATAATAACAACAAGTCAAAATTTTGTATAAAATTATAATTTTTATGTTTAATATTTGATAGGACACTACAATATTACTTATCTAAAAAATAATTACAAACTGAATAACCAATAATAGTAAAATATTGCTTCATATTTTGTCATAACCACTGGTATCAGAGATGCCAACTTCTAATGATAAAAAAGGCAGGAGATTTTTTAACAGAAATTAAGAGACTTTTTCTAACAAGAAGGTTTGTAAGAAAAATGAGTAAAATAATGCAAATTTAATTTTAAGTAAAGCTTTATAAGCTGAGGTATTTACAAAGCATCAGTATTAAAATTAAATGAATAATATATGTTTCTTGCAGTAAAACAAACTATCCAAAAAAAAAACCCTCAGACATACAGTTGTTTAAGATTTAAGTCAAAATAGACAGATTTTATCTTTCTGCTTCTAATATAAAACAATAAGGATCTTTGTAAAAGAAAAGGTAATAAAGATATGAAAATATCAGCTATATTCTAATGAAATTTGAATTCTATAAGTTTTCAATAGCTATGGTATTTAAAAAAAAAAAAAATCTTTTAATAATAAGACATTTTTCATTATGCAGAAATGAAAGTTAAAAATTTATTAGCAAAAATTAGTTTCAAAGCATTGTGTAGTAATTCACATTCATACTGAATTTGATAAATTGTAGCGCAAGATAAATTTCAATTTTCTTTCAAATTTTTTTACCCAATCCCACAAATTTTAAGCATAAATTATGCTAAGAGGGATAGATAAAAATTACATCAGAAAAGCAGGAGAAATGAGTGGAAAATCAGGAGCGTGGAAAAACAAGCAAAAATCAGGAGACTTGGCATGTCTGACTGGAATGATTATTTACATATGTTTGGTTATTTAAGTATCACAATGAAAGAAGTGTTATTGTAATATATATTTAAAAAAAATTAAATATTGTACATTAAACTGGTTATCTGCGAGCATATTATTATATATTGGGAATATCTACAGTCAAAAATCAAGGAAAAAGTTTTTCAAAAACAAATGATTGATTTAAAAAAAAAAAAAACTTATAATATAATAAGAACTATGTTGTTTTGTTTTCCTTTTTCTACAACGCAATATTGTATTAATGTTTAATTTAGTGCATAAATTGTACCTTGGCTTCGTCGTAAGTACACTTTATTGTTTTTACATACTTTACTAAGTAGTAGTCAACATGGTCTCTACCACGCACTAGTGAGCGTTCCAGCTTGGTGGTAGGGGTTTTGTCTGCTACTAAACCACTTTCCTCTTATTAAATCTAATTGACTTAAAAAACATTGAAGTGAAAAAATGTCTTATAATTAAATGCTTTAACTTGATTATAAATTTTATAAAGTTACTTCCTTTCTTTATAAATCATGATTTTTATGGAACTGGTGCACAATTAGAAATTTTTTTTATTAACACTTAACGGATGGGTCGAATTTGTTTTGCCTTTCTCAGTTTCTGGGCATTTTACAAATTGTGTGTGCAATGCATTTACAAATAACTCTGCCTACAGGGTTTCTTTTACATATTGTGTACTAAGTTTATTCTGTAAAATATGCCAAGATTTCATGTCTGTACTACCAGAGTAGTATTAATATAAATATTTTGACTAGAAATAGTATAATTACTATATACATTCATTTTTAATGATAACATGAATACATAAAATATATTTGCTTTATAATGCAACATTTTGGAGTAACGCCCAAAGGTGACGTTTTCTGTTCAAAATAGGAAAACACATTGCATTAAAAATACTACCTAAAAAGCAAAACTGTGCAGTAAAGTCAACATACAAATTGTAATATACCTAATGATACCAAGAAAAAAGTCACAATTGCATAAAATAATAAAAAACTAACACAACACACTGAAAATTAAAGCAAAAACATAAATACTGGTCTGTCCTAGAAAGTCATAATAGAAAAACATAAATCTACATGGTTCGTCTTTTGAAGTCACAGTGGAAAAACATAAGTTTACGTGACCTGTCCGTTAAGTGTTAACAAACATACAAACGTGGCCTGTAGGTATAAAATGATCGACTATAACTACCACTTTAGTACATCAAATATAAATAGATTTATTATACAGAGATTATTTTAATTGTTTGTATTATGCTTTATATACAATACAATTTAGTTTTTTAACTAGAATATTTTTCATTTATTTGCCCTTCATTTTCACTCCTCTTGAAGTTTATCCATGATTTGCATTGTCTAAAGAACCTGTGTCACTAAATTCCGTAGGTAATCAAGAGTTTACTGAGCAAGAAAAATAGAATAATAATGAGAAATAACTAATATTTTCCATTAACACTAATGTATGTTTGGATTTTGGGGGGAGGGAAATCTCTGTTAATTTGCAAAATGTGATTCTGCAACTAACCTGGTGCTCAAAATGGCAAATGATTTTGTTCCAATGCTTTGAGATGGATTAGGAACAACTATAGTATTTCCCTCAGCTAGATTTGGCGATTTTTCGTTGGCGATTATGACTAAATCATAAATCTAAAAATCATAAATCATATAGCATAAATGATAAAATTGTAAGCTAAATTATAAATCATAAAATCATAAATCCAAAATAAATAGCATGCAGGCTGCCATATTATATCGCAAACAATCCAGAACGACATTGTTATCGTTCAATTCGGCGCCAAAGAAAAATCGACAAATTCAGCTGAGGGGAAATACTATAGTTGTGCCATGGATTAATAAGCATTCATTTACCTTCTGACAGGCAAATTGTGTAACGAATGCTGTATCCAAGGGAGGGTTCTAACAACCCTAAAATTTTGCACATTTGTTGAAATTGTTTTAGTTTAATATTTGTTTTTAACACTCAACATTATGTACTAAAGTTTGAAGTTTCCCCCCCCCCCTTTTTTTTTTTCTGGCTATAGTCTTGCATGTGACATAGAATGTAAAGGTTATCTTTTGATAATGATATGAAATATACAAAAGAGAAAATTTGTGACTTAGATATAAGAAAGATGCCTAAAATTTCTTATAAAAGCTTAAAAACACATAGTAATACCCCCAACAATAAAAAAGCAGATATTTTACATAAAAGGCACACAGTTTATAAAGTCCCTATGCAAGTGGATGAGGAAGTGTCTTGGAAATATTATACAGTAGTACTACAAACTGACATAGAAAGGTCAAAATTTTGCATACTATGTAGCATAAAATTTCCCCAAAACTAATGTATGATTTTATATTTTGAAAGCCCCCATATTTATAAAGTTAAAAGAGAAAAATATCATATTTACTGGCAAATGGACTATTTTTTATTTATTTTGATGTTTTTGGCTTACCTGTTGTAAGGTATTAAACTTCATGATGAGGAATGCACAAATTTTAATTTCTTCTATTAAAATACATATATGTCACTTATCTCAGTAAATATGGTTTATTTGTTAGCCCCTCTTAACTTGTAGAACTAAGAAATGTACATCAATCTTAAATTAAGAAGCATTAAATATTTAATGAACATATACACAATATCAATAAATTTTAATCAAAATTAATTTTACACAATATAGTCATAAAACATTTTAAAAAATAAATAAACATCTGCCAGTTTCCACAAAATGTTTCCAATGGTTGCCAGAGCCTGTAAAATAAAGAGAAATCAGAAGTAAATCATTTACATAAATCATACATAAATATACACTTAAATGTATATACATAATTAAAAAAATTAACACAATATTACTTTAAAAATGCAAATAAAAATAAGATTTTCAGATGAAATTGCTTTATATTAAAAAACAGGAAAATAAAAAATAAAAAATGTGAGATTAGTTTTAAAAAAATTAAATAACAATTAAAGAAAAATACATTAGAATATATAAATCACAGTATAAATCATGCAAAAATTCTTTCAAATACAAATTTTAAAAATATGGTAGAAATAAAATGCATTTAGTAAATAAAATACTCAATAATTCCAGAGAGAAAATGCCATTACATGTATGTACCCTAATTTTCTCCATTAAAATATAAAAGATTATTAAATTTTAGGCCGATTATTGATAACTATAAAATCACTAAACATATTTTTTTTTTCAAATACTTTTAATGTATTTTATTTGTTTCTAAAATAAAATTAAGACATAATTGAAACAGAAAATACACATAGGGTATTTTTAATTTTATTAGATACAATATTTAACAGTCTCAACAATGCCAATTTCATAGAATGTTTTCAGATATTACAAAAACTGGTGCTTCATAGTTTTGCATGTGATAAAACTTTTTTCTTTTCTCTTCTTTATCACTATTACAAACAATGTACACATATAGTTTCAAGTACCATGTGTTACTTTCCACACTGAAGACAGTCCATGAATTATTTAAAGTCCAATAGTTTCCATTTAATGTACAGAATATGTAAAATACTCTTTTTTAATTCAGTGAAAATAACAAAGGAACTTTACACAACTATGGGAATAAAAAAGATGGTGAATTTATTTTTAGCACCAAAATGCTTTCACAAACCAAATGTTCAATTCACCACCAGTAGAATAAATAAATAAATAAATTGATAAATATAAAGAAAAAACAAACCTATTTTTAAAAATATGTATATATAATCAAAATACAAGATTCTATAGCTCTTTTCCTCAAGAGAGGCAGTTCAAGGTCAACCATGACTAATCTATTTTCCTTCTTCTTCTCTAGGTTGCTTAATTAAGTTAGACATGGGTGAAAGTAAAAAAAATTTGCTGGACTGAAGTATATATATATATATATATATTTTGTAATATTGGGTAAAATATAATAAACTCATACATAATGTATGAGTATGTAATATATTCAAAACATACATTTCCAAATGTTACATTAATAAGTATAAGTATGAAAACTTAGCAAAATTATTTATTAATATAATTGAATTAACATTAATAGGGGCTGATTCAGAAAGAAAATTGGGACCTTTATTTGCCCCTAACAAAGATTAATTCCATAAAATTGGCCTATCTGTATTATAACACATAAAAAAAGACTGAATTCAGTCAATAGACTGAAAACATTCACCCATGAAGTTAGAGATATAAATCCCTTCATCATCATCATCATCTTTTTTTTTTTTTTTTTTTAAACATGCTATTTCTACCTGCTTCTAAAGAATTAAATCCAAACCCTATCTCTAAGCATATTTCTTTCCTAAGTAGAAGGGAAAAAAGGTGGAAAACTGAACGATTACTTAATTTTGATAAAGGGAGAAATTTCTGACCTTGAGCCACCTATTCTAGGGAAACAGAGCATATTAAATGAACAACATTAATTTGGTACAATTAATTAAAGAAATATTTCAATATTGGGTAATTTCATACTGACTGCAGGCCAGCAATTAATAATCATTATAAGTATGCATAATAATAGGCAATTTTATGTTAATAATAAGCACACAAAACTATGTATTGGTAAGTATTATATAGATTGTTACATACTATTATTCATACATATGTGTACATTTTTATATATATATATATACACATAAATCACAGTGGCATGTGATTAATATTAAAGTATTCAATATTGTCATCAGTACGCTAAATAAAAAGTATTTTTATAAAATGAGGTTTTATACCGGAGAAATGCAAAATATTAATTTCACAAAAATTCAATTGACTTATACATTGAAGATGTATATATAAATCACAGACATTTTTTTTTAAATATAATTTATAGTTAGTCAAATACTTCCAGATATTTTATTAGATTTTAAAAATACTCAACAAAAACAACAGCAAAGTGTTTGAAATATATATTATTAATTACAATAATATTTATTAATAATAATTTTAAAAATAATATAAAAGTCAAATATTTCCTCCATTTAATGCATAATGTAGGTCAACATAACTCAATACAGTTAAATGGAAGCAGAAGGCAGCACAACGTCCTTTTTTCCAAACTCTATTATTAAAAAAAAAAAAAAAAAAAAAAAAAAAAGGATAACCAGGAATGCTCATCTTTTTCAAGCTTTGTATAAGAAATCACATACATATTATTTAATATAAAATTTTTATTTTAACAAATCAAAGCTTTCAATTAAGATAATCAAACATTTATAAATATTGTTATGCGTGTAACAAAAATTATTTAAAAAAGAAAAATTTTTTAGTTTCTAATTTATCAAATTGCACGGTTAAATTAAAAAGAATTAATTTAACACAAATTTAAAAAATACATTTTATTGTGGCTAACTGCTGAAATAAATAAATTTTATTGCGGATAATTGCTGAAATAGCATATTATTTCACTGTTAATCAATAAAATTTGTGGGTTTTTTCCTTTAAAGCTGATTCATAAAATAAATGAAATATATATTTTTTGAATGTCTAATTTTCGAAATATGCCATATTTTTGCAGATCATTTCGCCAACATTTGACTTAATTTAATCGCTGAAATATGTATTTTTTAAAAGTGGTTCATTAATTATATTTATTTTTATGATAGTGTTCCAAAAGAAAAAAGCAAACAATTGTTTAATGTTTTTAAACTGCCACTTTATTTTCCTTAGTTGACATGTAGTGACTGGCAAATGAATTTTTTCAGGTTTACTATTAATATTCATTTATTCTTCCCTTCCCCCACTACCTCTGAAAATTACTTACATTTTATATTACAAAATCAGCTTTACGTGTTATTTTAATTTGAAGTTTTTTGTATATTTTCTTCTGTCAAAAATCTCACTTGCCAATGGTAAGTAAATAGCTGTAATTTCCCACTGCTATTCTGGTTACGATATGTGTCACATAAAAAAAAAAAAAAAAAAAAACACCTGAAAATAACAGCAATGACTGACACTTTTATAAGAAAAAATAAAATCTCCAAAGGGAAATATAAAATCACTAAAAACTTGGCAATTAAAAATTGATATTTTTCTAAACTTGATATATGATTACTGAAGTAATTAGATGAACTAATAAATATACAAGGAATAGAAAACAAATATTTACAAAAATACGATTGTAAACAAATGTGTAAATCTGATTCTTTAAGTTTTCCTTCCAATATATTATAACAAGATAGATAATTATATTGTGTAACATTTCTTACAAATTGTTACAAGATGCAAAATGGTAGAAATAATATATTTTATTCAGGACTGAAACATAAATCTGGACAAAAAAATCCTTGTGTTTTCCTGGTCTATTTTAAAAGTAAAGTAAGTAGATGACTATGACACATAATCATGCAGTTTCAGAATCTAACATGTTCACAAGACAATTGAACCCATCTAGAGTATATTAATTTTATTAACTTATTATAGTTGGGGAAAATTATAAAAGATTTTATTTTCTTCATTATAAAGCACTAAAATTTTAAAAGATTTTTCTCCAAAAAAAAAAATAGAACTGCACAATTTAAAATTAAAAGCTATAATTAAAACTTTATTATGAATAAAAATTCTTTTTATTTTCCACAAATATTCTAAATTTCCTGAATTTTTCCAGTTTTAACAATAAATTTTGAAATTCCCTGTTTTTTAATAGATTTCTCCATTTCCTTCAGTTTTCCAGGTTTTTCTTCAATTCTAGGTACAGTAGCAACTTTATCACCATACATAAAATAAAATAAACAAACATTAAGTTAAATTAAATTAAAAACAATAATTTAATGTACAGTGAAATACGTTTAACACGAAAATGCTTAACATGAAAAAACAGTTAACACGAAATGATATAGCGGTCCAGACAGTATACTATGCTATTTAATATTTTTTTTTTTCTTTTAACACGAAACAAAAATCGTTTAACACGAAAAAAATTCACTTTTGATCTTCAGTGGCATGTTTGCTTCAACAGAGATGCCAACATTTTAATTTATTCCAAAGCAATTTTAAGCCAGCTTTTATTTCCATACCACTTTTTTCTTAAGAGTAAATTTTTCTTATTTTATCGTAGTTATATAATGAAAGAAAAAAGTCTATAAATAATGTGGTGTTAAATAAAGGCTCTGCTAAAAATGTTCCTGAATAAATTAAAATGTTTGTAACTATGCTACAATATGTTGCCTTCGATGATCATGTTTTTACAGCACCGACAATGAGATTTTTGACATCGTTCATCATTAAAATGATTCCACTTAGGTAAATTTTGATTACGAATCTGACAACTGAATCAATGAAGCAGTTTCTGTCCCCTCTGCTTCAGAAATGAAAAAAATAATGAGTATCCACAGTTATTTAGATGCACATTCAAATTCAAAGATGAATAAAACAATGTATAATCTCGATACATTTTCAAACAATATGGTGCTGAAAAAAAAAGATATCTGACTTTTTTCCCCAAAAAAACAATCATATTTGTACTTGATTTTTATCCCAATGGATGTAAGTTAGTAGTATTTTTTACAGGAAATGGAAATAATAATTGACCACAGGGAAAACATTGGCCAATTTCGTACTTTTTTTTACAAATCTTTTTTACACGAAATTCTTTTAACACGAAAAAATAATTCAGTCCCCTCAGTTTCGTGTTAAATGTTTTTCACTGTATTTAGAAATGTTGCAGCATAAAATAAAATTTTTTATACTAACTACGCGAAAAATGTCAGAGCCAGGAATCGAACCCAGGCACTCTACTACTGAGCCAGCCTGGCATATTACCCACTCGGCATTTTTCACATCTGTAGGTAGAATGCCTGGGTTTGCTTCCCAGCTCAAGCATTGATTGCTTAGTTGATATAAAAAAATTCAACTTTACACCGCAACATCTTTGACCCTTTAATGTTCACTACTTAATTTATTTAAAAAATTACTAAACTAATTGTAAAAATGACTTTTAGACACATAGCTGATCATAAATATTTAAAAAATAAAAAAAAAACATAGTTCCTTTTCGATAAATTTTTGTTTGAAACATCTATAAGTTAACCTTATTAAATTCAAATATTATTTAATTTAATAAATAAAACACTTTGTAAGTAAACATTATTGACTACAAAAACTCGTAAAAGTCGTTTTAGGTGAAAATAATAGTCCAGTTTTTCATTAAATGAAAAAAAAAAATAGACATGAGTGCATCATCAAACCAGCAATTCGCACTCTCACACTCTAAGAAACTTCAAGTGACTTATGCATTTAGCTTCCTTTGAAGCATTATTTGTTAAATTGTGGAATAATGTTGCTATCTACCAAACAGAAAAGGAATAGAAGTTTAAAACCTGATTAAAATAATCGGGAAATGTTAAACTGCTGAAAAAAAAAAAAAAAAAAAAAAAAAAAAAAAATTGTTAAATCATGTCAAATGTTTGGTTTCACTGCGAAACTAATGATCGTTAAAGGGTCAAATAAACATTCATGATTGATAAATAACATTTCTAAATAATTTAATATATTTTTATGAGATGTATAATTTACAGCCTGTGTCCACTGAATGCAATGAAAATTGGTGCACTGCGTAAAAAGTTAAACACTTTTCTATAAAACTTAGCAAGATTTATATAATAAGATATTTAATTCCTCATTTTTCTTGAAGATTTCTTTAAATAAATAAATGTGTCAGAAAAAAATCAATATATTTAAATTTGAACAACAAATTTAAAAGTTTATGCTTCAGCCATTTAAAACATATTTATTCTTCTCTAAGATAAGATAATGATCTATAGTCAATATTTTTGTTTAGTGTTGTTGTCATATAAATCACAATTAAAAAACAATAATGACAAGGAAAAAAAAAAAAAACCTTCAGTTATATACTAAAATATTTTCGCAAAATGATTAAGTTATAATAACAGTTTTCAAACAGAAGTTGCTAAAGGAAATGGCGTTTCGACCACTGAGTTCATTTTGAAAAACTCACTATCTAGAGGGAAAAGCTGGGTTAGTATAAATAAACACATTAAACAATTTTTCTGAAAACTTTGTTTTTTAAACGTTTTTATTTATTTATAATTCACTTTTAACTAACTTCAAAAAGACAATCTTTATGAGATTCAAGGGATAAAATCTGAATCAACTGTTAGCCAGGCACTTGCAAAACATTCACTGCAATCAAAAAGTATCGCCGAGATGAAAATGCGTCATATCTCAAAATTTAACAATTATATATCAGAATAGACATATAGCAATCTCATGGCCTTAGTAATTAAAAACATCATAAAAATACAATTTTTGTTTTGTTATGACAATATAACGAAAACACACAGAACTGCCAACACATTGCATGAAGATTACATTAGAAATATTATAAAAATTACTTGGAAAAAAAAAAAAACACTGTGATACTTTTTAACTTAAAAGATTAGTAAAATGTGTAAAACTAAAATTTGAAACTAAAAAATAAAATAAGAAAGAAAGAATATGCAAATATTGCACAGAAAACTAATAAATATTTCATTTCAATGAACAATAACAATTTATTATCATTAAACCTTCATAACACTACATCACATAAATATAATAAAAATACAACATATATTCAACATACAAAATGAGAAGATTAGTATAAGAATGGATTAGGATACATTGTTTTACATAAAATAACTTTTCACAGATAGTATGGAATTTTGGAAAATAGCCAATAAGGGTCAATCCACAGAGAATGACATAGTAGGAGGTGACAATAAAAAACAAATTCTCATCCCCTCACTCTCAGTAACTTTACATACATGACTCTCATTTTAAATATTTTTAATTTATCTATTTCAATATTACTCTAATTTAATTGAATATTATAACATATTTTCTTTATATTTTTATCCTCTACAAACTAACATTAATGTAAATTTTAATTTTACTTTTATCATCTGCAAACTAATGTAATGTGTAGACAGTATAAAAATGAAATTTTATTGTTCTAATTATTATTTTTACTATGAATTAAAAAAATATACATAAATAACAATAATAATGAATTATTATTTTTTAAATTTACCCATAAAGCCTTAAGCCTATAGCAACAGCTTTATTTTAAAATATTTTTCTGAAATTGGCTCATTTTTTTAAATGCATTTAACTGAGCTCTGAATTTTCATGCTTTTCAAAAGCCTAACTCAAGCTTTTAACATAGAATGGACTTGTCCATTTCCGCTACTAAACTGGATGCTTACCTTTCTACATAACAGATTATCAAACTGTATTTTTCATAATATAAGTAATGTATTTTATATATAATAATGTATCATTTAAAGAAAAGAAAAAAAGAAAAATGCAATAATTGAAATGATAAAATTCAGAAGAATATTTGCTACATTTCAAAATTTAACATATATATATATATATATATATATATATATATATATATATATATATAATGATCCCTTAAGCATAGTAGAAGCTAAGCAACAGATACAAGATCACTGAAACACCAATGACCAATAATATTAAAAGTTTCTTTATGTAGGAGAAGTTCAGAAAAATGAAAAAAAAAAAAAAAATCATCAGGGGATGAAATACACATATTCAAAGAAACCAGATTTATTAATTAACTGCCTGCAAAACAAACGAATCAATAAACTAACACAACAAATCTTAACTTAAAAACAAACTATATCGAAATTTATGAAAAAATAATTTAAGAAACTTAAGAAAGGAAGGAAGGAGGCAGGCGGCAAGACGTATAATAATGATGATCTATTATATGTAATGTTACTTTACATCTGATATCTTCATTTTCATGTGTAATGTACAAAGTGCAAAAATATAAAACATATAACATAAAATGAATATTAATAGCAATTTTAAATCTAAGTACAAAAAATACACAATAAGGCATTTTGAAATCTTTTTACAATTGATTTGTAAATAAAATAACAGCAGAATATAATAGATTTTTTTTCTCTCACAACCAAAATATTTTATTAACATAAACTGTAAGTAAGTATAAATGCAGAAAAACCTAACGTGCATGTATTCTCTTACATCTACATTTATCTGAAAATTAAAGATTAGTATATATTAAAATTTACCAGAGCAAATTTCAACCTTAAAAATTATTTAAAAATGTTTCTCTGTCATATTTTCTCCAAATTCTTATGTACTTACTATCATTGACTACAGTACGTTTGTGAATCTCACGCAAAAAATCGCCTCCATTTTAAGGTAAATATAAGCTTTTTCATTTGTCTCTCTGTGGCTCAGGTGGTTAGAGCGCCATGTTAATAACACAGTGGTCGAGCATTCTATACCCCGAAGGTCCGGAGTGTTAATTTTTGCAGATAATTAGTGGAAAAGATGTCAATTGATAAAATAAAATTTTTTTTTGACTACACAGTATCCTAAAAATTTTTGAAGAGTTTTTTAAAGAAGCCTTTTTTTTTAATGTTTGAATGCTGAAATTTAAGGCAAAAATTTAGTATTCAAGCATAAAAATGTTTTATAAAAATTAACTCATCGAGAAATTCAGAAAGTAGTACACAAACATATTTAAAATATTTTTTAAAACTAAAAATTAAAAAACTGTTTGCAGGGAGCAACATTGTATGCATATTTTTATAATTCTAAAACAATTATGAGGTTATTTAAAAAAAAAAAAAAAGTTTTTATGCATATGTACATTTGTAAAGACCGATAGATGGCACAACCAGAGCAATAAAGATTGTAGTAAGGCACTGTCTGAACAGGAGATTGAGAAGAAAATGCCGAAAGACTCAAACAAGACAGGCACACACAAAAAACAACGTACTTTATACGAGGGTGCAAAAGTTATGCTTTGGACAAATCTTGATGTTTCTAAAGGTCTTGTAAATGGAGCAATTGGCAAAATTTTGACAATCACTTGGCCAGCATTCAGACGTCAACAAATGTATGCAAGAGATATTCTGATATTAAAAATTGAATTTGAGGCAGGCGTCAGAACTCATGTCATTAGACCAATCACGATCAAATTTCCAGCAATTGGAAGTGGAACAGCCGAGATATATCAACTTCCAATTGTTTTATGCTATGCCGTCACAGGTCACAAAATGCAAGGTTCTCTTTCAGCAGGAGTTGCGTATCTTGATAAACTCTTTTATTATGGCCAAGCTTAAGTAATTTTGAGTAGATTTAGATCATTTGACGGGCCTTATAATTGAAGCCCTTAATTCTGCTAAACTGTTGGGCAGTAAACCTTGCAATGAAGAAGTCATAGAAGAAATGAAACGACTGAGGGATTTGCTTTCTCTCTTTCTGGAAGAATAAAAAATAATTTATCCAAATTTACTACAGATAGATTTTATTTAAAAAGCTTAAGCAGGCATGTATCGAATCTTTGACTGCCTTACCGCCTACATTTTCATGGTTTATAAAAGAGTACAATTTTTTTTTCTGCTGAAATTTATCATTTCACCATAATACAAAAAAAAAATTTACAAAATCATAACTTCAAAACGATTTATGTGATACGATACATTAAGAATTTGGGTTTTAAAAGTTTTTTTAAATAGATTATTTATTTATCTTGTCACCTTATTAAATTATGCTACTTATTAAACTTTCTATGTGTTTAGATCTAGATTTAATGTAGTTTTTTCTCTATTAAATTATATTCTAATTCTAATTGCCTTCAGCTGATCACTGGTTTATAACCTATGAAAACTGACTCACTGCAGTAAATTCCTACTCAGTGGTATATATGATGTCCTTAATATTTTAAGGCTCCTGTTTCCGTCTAACAATTTCTGCATCTCTGATCATCAAATCCCATGTTATTCTATGGAGAAATTTGTTTACAGAATTATTCATTACACTTTTTTTTAATTATGTTTTTACATTTGGAAAATTCACAACTGTTCAATTGGTACGCACTTTCCAAAAATTAATTTTTTTAATTTTTAACATTTCATTTTGCAGCTAAAAATGAGAAAAATGCACTTAATTAATTCTTTGCATTTTCAAACTGAAATTTAAAATATTAAAATTAAGGAAAAAAAAAAAAATTCAATTTTTAGAAAAAAAAAAAAAAAAAAAAGAGTACAAATTTAATAGTTGAGAATTTTCAGAATGTGAAAACAGAATTTAAAAATATCAATAAACAATATTCTCCCCAGAATAAATGGACTTTAACCAATCTTGACAGAATTTTGACAGTGACACCAGGCCGTTCACGTACCATAAAAATTTCGACCATGGTGAAGTCCCAATCACAGATATTTGCAATGCCCTTTTAACTTGACAGATACTGTCAGACTGCCTATGTCTCGTGAAATATCTCAATACAAATTCCCACTTGCTAGTGCTCCAACATGATAAGTTGCATTAAATATCAGACTCTACTCACAATCTGAAATATTATTAATAAAAATAAATTACCTAATATCACTGAAGTTTCAATTCTAGATACAGTTAAGAAACAAATAAACACAAGCTTTTTATTATATGGTGCACATTTCACAAAATATTTCTTACGTTCATGTTTCATGCGTAAATATATTGCCTCTTAATCAGAAAGTCATTTTTCCAAAAAAAATTTTTTTATCTAAAAACAAATATGATAACTTCCCAAGAAATTTAATCTTATTCACTTTCTACATATAAATATATATGTAATATATAATAATGATTTATTAAGCGTAGTAGAACTAGTTTCATGCCGACAACACTCCCTCAGCCTGCCAAGACCAGAATAGGAGTTACAGGGATTAAAAAAAGCAAAATTTCATAGCAGATAAAGAATAATGAAACTATGAAGCAACAATGAAATTTATAGATTGATTACTATGTGTTTAATTGTATGATTATATATATATATTTTATGATGTTAATTTTACAAAATATTTCTTACATTCATTTTCCGCATGTAAAAATATATTGCCAACCCTGATGTCATTTTCACATAGATCTGATAAAAATCTCAAATCAAACATGATGCCTAGTTTCACAAAACATTTTTTCTCTTTTATTTTCTACATATAAATATACATATATCGTTGTTTTAAAATGTCATTTTCCAGATTTCAGATAACATAAAATCATTCAAAAACAAAATCAAAAATCAGGTTTTGAACAGAATCAGATCTGATACTTGATCTGATATCTTGTAAAGATCTGATCACCTGCATAAAAATTTTGGTGGATCTGGTTATTCTCGTTTATGTAAAAATGTAATGACAAATATACAAACAGTCTCTCTTATGAACTTCTTAATAATAAAGTTTATTGATGAAATTGTGAAGTTTGGAAGAGCAGAATGGAGAACAATTGCAGAAAATAGGGCAGTTTGGAATCACCTAAGAGAGGCCTCCATCCGGCAGTGGATTGATAAAGGCTGAAATTGATGATGATTTCAACAACTTTTATAATGCTTTTAATTGTGAATATAAAAATTTAACAATTTACAGTGATTCATTTTTTGTTAACTTTATTACAAGATATATATATCTTGTAATAAAGTTAACAAATATATATATATATATGTGGGTGAAAGGATATAAAGTAATTAGTTTTATAATTTAAGGAAAAACCTATTCAAAAGTATAAATTGCTATTCTAAATTATAGATCCCTAATAAGTTGTAAACTGCACCTGTAAACTTTTATAATTTAATTTACACATGAAATGCCAATAATTATAAATATTGATCATTATTGAAAAACATTGAAATATGACATCATTTACTAAATCAATATGGTAATGAAATTTTTTAAAAGCATTTTTTAGGCTTTCATCGTCTTGCTCTGGTAAATGTAATGATTTACCAACCTTCAAGCAGTTACGCTAACAAATGAGTAACTTTAAGAAAAATCAAATGAAAATGAAAATTTCAAAAATGTGAAAATAAAATTCTACTGTACAATTTACTCTATCACATCTCACTGAAAAAATGTACAAAATGTAGAAGAATCACAGATAGAAAAATATGAAATAGTATGCATGATGGCCATCCACAAAATAATTTTAAATTAAATAAAAGCATCAGTCTTCATGCTCGTGTTGAGCGGCAGCTGCTTCCTGCCATGTATTTTTTATCAAGTCCACAAATCGTCGACAGAATGATGACTGGATAAATCCAAAACACATACAGCATAGTGTAAATGCCCAAGCAATTATCAGAACATAGTCAATTGTTTTTGCTAAAGTAGAAGGAACAGGTCCAGACATGTCAGCTGAAGTAACATTTAAATTGGTTTCATTATGCTCTAGCCCTAAATAAAGTAAAAATAAATAAATTAGGGAAAATGTAATTATGTAAAAAGGCTTTGAATTCACAAAGAAAAAATAATATTTAAAAAAGCCCTTTTGCTTTTGTGTAGAATATTTTCGACAACTTATCCATTCTCAACCTCAGCACACTTTGAATCACTCAACTATTCCTCGCTTTTTTCTCTCTGAATTTCCCTTCAATTTTCTGACTGGGGTTAAATTTTAAATCAACAAATTTTCAAAAAAGTTGTTGTATGACAATTTTTGATTTTGATGACAATTTGCATGTGCTTTCCCCATACCTTTTTGACCACAAAAATATATTTTTTTTTATTTAAAAAAAAATTACCCTTTGATATGAAGGCTATTTTTGTCGTTGCCAACAGCAAAAATTAGATATTTTGATGCTTTGCTTTATGAACTATAACTTTTTTCCTATCAAAGCTATCAAACTCTACTATAGCTCATTGGAAAGCTAAAAAAAAGATCTTTTTCCATATGGTATCAATAAATTTGAGATTTAAAAACAAAGGTTATTTTTTCAAGGTCAAAGTTTGCGATGCAAAATTAATTTTTTGCCACTTTTGAAAATTAAAAAACCTATGAAGGGCTTGGAATAACAAGCCCTCTTTTTTTTCTTATATACATATATAAGGTTGCTTATTGTATTAAAAAGTTTGGCTTGTTACTCTGCCCCCTTCACAAGATACGACCCCCCCGAAGTTGCAAATTTTCTAAAAAAATCCAATTTTCAATGCTAAAAAAATGCATGTGGGGGGCAAGGTAAATTTTTTTTTACTTGTGTGATTTTAAGTACTTCATACCATCTTTCAAACAAAAAAAAAAAAATTACTCTGTTATTCAAAGGCGTTTGGCAGCTATAAGGGTCTGAATTTTCAAATAATCACACTAAAACCATCCAATTTTTTCATGTACTTTTTTTTGGAAACATGTCATTTATTATTATTTTTTTTTATTTGATGGACTTAGATTGACCTCACAAATAAGAATATATCATATTCCTACTTTTCCTCATTTATAGTAATCTATTTGCCAGTTAAAAGCAAGAATAGACAGATTTCAACTTGTCCAGCCTTGCTCCCACATGTATAGAACAGTTCCCTTTAGGCAAACAGTACCTACCTGTGGTAGGAACTGTGCCAATGACAAGGCTGCTTGAATATTATTGGATACAATTTGACCAATAATATAGGGTAAGACAAATGATCTGCCTGCCAATGATGTCACATGGAACTGCTTTATAACTTAGTTGTTTCTTTAACTCTGAAAGGAGTAGGTTGCTGGGAAGTGTTCTTGCTGTAAAATCTTGTAAATTTTTGTCTTTCATGTAGGTTTTTTCATTTCAAGGTCAAGAAATATACATATTTACAGAATATTTTGGTGAATAACTGTCCTTGTTGAAGGTAAAAAAAGAAATTATTTTTTAGAATTCTTAAATATAAGTTTGTTTTTCTGCATATAAAGAGTAAATGAATTATGAATAACTCTAAATGCTCCATAGGAATTTTTATGAAAGATAATTGTAACATTTTAAGTTATAGTAGGCAGTCAACTGTAGAGAGTATTTCTAAGTATAATGATGATGATAAAACTTTACTGCAATTGAGAACTGGATGTAAAACAATTGAAACTGTTTGTACTTACCATGCAAAAAAGTTTTTAGATAAATTTTCTAACCTTTATGGAACTTCCTGCTGTGACCCATTTTCGGAACATAATAAGGTGATTACAAAATCGCTGAGAATCATAAGCAAAGATTTGTATTTGAAAAACACAAATTTGAATCTTATCCCTGGAAAATCTCTGTGCTCTAAATGTTTAAATAAAATTCAAAATCAGAGAGTTGAAACCTATAAAGATAATAATGAAGAAATGTACATACCTGAATGTGATTTAGTCGAGTCTGTAAATGTAGCATGTAGTGCCCTTGGAGTATCACCTGTGAAAGTTGCCAAATTATCGCGCGATCGTAAATCATCTACATTAAAAAGAAAAGTTTCAGCGATAACAGAATGTGTCACAAATAAACTAAATAAATCATTTGACCTTTCAATTGTTTCACATGAAGAAAACAATAGTTCTTGCCAAAAGCACATATGTGATAATTATGAAAAATTAATAGAAGACCTTAAAGAGAGAATGAAAACTGCTGAGTGTCTGCAGGATAAAGTAAACATTTTAAGTTTGTTGCCTGTAACTTGGAGCTATGCAAAAATTCAAGCAGAATTTGGAGTCAGCCAGTATTTAATTCGAAAAACTAAAGATTTAGTTAAAACACAAGGAGTTTTACCAAAACTGGAACCTAAGAAGCCAAGCAATATTCTTGGTTCTAGTACAATAAAAGCTATAGAGGATTTTTATCAGAGAGATGCCTGTAGTCGCATGATGCCTGGAAAAAAGGACTGTATTTCTGTGAGAGGAATGAATGGGGAAAAGTCAAACCTTCAAAAAAGGCTCATTTTATGTGACTTGAAGGAACTTTACATACATTTTAAAGAAAATTATCCTGATTTGAAAGTAGGGTTATCTAAATTTGCCGATCTTAGACCAAAATTTTGTGTGTTAGCTGGAGCATCTGGTACACATTCAGTGTGCGTTTGTTTGTACCATCAAAATGTAAAACTTATGCTATCAGCGATTAAAAGTGATCATAGCTACAAAGATCTGCTGCAGATTATGGTCTGTGATACTGAAAATGAGAATTGTATGTTTTCGGAATGTACTGCATGTCCAGGTGTGGATGCCATTTTATCACTGATTTCTCCAAGTAACAGCACCCAAATTGACTTGGAAAATGATGAATTTGAGGATTTGCAAGTTTCATATAAGCAGTGGATGTCCACAGACAGATGTGAACTGACATCATGTGTGCTACCTTTACAAGAATTCTTGGTTAAGTGTTGTGAAAAACTTGAGCATCTAAAGAGCCACCATTTCATTGCCAGTAAACAAGCAGCGTTTCTAAAATCAAAGAAAGAAGATCTGGATAAGGGGGAATTTTTGATACTTGGAGATTTTTCAGAGAATTTCTCTTGTGCTGTTCAAGACGAGGTGCAGACCTATCACTGGTCAGGTGTGCAATGTACGCTTCATCCTTTTGTTGTCTACTGGGGAAAAGATGGAGAAATTCAAACTCAAAGTTTTTGCTTTGTAAGCGACTGCCTTGACCACAACACAACTACATTTTACGCCTTTCAAATGATCCTTGTTAAAAAACTGAAGGCAGATCATGCTTTAATTTCAAAATTATTCTATTTTTCATATGGATCTGCCGCACAGTACAAAAACAGGAAAAACTTCATTAACTTGAGCCATCATGAACAAGACTTTGGGATAAAAGCAGAGTGGCATTTTTTTACTACATCCCACGGGAAAGGCCCTTGCGATGGGATTGGAGGAACAGTGAAGAGGCTAGTGCGAAAGGCTAGTTTGCAACGACCGGTCAGTAATCAAATCTTGAATCCATTAGATGTCTTTGAATACTGCACTGAACATATTAATAGTGTAACGTTTTTCTATGTTTCCTGTGATGATGTTAATGCAGTAGGAAAAGTTCTTGAGGAAAGATATAAAACAGCACTATCATTACCCCAAACTCGGTCTTTCCACAGCTACATTCCACTCAACAGAAATATCATTCATGCCAGACGTACATCATTTTCTTTAGATTTTACAACCTTTCATGTCATCAAAGACGAACCTATCAACCTTAGATTATCCACACCAACAACCCGACCAAAGTTGTCCGATTATGTTTGTTGCGTACTTGCGTATATGATGGTGACTGGTGGCTAGGAGAAGTGGTGGAAATAAAGGTATTTGATGTCGAAGAAGAATACAGGATCCACTTTTTTCATCCTAAAGGACCTGGAACATCGTTTAAAAAATCAAGTCATGATAACCAAACTTGGGTTCGGTTTGACTGCGTCAGAACTATGGTCAGCACAGGGAAGAGGTCATAATACCACACCTGTGATGAGTGAACATTTGTCAACTCTTCTCTATGAGACAATAAACCACTGAACAAAAAAGTTTTGCATGTTTTGAGAGGTAAGTTAAATTCTATATACCAAGATGTTAGAAACCTTAAATTAGCTTATCAAAGTTTAAATGTGTTCTTTGACAACTCTTCTTAGTCTTTTTAGTATGTTTCACCATTTAAAACTAACAATTAAGTAAAAAATAACTTTTCACTAACACCTAAGATTAAGAAGTATGAAAATAATTGCGTTGTTTCAGTATAATTATTTGAAAATTTAGACCCTTATAGCTGCCAAACGCCTTTGAATAACAAAGTAACTTTTTTTTGTTTGAAAGATGGTAAGAAGTACTTAAAATCACACAAGTAAAAAAAAATCTACCTTGCCCCCCACATGCATTTTTTTAGCATTGAAAATTGGATTTTTTAGAAAATTTGCAACTTTGGGGGGTCGTATCTTGTGAAGGGGGCTGAATAACAAGCCAAACTTTTTAATACAATAAGCAACCATATATATGTATATAAGAAAAAAAAGAGGGCTTGTTATTCCAAGCCCTTCATAGGTTTTTTAATTTTCAAAAGTGGCAAAAAATTAATTTTGCATCACAAACTTTGACCTTGAAAAAATAACCTTTGTTTTTAAATCTCAAATTTATTGATACCATATGGAAAAAGATCTTTTTTTAGCTTTCCAATGAGCTATAGTTGAGCTTGATAGCTTTTATAGAAAAAAAGTTATAGTTCATAACGCAAAGCATCAAAATATCCAATTTTCGCTGTTGGCAACGAGAAAAATAGCCTACATATCGAAGGGTAAATTTTTTTTAAATAAAAAAAATATATTTTTGTGGTCTAAAAGGTATGGGGAAAGCATGTGCAAATTGTCATCAAAATCAAAAATGGTGTTGCACACCCCATTTGTTGATTTAAAATGGAATG
Organism: Salticus scenicus; assembly: GCA_963930645.1. Taxonomy (NCBI): domain Eukaryota; kingdom Metazoa; phylum Arthropoda; class Arachnida; order Araneae; family Salticidae; genus Salticus; species Salticus scenicus. The sequence goes on along the minus strand of OZ005658.1, from coordinate 121,294,130 downwards.
ACTCACTGAAAGATGCCAAGATATATACTATCTACAAGTGCTCTTGTAGATAGTATAGTGCTCTTGATGATAGAATAGTAGCTCTTGATTGTTATAGTCCTTTTCCCTAGCAGAGTCACTTCAAGGCCACGGAATGCGCAGAGGGAGATCATGTGCTCAATACAATTCCATCCAGTGAGACGTTGTTGTTTCTTCAGTAACCTAGCAACGGACAAGAGAAGTGAAATCATAGTTCATCTGAGCGTGGCCTTGACTCGACAGCCTAAAGGAAATAGAGTATAACTGCATTCTTACAGATTACGATTTCTAGGGCTTCTTTTTTATGTGAGAGTTAAACTGGCTATTTTATGCAGTTATTGTAACTATATTAATGGGGTTTGATAGTTTTTTTCTGAACCCATCTATGAAACCCCAATATTATAGATACAATAACCACTCACAAAATAGCTCGGTATAACTCTCATAATTATGTTCTGAAAAAGAAAAAATCCTAGAAATCTTAACCTGTAAAAATACAATAAACAAACGAGAGCTTGATAATATTCTATCCTCTTAATATCATCTGATCAGAGAATTGAAAGGAAATGAAGATAAAAAAAAAGTGAGAAATGGAGAATAAGTGGAAAGAGTGACAATGCACCAGTGATGACTACTGTTAGTTGGTGCAAAATATTCTGCAGAAAATTAAAGGGCTTTTCTAGGTGTTATATTATTTCTCTAGATGTAGATAGGAAACTCTTTAGAAAAATCCTAAAATAAATCTACATGTAAAAGTTTTTATAAGTAGAATACAATAGAAGAAATAAAATTTCTTAAAAACTCCAAGCTCCAGCAGTGACGAAGAAAATATGTTGACAAAAATGATAGACGGGAATTACTAGATTCGAATCCAGATTATGCTCATTGAAATTTGAAGTTTCCTATGATTTCTTTATAGGGTAGGTGCTCCAGTGATTGGCATGCTCCAGTAATTGACATCTATCCCGAAATAATTAATAAATAAGAGAAATAATAAAATCATATACTTTACATATAAGAATTTTAACATTTTATGTCAAACACTGAAGCATAGGGTGCTAATAACTGGTAAAAAGAATAACTAGCAGTGTCAAACACTGGAATATAGGGGGTCAATTACTGATAAAATGAAAAACTGGCAGTGTCAATTACTGGAACATTGAGTGGATGTCTAAAAATTCATTTAAAAAAAATTATTGTTATCAAACGTATATATTTTAACATATATGTGGTTCTGAATGTCTTTCATGCCATATGTACTAACTTAAGATTTCTAAAAATATTTTCTGATGACTAGAACTTTAAAAACATCAGAGATTGCTCTAAAAGTGTCAATCACTGGTGCACTTACCCCAATTCATATGAAATGGACTAATAATTAGGAGCTCTTGAAAAGACCCTAATAGAGCATATCCCACACAAGACTAGAATTCTAGTATTGTATGTTGATTTTGACACATACATCACACCACATAAGAGCAAGGTGGCTAACATTAGAAATTTTCCAAATTCCCAGACTTTTACGTGACTATTTTTCACCATTTTCCCTCACTCACGTTGTTTTTATCCCTCAAAATATTTCGCAAAATTAGCAAACAATTTAGTAATTTACAATAATGAGCTTTCAAATATGGTTTATTTGCACGAAATTTATCAAAATTCCCTGACCTCACATGAAATTCCCTGACTACTCCATGACATTTTCAGATTCTCTTAAATTCCCTGACTAGTGCCACCCTGAAGAGGCAGAAAATTAAAAAATGAACACAAAGGTTGCAGCCATTATTTTTCCTTTACTTTTTTGCCGATTATTTTCCAAAAAAAAAAATTTAAAAATTAAGTATTTATTTATTTGTTTAAATAACTGTTTTAGCCAGTCAGCCTATCCCCACCCCCCACCCCCTTTAAAAAAGAAAAAAAAAAAATATATATATATATATATATATAAATGCTTGAAAAAATTACTTTTAAATCCTTCTATTTCTCCGTTATTATTTTGTTTTCATGAAAGTAGGTTGATTACTTAAAATAGAAAGAAACTTATTTAATCTAACTTTTTAATAATAAAATTTAATTTATTGAATTAAAATGTAATATTTTAACATAGATTAACCGTCTTCATTCTTGAAGAAATTTGAGAACACAGCACAGAGTTTTATTTAAAAGTCTTCAGAAAAACTTTCCATAAAAGAAAAATATAGTTTATTTTTTAACTATGACGAAATTCCACACCAGACTAAGTCACAAGACTAAGTTCCACACCAGACTAAGTAAATTCACAATGGATCTAGTAGTGCCTTTACAAATATAATCTTTACAATTTTCCAGTAAACCATTTTATATAATATTTTAATACAGATTAAGCTTCTGAAGAAATTTGAGATCAAAACAGCGCTTTATTTAAAAAAAAAAAAAAAAAAAAAAAAAAAAAACATGCAACTCTCATGAAAAACTTTTTATGAAAGGGAATTACAGTTTATTTTTAAGTATGGCATAATTCTAGACCAGAGTAGCTCTGTTGCGTAAACGATTTACCTTATCAACCCCCTCCTTTCCCTCTCCAGTTCCAAGCCCACACACTTTAACAATGTCCTGAAATACAATACATTTTGAAAGGCTAGATATGTATATGCTGTGAAGGTGTCCCTTCACATATATCAGTTTTAATTACAGTTTTAAATAAATTTAATAATTAATTACTATATTTTTAATAAATTAAATACCTAATAAAATATCTAACGAAATTCTAAATTATTTTTATATTTAATCGCATTTGTCTCTATAAATAAATATCTTAATTCTAATAATATTTTATCTGTTAATCTATTAAATAGATCTGCTGAGAACAAAAACATATTCTTTAAAATTAATAATTTATTTCTGCTAGTTATCTTTTTAAATGATGTCTCTCAGAATTCTAATCTCTCCTAAATCATTTAATAAAATAAAATATAAAGAATATTATTTTCATCTAGTAACCGTTGTATAGATAAAGGTTGCATTTCATTCTTTTAGATTGTGTAAGTTTATTTATTAGAAACTAAATTAAGCAATAAGTTTTCGTTGTAACATCATCAAAGGGGTAATTTATAATTTTGGATGGCAGGAAGTGCAATAATTCATAGCCTTTCCCTCTCCATTAGGCAGACGATTTTCTGGCGATAAAATTTGGCATAGGTGTTAGGCGTTAATTCTTTAACTGACTTTCTAAATTCAAAATATTTATATTAATTTATTCAAGAGACAATGGATTCTGTTTGGTTGTAAAATTGGCGCTATTTTGGAAAACTTGGCGTGATTCAGCAGTTGGATCTTGATTGCGAGATTGAGAACTTCAGAATTCGCTCCCGAACGGCTGCTTAAATAACACGCGATCACGAAGCTCTAACTCTCTACCTGAAAATTTGTTTTGCACCACCTGAATGTCTCGAAGATAATATTTTTATGTATCTTTTCAAGTATACTATAGAATAATCTTCAGTCCCATTTCAGTCCATTTCATCCAACAATTTCATCCATGTGAACTGTAGCGCAAGAACTTCTTCATATATGCTATGCGGCTATACATTGTAGTAATGTGAGTTTTTGCACAGTTTTGCAATACTTTATCATTTAAATAAACTTAAACAAGAAAAGTATAAGAGTAAGAAAGAAAAATTTCATTTTTCCAGATTTTGCAATTACAGGGTTGCCTAACAATCACATGCTACACCCAAAACACATTTGAAGCATTACTTTTTACAGGGTGATCCCAAACATTTTCATTTTTGTTTAGTTTTTTATTGGTCCCTTTTTGCTTTTGGGGCAAAACTTTCACTGAAATATATGAAGTATAACATTTCCTGTACACTCCTGAAGTTTCAAGATGATTCATCAAGAACTTTTTGAGATAGTTGACAAAATGTCTGAAACTGAAAGTATCCGATCATTTGTGGAAAGATAGTGTATTTAAAAAGTATGAACATTTTGCACTTATATTAATACAGACAAACACAACATGAATTTTCATAAAAAACAAAAAGGAATCAGCTTTAAGTCTTAATTTTCTAATTTAATTCTATTTTATCTCATTTGATTTATATAAAACTTCATTTGTATTTTTAAATTAATTTATAAAAATTAAATCATATTTTGTTTTACAATTTTTTTAAGTATTTTTAAAAATCTGATAGAACAGGTGAACAAACCAGTGAAATCTTAAAATAACAGGACCAGTGACTTAATTTTCTTAATTTCTACTCCTGATTATTGTTATTTCAACTTTCATACATTTGTTTTAAAATAGTTCATGAACATGAATTTCTAATATTATTACATGTTAGACAAACTTTATTTCATTTCTAATAATAGATATTAAACTAGATATCTCATTTTTATTTCTTTGTAAAAGGAACACTAGTACTAAAGAATATCGTTGAAAATAAACTTATCACAGAAATTTTTCTATATAATACAGACTGATCCAGGTGAAAACAGGGGTCCATTTGCCCCTCCTTTACAAAATTCAAATCTATAAAATGGGCTACTGCACAAATTTCAAATTAATAAAAAAATCTCTTTCTCAAAATTCAAATCCATAAAAATGATCCTTTTATAAAATTTTCCCATCCTTTCATTATTATTTAAAATGATTATCTTTACTTGGTTCGATGAAATTATCAAACTATGTTTAATACTAACTAACTTGATATTAAATATTACATAGAATGACTGCTAAAATGGAAGGTTGAACCTAGTCAGTAGTTAATAATTGAAGGTAATAGAAGGGACATTTGTGATATTTTATATTAAATAGCTTTATTTCACAATTGTAAAATGGGTGTTCTCTGATCATTATTCTAGAAATATTTTTATGTTTCTTGTTGATCAATCATATTAGTGGCCTGCAAGATATTAAATTATAAATTTAGTGATCAATGGGATTTTAAATTTTCAATTTAGTGGTCTGTAAAGCCCAAAAGATTCGTGACCACTCAAACAGATAACTTACAAATAAGAAAAAATACAATTGTAAATGCCGACAATAACATGCTTTACTTATAATGTTAATTTTTTACATACCCACAACTCCCAAAAAAACTAGTATGATGTGGCCACCACATGACTTTCTTCTATATAATTTTACACAAAATTCGTGCAATACAAATTATTTATTAAATTACTTTCCATTATAAATGCAGACGATTTTTATCTGACAGAATTATATCCATCACTGAATGCCGAAAGAAAGTCAACTTTTTGCAATTATCAGAAGAAATAAGTTTTTTTTAAGTTTTTTTCATTAAAAATTTTTAAAAAATCGATAACTTTGTTTTAAATTATCACAGATCTATAGTTCAACCATTCTTTTTACAGGTATTGACGAGATCTTTCGAAAGATACCCATATTGAAAATTTACTTCCCCTGGGAGGGGAGGGGGGGGGGGAAGCAATGCCCCAACATGCACAAAATTTCTTTCCTAGTTAACTACTACTATTATCAATAATTCATATTAATTTTACAATCACATGATTAAAATAACTCTGATTATGTAATGTCAGGGTCCAACTAAATACCAAGTTTAGTTAAATTTCATTCATTGGTTTGTGAGATACAGCGTCCACAAAATTTGTGATACACACCCACAGACAGACAGACATTTTCTAAAAACAGTCAAATTGTGTTCAGGACATCCCAAAACGTGCAAATCCATCGAAAACTGGAGTTCAAAAATTTCATGAATCCAATACTTTCTCTATGTATACACATATAGAAGAAAGTAATAAATAAATAAGTATTTGCTGCAGGATTTAAGCTGAGTAAAAAATTTTTTTAGCAAAAAAACTAAAATCAGACAAAAAAAAGCTTCAGCAAAATGATAAAATTCCAGAAACAGTAAAAAAAAAAAAAAAAAAAAAAAAGAATATCAGTTTACACATTCTAAACACCTCAATATGTTTGATTTTCATTTGTAAATTAAACTTAAAAGTTTTTAATCAGGTCTTTCAAGAGTTATACACAGAAGGTAAAAAAAATTTTTAATTAGAAATTAAAAACAAAAAAAGTAATTAATAATTGTACTTACCACTGTAATCAGATCAATTAGAATATAGTACAAGCATGTATTTTAATACATTTATTGGCAGACATGAAAAATATTAAACTTTTTAGATTATTACTTTATATTGTAAACTTTAAAGCAATATGAACATCTTAGATACAACTTGTTATAATATTTTCGCCGAAGATTTTTTATTTTTTTTTTTATTTTATTTTATTATTATTATTTTTTAATTTGTGTTTAGTAAGATGCTTTAGCAAAAAAGCAAAAACATGTTATTTAATTTTCGCATTTTGGATAAGTCTTTTAGCATTTCACGAAAAATGCTACCATAGCGGAAACACTGATTTGCTGCTATTTACATTTTTCATAATTTACGCTTTATATGTTACATACTTTGGAAAGTAGGTGAGGTGGTTTATACCGTAACATATTAATTTTTAATATAAAAATAATTCAACTTGCCTGTATACTTATTGATGAACTTTACTAAAGTATCCAAAGTTATGTTAGTTTCATTGAATCTGGCGACAGCCTTTGTATTATGGAACAACATAACATTAGGAACAAATACAAGCCCATATCGAACATGAAGACTAAAAAAAGAAAATAAAAAAAGAAACGTTTACAATAATAATAATAATAATAATAATAATAATTTTAAATTTAATTTATATTTTTTATTTACTAAGAAACCAATTTAACAATCAAGCAACTATACAAAAGCCCACACAGGTCATTTGAAACAATAATTTTATAAATTTCATTTTATTTTTTATAAACATTACAATATGGCAGATTTAACTGATTAAATATTTATAAATGATATTCAAAATTCAGAGCTTATTATGTATGGCAAATTTTTCAAAGGACATAAAAATAAAGTAAGTTGATGTTGATACAGTTTTATGTTTGCATATTATTGAAAATCTGGAGTGATTCCACTTGACTTTCTAAACGTTTAGTAATTAAGGGTTGTTTAAATAAATTTAAATGAAAGACATTGTTAAAATAAAAAAAAAAGCGAAAATCATAAGTGTTTGAGATTTCTTCCCAAATTGTATATCGTTTAATGTATTGTAATGTATTCGAATTCTTTTGTGTATCACTGTAAAAGAACTACAAATGGTAAGCTCACAAATTAAATATTCACCTTTTTTTTTTTTTTTTTTTTTTTTTTTAATAATTAAAAATATAAAAAATATTTTAGGCCCATAGACAGCAATGTATAAAAATTCTATTTTATAGCCTGGCAGAAAAAGAAAAAAACTATAAGTCTTACACTTATGTAAATCTGTGCAGTCTTTCTGCTGATAACCTATAACATGCCTACCAATTCATAACTTAATCAAATTTTGAGTTTAGACACTAGCACATTTCAATATATATATATATATATATATTAGTGTGTGTGTGTGTCCCTGTAAAAGAACAATGAAACACTACACTTATCAAATTCTATACAATATTACACATTGTGTGACTAATAAACTTAATTCCCACATACCATTTAACGCTTTATCTACTGATTAAATATTTATAAATGATATTCAAAATTCAGAGCATATTATATATGACATATTTTTCAAAGAACATAAAAATAAAGTAAGTTGATGTTGATACAGTTTTATATTTGCATATTCTTTACTTACTTTAAATAAAGTACCATCTTTATTAATAAAATCAGACTTTTATCTGTAAATTTGTCTGAATAAAAATTTTTTGCAATATCTTCACATTTTACACACCATGAAAGCTAAAACGACTGCAAAAAATATTGTCTGTGTGTGTCATTGTGTCTGTATGCCTGTAACGCTATTTTTGTCCGGGTATCACGTGAGAACGGCTGAACAGAATTCAACGGCACTTGGCAGGAATTTAGATGTACCCAACTTAAAATTATATCTATCAACTTTTTTTAAATCTTCCTCCGTTCCCCCCTATGAGAACAAAAGTCAAAAACACGTTTGTAAGCATAACTCGGCTCTAAATTATTTCACAGTAAAGAAATTGCACATGGGGAGACTAAACATAAGTACAAATAAAACATTATCTGTGATTTAGGAATTTCCAATTTTTAAGGGGAGGGAGAAGGAAAAACTATTTTTGGCAGGAAATTTCACTAATTCTGGATTTTTGAGTAAAACTCTACCAAATGTGGAACAAAGATATTGAAAAAAACTATGTGACTTCCTTAGGATATTTCCAAAAACACATTTTTGATTTTTGTGATTTGTGACTTTTTATTTATTTATTTTATTTTTATTTTTATTTATTATTTTTTATTTTATTTTATTTTTGGGGGGGGGGTTACGAGGGGGAAAAATCTAGACATCCCTTTTAGTGATAAATTTGTCCTGAGAAATCTATGGGAGCTGCAGTCACAAAGTTTGGTATTTGGATTGTTTATATGTATCCGACACCTAAAGTAACGGAATTTATTGAAATGACTCTCGTTCCCCCTTGGGGGGACAGAAGGTAAAAACACCTTTGTAAGCATAACTGGACTCCATATTACTTCAGAGTGAAGAAACTGCATATGAGGAGACTACACATGAATACAAATAAAACATTATCTGTGATTTAGGAAGTTTTGATTTTTAAGGAAAAGGAGGGGGAAATTAATTATTGGTGGTAAATTTTGCAGATTCTGGATTTTTTAGTAAAACTCTACCAAAAATGGAACAAAGATGTTGAAAACCACTATGCGTCTTCTTTAGAATATTTCCAAAATACGTTTTTGATTTTTTGCGATCTGCTTTTTTTTTTTTTTTTTTTTGGGGGGGGGGGGGGGGGGGGGGGGGTATGTGTTACGAAGGGCAAAAAGCACTAAATTTATCCTGAGAAATTTATGAGAGTTGCAGTCACAAAGTTTGGTGCTTGGATTGTTTATATATATTTGACTCCCAAAGTAACGGGATTTATTGAAACTTCCCCCTTTCCCCCTGGGGGGCAGACACAAAAAAAAAAAAAAAAAAAAAAATGTAAGTATAACTTGACCCCAAATTACTTCACGGTGAAGAAATTGCACATGAGGAGACTAAACTTGAGTCTTAATAAAACGTTATGTATGATTTTGGAATTGTTGATTCTTACAGGAGGGAGGAGAAAAATCGTTTTTCGGGGGGAAATTTCAGAAATTCCAGATTTTTGAGTAGAGCTCTACTAAAAATGGTACAAAGGAATTGAAAACAGCCATGTGCATTCTTTAGGATATTTCCAAAAACACATTTTTGTGTGTGTGTGTGTGTGGGGGGGGGGGGGTTACAAAGGAACAAATTTGAGACTCTCCTTTTAGCACTAAATTTGTCTTGGGAAATCTATGGGATCTGTGGGATTTCACAAAACTTCAAACTTAGCTGTTGGGGAAGGGGAAGTAAGAAGCAGGTAAGTTGATGTTGAAGGCAGTGGGGACCCGGACTCCTCACGCTGTGAGTGGGAAAAACCTCTACCGAACACAACTGGAACTTTAATTTAGGTTATTAATAATGATATGGAATATTGACAACTCAAATGGTGCCCAATGAAGCGGCTAAGCCTTCTAGTTAGTTTATAAAGCATATAAAATTGAGTTTATGGAAGAAATATCAATGGTATTTATAAGAATAGAACATATAATGCTTACTTTAATCAGACTACAAAGTACTAGATGCTACCCCAGTGGCAGAAAGTTTTGAAGCTGTCTGCGACAGACTTTTAAAATTTCATAATCTGTCTGCAAAATTTGCATGTAATCAGGGGTGAAAATGGCTTACACTCAAAAAGCCTGAAAGCTGATGGGGGAGGGGGGCTTAGCATCAGTGGTGATCTTGTATAACAATACATGAATACAATTTTACTACAAAACAATATAGTATAAACAATTGTATTCATTCATCTCATTCAATTAAATATTTTATAGCAATGTTTGACACAACACAATATAAATAATTATAAATAACAAAAGTATTAGTTTTAAGTTTTGATACAGAAATTTTTATAAGTGAATTGTTATCCGAAAGTTGCGGACAAATTTTTTTCTCAGTGCAGACAAAAACTGTCCACAAGCCGTTTTTCTGTGTCCACGACTATGTCACCGTGTCGCGGTGTTTCTGCCACTGGGGATGCTACATAGAACCATTTTTGTCCCAGGTATAATTTTATAGAGAACTCTCATTGTTTTTGTCATGATCTTCATGCGTATTACAATTCCTATACTACCTCAAAAACCTACCATCAATTTTAGAAAAAATATAAGGAATATAAAAAAGCAAATATTTTTTTACATTTTTTTAAGGTCCTGATATCTTTATCGACCTCTAAGTACCAATGGTACACTAAATTACAGACTCACTAAATCCTCATTAATTACTATGATAAATGAAGTGATGGGTTAAATATTATAACATAAAATAGTCATAATGATGTAAAACATTAATGAGATAATAAATGAACAAAATGAAGAAAGAAAAAATGGAAAAGAAACTTACTTTCCATAATCCATAGCATTTACTGCATAAAAAGCTATATCAGGAAAGACACGAGCTAATGCATTATAATGAGGGGCCATTCTAGCTGAAAATACACAATTTGGAGAATAAAATAATACGACCACACATTCATTTGTAGAAGCATTATTAGCAGTAGGAGGAGTTAAAACCTTTAACAAAGTTGAACTATTTGTCACAATCACTTTGGGCACCTGTTGTGGAAAAAGAAAAATATATTCATTAAGAAAAAGTACTGACACTATCTATTCCAGTCAACCTGATTCCTACCACACTCTAGTGTGTGTTCTAGCTTTCTAGGTGGGCAGGAGAGGTTTTGTCTAGTAAAAACATTGAAATGAAAAACTTTAAAAATATTGTTTAGAATTTTTTCATAGCATTATTTAAAAAACATTCACATTAGGTTTTTATAAAATTCTTTATCATTTATATTTGATAATGACACTCACAAACTTTATGTGATTGGAGAAAATGTGACAACATACCTGCCAACCTGGAAGGATAAAAATAACAGAGATTTTTATAACCAGCATTTTCAGGCTTAAATAAAATAGATGGTTTTTTGACATATGACAATATTTACAGTTAAATTGCTTAAATTGTCAAAAATCTATGTGTGCAACTTAATTATTAAATAAAAATCCAGTAATTATTAATTAAAAATAGTGCTACAGGGTTGCCACTAAAATAGAAGAATGAAATTCCCTTACTTTTCCAGGTTTTCCAGACGTGTTCTATAAAAATTCCAGTCTAGCCATTTATTGTGCATTGGCTGTGTTAAGGGCAAAATAATTATGGTACCACTTGAAAACACAAAAGTTATATTACTTTGACCTAAGGAGAGATTGCCCTCCATGGGGGTCCTTCTAAGCGGTCTTGTTTAAAACAATGGCAGAAGCTAAGAAAAAAACATGAAAAATGACTACATTGGAGGAAAAATTAGTTTTTTTTGGCAATCATCGTATGAAATTCGCTGACTTTTCCAGATTCTGGCTAAAATATTCAAATTCCCTGACTATTCCAGGTTTTCCAGGTTGCGTGGCAACCCGGTGCCATCTATTGATATGTATGAGAATTTTCTTCAGTAAAAGTAAAAATTTTGCTTAAAATATTGAAGTTTTGAATAAATTATAGGCATAACTTTAAAATGTTCAGAATAAGCGAAAAATGTGTGAGAATAAGGGAGAGACTGGAAGACAATCCCAAAATAAAGGAGTCTCCGTTGAAATAAGGGAGAGTTGGCATGTATGTGATAATACTTCCCATAAAAAGAATTTTTCTTAAGAGTAGTGCATCCGAATTTATTCTGCCAAATTTAGTGAAAGTTCAACATAAAGTATTTGTTAAGTAATTATTATTATATCATACCTGCCAACATTGAAGAATCAAACTAACGGAGATTTTATAAGCGGCATTTTCAGGCCTAGAAAACATTGATGTGTTTTCGACATATGACAGTATATTAATAATTCATATATCAAATCCATGGCTTAAATTATCAAAAAGTTATATAGGTAAGTTAAATTTAATTATTAATTAAAAATAATAATATATATATAGATTCATGAGAATTTTTTTTCAGCAAAAGCAAAATTCTGCTTTAAAAAAAAAAAAAAAGGTTTGTTGAAGTTTTGAATAACTTAAAAATATAAATTTAAAATACTAGAAAACATTGATGTGTTTTTGACATATGACAGCAGGGTTCCCCTTTGAGCCTTTGAGAAGGGCGTCGCGCCCTGCCTGCCCTTTAAATTTTTATGAGCGCCCTAACTGCCCTTTAAAGTACAAAAATGCGCCCTCCTTGCCCAAAAAACGCACCCTTTATGCCCGAAAATCGCGCCCTTCTTGCTCCCAAATTTAACCACCACGACCCAAAATAGCGCATTTTTTCTCCTTTTTAAATATTCTTAGTGCTTTATTAATACAAATTTTCTTTCTAGAAGCTTTTTCACTTTTCTGTGTGTTCTACTTATTGCAAAAGCGAGTTGACACTTAGCAGGTGTATAAACTATTTATCAGCGTAAACATAGTTGCCGTCGAACTTCTTTAAATGACCCTGCAGCCTGCTGGCTATAAGGGTGAGGTGGGGAACAGACAAATAAGTGCCTCCCCGGTGTTAGCAAAAAAAGAACGGGAAAATATGGAAGATATTGCTCTTTTCTTATATTCCAATAATCCTTTTGCATCATAAATCATGTTTTTTTTTTTTTTTAATCTTTAAAATCACGTTAACAAAAATAGCAAATCTAATTACTTTTATGATCTAGCTGAAGAACCACAAAAATCATCGTAAGTTCAATCTCATAAATAAGTTAAAAAAAAAATAATGACTCAGGAAAGAGAAGTGTTTGTTTACATTAGATGAAAAACCACAATCCATTAGAATCAAAAGCTGAAAGAAGGGGGAATGAAAAGGAAATCTAGATTGTGCAGTGCTTTGGTTTTTATTTACACGATAACCACAGACAAGGATATTCTTTTTATCTGTGACAATAACAAAAGTTCATTTATTTTAATGATATTTTGAAATTTGTGTAAAAATGCTCTCGCATTTCGGTAATTAGTCACAAAATTATTACAAATATCACAAATCATTAAAAAAAAAAAAAAAAAAACTAATTACATCGATTAGCGTAAAATTAAAGCCTATCTTAGGTGTTGCTATTAAACATAAATTTTGACAATTAACGGCAAAATGATTAAAAACTTCCGCTATCGGCTAAAAAAAATATTGTGAATTTAGAAAGTCAGCTTTTTATAAAAGTACGGATTTTATTAACATCGGAATAATAAAGTACATTTCATAAATAGTTGCAATTAAACGTAAATTTTCGAAAGTTAGCGGTGAAATCGAAATGATCCTGTATTTCCAAAATCGGCTGCAAAATTACTGCATATTTTGAGATTAAACTATAAAAATAACTCAAATTTTATCGATTAATGACGGAATAGATAATTATTTGGAAATTTAGCTTTGAAAACAATGTGATTTTAATCTTAGCAGCAAAATAATAGAGTATTTCGATTCTTACAGTTTCCTTTTTACTTTCTTCTATATTTAATAGAAGAAAGTACTGGATTCGTAAAAATTTTCGACTTCCGGTTTTCGACGGATTTACACGTTTTGAGAGGTCTAGAACATGATTTGACCATTTTTAGACAATGTCTGTCTGTGTGATAAAAATTTTGTGGCAACTGTATCTCTGGAACTACAGCTCAGAATTGTATATAAATTTATGTGTCGATACACCTTGACCTTGACCTAAATTAGTACCTATCAACTTTTGGTGAAAATCGCTCAACAGGTGGCGCTGCTATACAGCGATTTCTGAAATTTAAAGGAGGCTATATCTCAGGTTCTATTGCATATAATCGAACAAAACTTGATTTTTAAGGTCTTTATGAGACAGTATGATGATTCAATGTAAATGTTTATCGGCCAACAGGTGGCGCTGCTATACATCAATTTCTGCAATTTATGGGAAGACTGTATTTCAGGAACTACTGCACAAAATTGCATATAAATTTATATGTAGATGCACCTTGACATAAATTAGTATCTATCAACTTTTAGTGTCAACCACTCAACAGGTAGCGCTGCTGCACAGTGTTTTCTGCAATTTAAGGAAAGGCTATATCTCAGGTTCTATTGTGTATAATCAAACAAAACTTGATGTGCAAAGGCCATTATGAGACATTATGCTGATTCAAATTGGATGCTTTCAACCAATAGATGGCGCTGCTACACTGGAAATTTCTTCGATAATGGGAAGGCTATATCTCAGTTTGTATGGCATATAACTGTACAAAATGTGATATGTGAGATACTCATTATAAAAGCATATTTTTAAGATGTTATTTATAGACAATAAAACTTTCTCTGGATATTTAGTGTTAGCTTTCTCTAAGATGAAAATCATTTGCATTCATCATGTTAGATAATTTTAATAAATAATAGTTTTAATAAATTATTTGCCATTAGTGAATTTGTATATGAAAATATAGAAGAAAGTCTTGTGGTGACCACAACATACTATCCCCCCCCCCCCCCCCCCACAAAATAAATATATTAACCTGTGATACTCCTTGATGGTTAGATAAAGCAGAGTTCAAAATTTAGCAACCTCTGATTTTCATGCTAGTTATTTTGTTTTTATAGAAACTTCTCATTTTGGGTGTTAAATTTGCCTTATATGTATAAGAACTTTATAAATTTAACTCATTATAGGTACAAATAAGTACTTTTAATAATAACCTATATAAGTATTCCATCCTCCATTATTCATTCTACAGCCAAGTAGTAACAGTTTCCAGGGATTTTGCATGTTGGGTAGTTTCATATAGTTGTAGGAGCTACATTTTTAGAGATCAAATTTCAAAAGAATATTTCATTTACCATTATTGAAATCCAGCAAACAAAGTGAGTAAATTCCAAGGATATATTAAATTTACTAACTGATTGTAACATTAGAAATTAGCAATAATGCATAAAAAATTGGAAACTATTAAAAAAAATATCATTAATTAATTAAATTGAACTTTTTATCAAACTATTTGATTAGAATGTTTAATATTTTTCTTTAATAATCACTAAAAAAGGTCTTTGGTTTTTATCTTAAGAAATTTGCGAAAACCTTATTAAAGATAATTTTTATTATAGTTCTTTACTTTCATTTCAACATTTATAAGATTTTCAAGAGCTTTTTACATATTTTTCAGGAAGCAATTTTAATACTTTTTATTAGGTTTAATAGAACTATAGTTAAAGATAAAAGAATGTGAAAAAATAAATTTATTTATCTAATTTTTGCTGACTAATTTGTACATTTAGTGGGTGGGGAGGGGGGGGATTGCTGATTGCTTAGCAACTGCATTTATAAATATAATAAAATTGTTTGTAATTTTGGAGGCTAATTTTTGCGAAGCGATATGCCCTTTTTATAAAATGTGCCCTTTTTCATTCTCCACAAATGTGCCCTCTTTTTATAGCACCCTCCTGCCCCTTTTTCCTTGGTAGCAGCACCCTGCCCTTTTTCAAACCTAGGGGGAACTCTGTGACAGTATATTAATAATATATATATCAAATCCATGGCTTAAATTATCAAAAAGTTATATAGGTAAGTTAAATTTAATTATTAATTAAAAATAGTAATATATATATAGATTCATGAGAATTTTTTTCAGCAAAAGCAAAATTCTGCTTAAAAAAATAAAGGTTCGTTGAAGTTTTGAATAACTTAAAAATATAAATTTAGAAATAAATATTATAAATTATAAATCAGAATAATGGAGAAATGTTTGAGAATAACGGAGAGTGGAAGGCAATGCCAAAATAATGGAGAGATGGCAGGTATGTTATATGCTTTAAATTGTTGTAAATTTGTTTCATGAAATTTAATGAAAATTAATTGCTTTACTTTATAAGTCATTATTACTATAAACAGGTGGGTAGTGAGAAAATTTCACTACTGATAGAAATACAAAAATGTGTAGTAGGTATAAAATGGTTGACTATCCTTGATAAATACATAATATCCTACGATAAATGCATAATATATATCTCTTTATACTCCATTTAAAAAAAATAATCATCTAGAAGTTATGCTTTTTCCTTTTAATTGGAATGCTGACACTGTACTTGATTATAATATCTAAGTAGGCAACCCCTATTGCTGTTCAAAGCAAAGCAGGATTTAAGCTGAGCGAAAATTTTCTTTAGCAAAAAAGCTTTAGCAAAATGCTAAAATGCCAGAAACAGTAGAAAAAGATGAATATCAGTTTACACATTATTCTAAACGCCTCGATATGTTAAATTTTCATTTGTAAATTAAACTTAAAAGTTTTTAATCAGGTCCTTAAAGAGTTATACACAGAAGGTAAAAATTTTTTTAATTAGAAATGAAAAATAAAAAAGTAATTAATAATTGTACTTACCACAGTAACCAGATCAATTCAAATATAGTACAAGCATATATTTTAACACATTTATTGGCAGACATGAAAAATATTAAACTTTTTAGATTATTACTTTATATTGTAAATTTTTTTAAAGCAATATGAACATCTTACATACGACTTATATTATTTTTATGGAGATATAATTATCACTATGGCATGTAAAACTACATTAAGCTTATACTGTATCTAAAAATAAAACATAACTTACAAAAATAAAATAAAAAAGAAAGTAGTATAAGTGAAATTTGTTTATAACTATTCAAAGCTTTTCGGTTTACAATTTATAATATTTCTTTCTTTCATATTAGACCACTTTACAAATGCCTCATGTTTATTTAAAAATTTATTTCCTGTATGCGATTCTTATGAGTAGTTCAGTGTTTGATTTTCCTTATATGCATGAACCGATGGATTCTTCTTAATCAATATTGCAATTTTTTTTCCATGAAAGATTCATTATAATATTTTCGCCAAAGATTTTTTTCTTTTTTTTTCAAATTTATGTTTAGTAAGATGCTTTAGCAAAAAAGCAAAAACATGTAACTTCATTTTCACATTTTGGATAAGTCTTTTAGCATTTCGCGAAAAATGCTACCATAGCTGAAACACTGAAGCAAAGGTCTTTAAATAAAATGTGAGAATGAAAAAAGTTGCTAAAATAGACAGGGGGTAAAATATTATCATTAGATGAACTATATTTTTTGTAATTTTATGTTGAAAAACACACTAAAGGAATTCCATATTACAAAATCTATATGTTTATAATCTACAAAGGGGGGGGGGGGGATTATTTTAAGATCACATGTGCAGTGATGAATGGAACATTGAAATTACACAGAAAAATAACTCAAGATTTATTTTACTTCATTTTTATTATTATTATTTTAAAAGATCTCTTACTGGAAACCAAAAACATTTTTAAAAATTGTAAATTTTGAAACTAAATAATTCAGTCAGTTTTAATTGTAGATTTTTTTTTTTTTGTAGTATTAGTGCATTGAGATTATTTTATTAAACATAACTATAGAGACCTGGAAATAATATGAAAATTTACATTTTTGTAATTTTTACAATGGATTTTTCAGTAACATGGCATCATTATTTACTTAAGAACATTTTTGCAATTGAATATAATAATTTGTCCTCTACTGAATGGGAAGATAACCATATGGTTTAATGGCAAAAACAGGCAAGTCGATTTTGAGATAGGATCTTGTAGTGAAACTTTCAGAAAGTTTGCTGCTAAATTAAATAAGATAGCATTGTAATGAAATAGCATTTGTTTATTGTGAGGCTTTTCAGATTTTAAATTATACATAACCTTTATATGTACCTTAAATATTACATGTGATCTCCTTAAAAAAAGAAAAAGAAAAGAAAAAAAGAAAAAGTCTAGATTCTTTCAAAAATTATTTAAATAACTTTTTTCTTTACTTTATTATTATTATTATTATTATTCACAATCGTTAAATTATTACTTCTTTTTCAAAAATTGATTTTTTAAATTTTTAATCAGAGATCAAAAACGCAAATTTTCACTAAATGCATTTTTCTCACTTTTTAGCCACAAAATGAAACACTAAAAAAAAAAAAAAAAAAAAAAAAAATTTAGAAAGTAAGAAACAATTTAACAATTGTGAACTTTCTGAATGTGAAAACGAAATTAAAAAAAAAAAATACATTAAGTAATAAGTAATTAAGGAAACAAATTTCCGCACAGAATAACATGGGAAATGGTTGACGGTGAGATTCTGCTCTTAAAACAAACTAAAAAGTGAATAATGTTTAATAAAATGACTTAGAAAATGTTTCCAGTTACATTCTTTTCTGTGACATTCTCAGTCTGAAGTAAACAGGATTTTTCTGATCTTTTCATATTTTCTTTACAGTAATAATCTTGTGTTATCTCAATTGGCTCATTATTATCACATGTCCTCCTACGAGCCACAACTTCAACTGCCTTGGGCTTTAATGTGAAAATATGGTTGAGTTATTATAATTTGCTAGTTTTCAAAAGTTTTCAAAATCTATTTTATGGTCTCTATTTGATAAGACTTGGCAAGGGCTAATAATTTATTACACATGCTATCAATAAAATGTTCTTTTATTATTTCTTTTTGTCATGTCCACACATGTACCATTGTCACCTCTCTTTTCTCAAAAACTCATACAGTAAATTCCTGCAGAATAAGAATAATCAATTTTATCTTTATCACTTCTAATACGTTGATAATCTAATAATTTGATTGTCTAATAGGTCTCAGTTACCTTGCATGATTAAGATCTTACTATATATAAAAGATATAAACAGAAAAAAAAAAAAAAAATGCAAACCTCATTTTCCGGAATAACTCTTGGGGCACAATCTACTTTAATTTTCATCTTTACTTCAGTGACATTGGCTGCTTTGTCTGCTTTATCATCTGAAAAATATGTTTTAAATAGATATTTAACCTATATTATTATTAATCATTAAATTATTCTGATTATTCATATTGATGTGCTGTTTATACAAATTTGAGAATAAAAAATTCAAAGAGTGCATAAAAAGTTCAGAGAGTCAAAGAATTTTTAATGTTTCACTGAAACAACTAAAAATAATGCACATGCAATAGACCACTATATTTTAATAACAAATTAATTCTTAATGCAAGTTCAGAAACTATAAATACATTTAATTTATATATATGAAAGGGTATAAAGAATTAAGATTTTAAATTACTATTTTTTTTTTTTTTTTTTTTAACTAATATAATCTTAAGAAAATCTCATTCAAAATTCATAATTTAAAAATAATTCTGAAGTTTCCCCTGTAAAGTGTGTTTCACTATAAGACACTTTCAAAACACAAAAATCGAAAAATTGGACAACTTTAAGAGCAAAATTATTCAGGGTTGGCAAAAACCCGGGTTTTTCTAGAAAAACCCAACCCACTTGGGTTTTTCTGGGTATTTGTGGGTTTTTCTGGGCTTTTGTGGGTTTTTGTTTGAATACATTTGCATTGAAATGTTAGATATATGTTATTTAGCATATTAATTGTAATACACCTAATTATATTAAACTACTAATTAATAATTAATCTAATATTTATCTTAGAAATAAAAATTGGTTTGATTTTAATATTAAAATAGTGTTAATTAGTACAATGAAGCTATATTTTATTTTAATGCATGCTTATTCAAAATAAATATTCTTAATGACAATAACTGATAAAATAATAGAATTTAAATTCTTAAGTACAATACATATCATTTAAATTTTTTAGTTCCCCATCATGCTATAGATGGTTTTTTTTACTTTTTTACACATTTTCACGTATGAGGAATACTACAGAAAATGGCAAAATTTGTATGGTGTGTGTTAGTTTGTTAGTTCGTTAGTCTGTGTACACACTATATCTCAAGAATAAATTGTCACAGAGAAGTCAGATCAGTTTTAAAATATTACTTTTGACACTGGCAAGAGCCCTATTCATTTGCAACATTCGAATTAAAATACTTCGTAAGTTATTAAAAATTTATGCTTTTCTTAACATGGGAGAATAGGGCAAAATTTTACTTAAACGTGCATTAAATGAAAATTTTTTACTGAAAAAAATATGAGACCAGTTTTAAAATATGAGTTTTGGTGTCGGAATGAACATCAGTAACTAGAGACATGCTATTTTAAAAATTTCGAAAGTTATTGGAAATTTACGAATTTCTTAACATGGCAGCATAGGGAAAATTTTCACATAAATGTCAATTTTGAGGGATATTTTCATCGTAAAGATGTCAGTCCACTTTTGAAATATTATTCAGGGTACTGGCATGATTATCATAGAGTATAAATTCTCCAATTTAAAAAATTCGTAAATTATTTGGAATTTATGATTTACTTAAAATGGCAGAATAGGGCAAAATTGAACATAAATGTCCATTTTGAGAATCATAAATGTATCAGACAACTTCAAAATAACATTTATGATACTTGTTTGAACATAATTGACTACAAATATTCTAATAGGAAAATTTCGCAAGTTACTCGTAATTTAAGATTTTATCAACATAGCAAAATGGGGCGATATCCCATATAAATATGCATTTTGAGGATTGTTGCATTGGAAAGAGTAGCATGAAAACGAAACTACAAAATTGATCCTAATAAAATAATAGATTAGAATAAGATAAATATATCATTAGTGAACGGTGGATAGCCTATTATGTGGGGATTTCATTCTGTCACTGTGTCAAGTGTTTGGTCCGATTCATTTCTCTTAAAATGATAATCATGTTAAGAGAATGTCCTGTACTAGAAATTTATGAGAACATATATATGATGGGGAACTGAGCAGAGTCCACTTATGCCAACTAGTTTTAATTATAAAAATAAGTTGCACTGCTTTATTCTTTTTTTTTTTTTTAAGTTTTTTAATAGTTGAAATGAAATGGTTATAGAAGAAAATTTCATTTTATTAGATTTTTAATTATGTTGCTACTAAAATTAAAATAGAATTATTATAAAGTTTTAAAGCTAAACAATTTAATTATTTAAATATTGATTCTGGACAACATTTATGTCCGCTGTTAAACAAAAATATCGTTCAGTTTTACAGGAAAAGGAAAATTGAACCAATTATAGAAGATAAACTTGCTTTTATTATATTTATAACTGTAGCTACTTATTATGTTTAATACTATTTTCTAGAAAATAAAAATTAGAGTTTTTTATTTAAAGGTAAGGTGTTTCCTATACTTTATAGATGGGATTTGTAAATTATAAATAATTTTTAACAAAAACCCACTTATTTGCAAAAACCCAGTGGGTTTTTGTTGGTGGGCCCGCCCAGAAAAACCTGGGCGGGTTTTTCTGGGCTGGGCCCACTTTGCCAACCCTGAAATTATTTGACTACTATCTTTTGATAGACGTCTGTAGTTAGATATTGCATATAAATTAATCCTTGATTTCTGAAACCTCACTCTGGAATCTAAACTGTCACTCACAAATTTAATAACCAGTGAAAAAGAGTAAAAGGAGTGAATATCCCTCAAAACCGACGTTTATGAGAAATTTTGCCGTATTCTGCCATGTTAAGAAATTCGTAAATTTCGAATAATTTTCAAAATTTTCAAAGTAGCATGTTTATAGTTCCTGGGATTAAAACTAATATTTAAAAGCTGTTCTTACACTCTTTATGATAAAATGATTTCTTTTCATGCACGTTTAAATGAAAATTTGCTCTATTCTCCCATGTTATGAATATCATAAATTTTGAATAATTTCTAAAGTTTTTTAATTAGAATGTCGCAAATCAATAGGGTTCTTGTCAGAGTCATAAATAATATTTTAAAACTGGTCTGACCGCTCTGCGATCATTTGTTAATGAGATATCATATACACAGACTAACAAACTAACAGACACCCTAGAGATGGACACCATACCGATTTTAATATTTTTGGATTCCTCACACCTTAAAACGTGTAAAAAAGTCAAAAAACCAAGGTCGGAAGTTTTCACGATTATGTAAGTTCCTCATACCTATAGTATGATGGGGAATGTAAAGATATGCCTTTGTACAAAATAGTTAAAATACAAGAGAAAAAACACAAATGCACATTTAAATAAGAACAATTAAAGTCCATGGATATTAATACATCTTTTTAAACTTTTCATTTATGCATTGTACATTTAATCTTGTATTTTAATTACTTTGCATAAAAGCATACTACACACATTTTTTTTGACTGCACTTGCGAAGAGAATTAAGGGGTGGAAAATATCTCCCCAAACAATTGGATGCATGAAAGCCACTAGATGGCGCTACGTGTCTAGTCCAGTGACTTACTTTTACACTTTGACATTTTTTTTTTAGATTTTCTGGAAGCACCAGCAGATCATGTTTGACCTTCGACCTCATAGCAAAAGCGATGTTAGACTTTAGAATTCTTGTTCCTTTATGGAACCTTTAGAGAATATGTTCTTTTTTAATTTCATTTATTTAATTAATTCTGTAAATATGCAAATTTAATTTCACTTGTAAATAAGCATGTAATAGTATTAAACAACTTTTTATAAATATTAGAGCCTGGCTTTACATCATTTGAAATCGAAAGTGTACCATTTTTTTCTTCAAAGGTATACTTGCATTTTTTTTTGTTGTTGTTCTTTTACATTAAAATTTCTGTTTTAGTGATTTTTTTTTAAATAAAATTTCATGTTTTTTTTCAGATTTAACCTTTTTTGAAACTGTGTTTTGTTACGAGTTTGCACTTTTTTTTTTTTTCCCAGACAAATTTAATGTTTTATTTATTTATTTATTTTTTGATATCTTGAAAAATGTGTCAAGCAGTAGAAGGAACAGTATTTCTTGAAAA
Organism: Salticus scenicus; assembly: GCA_963930645.1. Classification (NCBI taxonomy): domain Eukaryota; kingdom Metazoa; phylum Arthropoda; class Arachnida; order Araneae; family Salticidae; genus Salticus; species Salticus scenicus. The sequence goes on along the minus strand of OZ005658.1, from coordinate 121,271,272 downwards.
CAAGCTATAATATAAATTAATATGAAACAACAAATCAAAACAGCTCAGCAAATGATAAAATACATTTCTACAAGTTTACTTTCAAGGCAATTTAAAATAAAAATATAAATACCTTTTACAACCGGTCTAAGATCTTGATGTAGATTTGCTTCAATTTCTTCTGTTATTAATGTAGTAGCATTTTCAGCATTTTCCAAAGGCTTATAACTTTCAGGGTAACTAAACTCCACTTGATTATCAACTGTTAATAAGATTTTTTTACTTTTTAAAAAATAATCATCAAATATTCAAATTTGTTAAGGAAAATAACTTATCAATAACATAGGTCTAAAATTTTAATTTGATAATTTTGGTTGATTTTTGTTGTCCTAAAACCGAAATTGAAGCCAGTTTTTATATGCGACAGAATAAAAAAAAAAAAAAAACTGTCTTCATTTTTAATTTCATCACACCAAAAATCATACACCCGCCGACAAAAAGATAGGTACAAAGGGTTTTTTCTTTGATTTTTCATAAAATAACATTATCTAAATTGTGCTACTCATTTATTATTATCATAAAATAACACTATTCCCAGACTAATTCTTGTTTTAAAACTAATTTAGAAAAGTTTTGAGACTATTTTTTTTTTTTTTTTAATACCACACACCGCGACAAAAAGATAGGAACAAAGGGTTGATTTTTAAAATTTTTAAATATGATTATTTTGAATATGATTCAAATATTTAATATGTTTTTGATATGATAATATTTTGTTATGATAATAAATGATCAGCACAATTTAGATAATGTTATTTTATAGAAAATTAAAAAAAAAAAAAACCTTGTTCCTATCTTTCTGTCGCGGTGTGTAGTCTATGAAAAATTTTAGTCTTAAAACTTTTCTAAATTAGTTTTAAAACAAAAATGAGTCTAGGAATCGTGTTATTTTATGATAATAATAAATGATAAGCACAATTTAGATAATGTTATTTTGTGAAAAATCAAAGAAAAAACCCTTCGTACCTATATTTTTGTCGTGGGGTGTATGTATCAAATAAAATTATCAAATCAAATTTTAACATTTTTGTAGAGCTGTGTACTCATTATTTATTAAAACACCATTTAACATTTTTTATTTTAATAATCAGTTGACTTGGTTTCATTAATCAAAGGCAATAGCATTTTTGCCTTAATATTTTAAATGATTAATAAAAAAAAATAATAATAATAATAAGTGCAAAATTCAGAATAAAATATTATTTAAATTTAACCAAATACAAAATGATGTTTTGGCAAGAATATATTTAAAAAGTAATTTGGGTTCATTTGAAACATTTTTTTTTTTATAAAATTTTGCACATTAAAAAGAATAACTTTACACAATCTGCAATATAATTCTTAAAAATGACTTTTTAAATAATAAATCTTATAAAAGTGCCATATACAAAATTATAAACATTCTAAAAGAGATTTTTTTCATTCAAGTTTTAAAAAATAGCATGGGTAAGGGTATTATTTATTTATTTATTACTATTATTATTGGAGGGGGAAAGGGATTGGCTTATAATGGATTTTTGGGTTTTTTTAATAATTTACCTTGAATAACACTATTAGGTTAAAATTTAAAGTTTTATTCTAAAAGAGAACAATTTTAGTTTAAAAGAAAACTTTTATTTAAAAAAATAATTTAATTACAAATAATTATTCACTTTCATCTACTTAAGACTTCATTTGGTCTAAACTTAGGAATAAGTAAAATAAACAATTATTTTACTGTATTCAGTATGTTATCACACAATTTAGAATTTAATTAATTTTTATTTAAAAAAAAATTTTTTTGTAAATTAATAGCAAAAACAAAACATTTTAATCTTCCCATGAATGATTTTTATGTTACAAATAATTATAAATTTTTGAATGGGTAATATGAAAAATGTGCAAAAAAATTATGGATAGGGTTCAAACTTTAGTACATAATGTTCAGTAAGTGAAATGATATCAAAAATATTTTCAACAAATCTGCAAAATTTTAAAGGGTTTAACCGTGACATTCGATATACAAGGCCAATTCTTTCTTTCCCCCTACCCTACTGACAGGGGCGCGCCAGCATTGTCAGGCGCCTGTGTGCAGAGTTTTCAGATGGCGCCCTATATTACCTTAAAAATTATAGTAATAATAATAATTTTATAAAAAGTTATCATTTAGCAAGTCAACTGAATCGCGAACCTTAATAGAGATAAGTTTATTGAATGGCTAATAAAAAGTGAAATGTATCAAATAAAATGAAATTTAAAAAGAAACAAATAAAAAGTCCATCTTGCAGAAAGAGAAAAAATCTTATATAGGGCGTTGCAAAAACACGAAGTACAACTGTGAAGGCAAATAGAGGAAACCAAAATAGGCAGATTTAATGTTAATGTGAGTGCAGAATTGCCACGTTGAGGCATTACAACAGATGGCTTAGATCAGGGTGGTTAACATTAGAACTTTTCCAAATTCTTTGACTTTTCCATGACTATTTTTCACCATTTTCCCTGAATTTTACTTGACTTACTGTGTTTATTTCCCACAAAAATTCACAAAATTAGCGCACATTTTAGCAATTTGCAATAATGAGCTTTGAAATGAGGCCTGTTTTTACAAAATTGGGCAGACTTCCCTGACTTTACATGAAATTCACTGACTATCCCATGCCTTTTCCAGACTCACCTAAATTTCCTGACTTTTCCATGATTCCCTAACCAGTGGCCACCCTGTTAGATGAGAGCTGTAAGTGTAAACGTTTCTATTTGTTTGGTGTAATTTTTAAGTAAATATTTAAACACAAAAAAATAGTCTCAGTACACTGAACGTTCCCTCACTTCACCATAACTTTTGCGAGCATTATGCATATCATATTGATCCAAAATATCGGTCACTATCCATTGTTACCAAAATGTCGATTTTCTTGAGTAAAAAATGTAATTGTAAAGAAACAGGCAGTTTCTTGTTAAAAGATACACTTTATTCAAGGATTATTCTCGAAAGCACCAGTAAATTATCGTACTCAAAGTCACACCTCAAAAAGTGATAAAACAACGTTAAAATCGCAACAGAGTGTAATTTCACTCATTTAAGAATAAATATACACCATTTAAACCAAAATGAAAGTTCAGAACAGATGCCGGAATACAACTGATTGTTTTGGGAGTGTCTCTTCTGTTTTCATAATTTCTGCCGTGATTTGGCGAACTTTCGAGATTATTCTGCACTAGAAACCAATTGATGAATCCAGAAAATTCCAGAACTCGGTTCTTATTGAAGATAGAGCTTCTAAACTTTGGAAATACTAAATTATTACTTCTCGCCAAGTTTGGAAGCCATGTCGCCAAATTCATCGCTAAGTTGCCAAGTCTGTATCTGACAAGTAAACCTTCTCTCCTTTGATACCGGTTTACCGGAAACCCATATATTTTCTGAAAGCTTATGTCATAAGTAGAAAAACTGTGAAATCTTAGGGGCAGAGGAACAAGCGTTTAGGAGCTACAGGACCAACAAAGTATCAGTAAAGTGTGCATAGAGGGACATATTCCCGTAATGACGTCTCTATTTCTTGTATGTTCCCGTATGTTGATGTGAAGTACTAACGTATTGTAGTCTTCTTCTTGCATTGTAGATGGATACTAAAGTCGTTGTGGCTGTCTTGGTCTCCCAATTCGGAACAAGCAATCGATCTCCGAACATCCAGGAATCGGAGATAATAAAACACATAACTACCCTTCTGGAAAATGATATGGAAATTGTGGAAGAGATCAAGACTTAGGATTTGCTGGATGCAATGTAGAAGAATGGGACGAGGCAATGGAATTCGGAGATGACGGTGTCGATAAGGAACAGCAATGCTCGTCGCAACACTCGTCGTCCTCCACTTCTATCGTGACGTATTTTGGCCAAGTATGCCTGATGACAGGAAGAAAATTCTGATATTAGTGGATTCATGGTGTTCTAACAAAGATCATGCATTGTTTGCTTTTGAAGTACCTGATAGTAAAGTCATACAAAGAGAACTGGTACCTAAGGATGTACGGGAAAGATCCAGCCTCTGGATATTCATTTTTTCAGACACTACAAATCTTTTGTTCGTTACATAACAGACACAATCATTATCGAGACACAGGAGCACATATGGCATCGTGATAGTTTTCCGGCCCTGCAATCATTTTCCCTATATTAGTTCAATGCTTCTCGTTTTAAGAACTTGATTAAGTATGCTTTTTATAAGTGCGGATACTTGGACGACGAATCTGGAATGTGGATTACGCCAATTTATTACTGCTTCGATGAGTGTACAAAGTGACTGACGAATGATGAGTGTACAAAGTGTGCGGCTATCGCTTTTGTAAAATGTGCCCATTGTAAAATGTCTTTCTGCCCGTTTCACTATATATTTGATGAATTGCACATTGATTGTCTCTTTTAATGGATTTCGTTTGAAGTCAATAACACAAATCACATTTTCAACATCCCAACGTATATTTTTTCATTTCAACGAGTTGTTTCTTTCTTTATTTTGCGATCTCCACCTTCTTATCATATTATTAGTTCATATAAATACATGAAACGAGCATTTTAGCGACTTTTGGTGTCATTTTTCCAACACTTTACTGATACTTTGTGGGTCCAATAGCTCTTAAACGCTTATCCCTCTGCCCCTAAGATTTTACAGTTTTTCTACTTATGACATAAGCTTTCAGAAAATATATAGGTTTCCGGGAAACCGGTATCAAAGGAGAGAAGGTTTACTTGTGAGGCTGACAATCACCTCAGATCCCCACCCCGTTAAAATTGAATGAACTGCTCGCTATTTGCACTTTAATTGTAAATCTGTCTTTATTGCAATAACACATTTCATTTAGAAAGTGGTTTAACTCTTTGCAATTCTATAATAATAAAAAAATTAAAGTTAGTCGTACTATTGCAGTATGTTTGCACTTATAAATGAGTTTAACATTTTGTACTAATACAGATAAATGGAATTTATAAGCATATAAAATTAGAACTCATAATAATAATAATAATAATAATATAAAAATCCCGTAGTGAGTTCTATTTTTCTCAATTTCATTGTTGAAAACTCTCCAAATACTCTTAAGATCAAAGTAATATATGACCCTCGATATAATGACAAAATTTGACTTGATTAATTATGGAAGTTTTTTTTTTTTTTTTTTTTTTTTTAAGGAACAAATAAATTTATAAATACATAAAATAGGGGCATATAATAAATATTACTTGGTAAATATGGATAAAAAAATACTTAACAGGAAAGAAAAAAAAAAAAGTCTAGTGAAAGGAATTTTGCCCATTTTCATTATCTAAACTTTCTATGTAATTTGTATGCAAATTTACATGTGTTTTTCCATATAGTAGTAAGATACAAAAATATATTTTAAACTCTTTTTTTTTTTTTACCGCGATGTATGTACGCTGCACAGATGTAAATAATCCATGAATTTATAAGTAAATAAAAAAATAATACTATCTAATAAAAATTATTTAGGTTTAAAGTAGATTATATGAATATTTAAACAGATAATATTATTTCGTAAAATTTAACTAATTTGCTTGAGTTTTGTGAATTCTGGAATAATATATATACATTTGATCCAAAATGCCTTATACTATCGATGTAATTGCAAATTTTAAAAATCTGTCTGATACCGTTGTGGAGCATAAGTATTTTTTTGATCATTTTAAATTTAGAAAAAGATTGTTCCACTGATGCTACTGGTATTATGACAAAATAATCTCGAAAACAATTAATTTGCACATAAAATTTATTCTTGCTAAGATAATTGGAGTAATACACTTGGAAATATTTTTCTGGCCTCAAGGAAGGAAGGGGTAAATTCTCGCTACAATAGTTGTCGGATACAAATAAATAATTTACGCCCCAAAATCCGTGACCGCAGTTCCCATAAATTTTACATGACAAATTTAGCGCTAAAAGGAGAGGGGGAGGGGTTGGTTATCGACTTTATCCTCTCCTTATGCCTCCCCCCAGATCGAAAATTACAAAAAAGAAAAATAGGTTTTTAGAAATATCCTAAAGAAGACGCATATACCTGTTTCCAACATCTTTATACCATTTTTAATAGAATTCTTTTGGTAAAAATTTTTGGTGGAATCCGAAATTTGCAAAATTTCCCCCAAATCGATTTTTTCACCCTTACCCCTTAAAATTCGAAAAATTGAAAATTCCAGATTTTTATTATTATTATTATTATTCTTTCTGTATTTCTTTCTTTTTTTTTTTTTGTACGTAAGTCTAGTCTCCCCATATGCAATTTCTTCATCGTGAAGTAACTTGGAGCCGAGTTATGCTCAGAAACGTGTTTTTTGCCTCCTTTCTCCCTTGAAAAGGTGAGAGGGAATTTAGTACAAACTCGCCAGTATAGGCTTCGTATGCATCTAAACAATACACACACCAAAATTCGTGACCGGAGCTCCCATACATTTTCCAGTACCAATTTAGCGTTAAAAGAGGGGTCTCGAATTTGCTCCCTCGTAACACTCACCCCCCCCCCCCCCCAATATCAAAAATCACAAACACCAAAAATGGGTTTTTTGAAATATCCTAAAGAAGATGCATGATTGTTTTAAATAGTTTTGTACTACTCTGGTAAATTTGTACTTAAAAATCCGGAATTTACGAAATTTCCCCCCGAAATTCGAATTTCTTCCTCCCTTCCTAAAAATAAAAAATTCCAAAATCGTAGATAATGATTATTATTTTTTTTTTTTTTGTACTCAAATCTAGACTCTTCATGTGCAGTTTCTTCACTGTGAAATAATTTGAAGCCAAGTTATGCATATAAACGCGTTTTTGCCTCCTGCCCTTTACAAAAATTGACGCATATAATTTTAAGTTGGGTAATTTCTGCCAAGTGTCATCGAATTCTGTCCAGCTGTTCTCACGTGATACCCAGACGTGTTACAGTCATGCAGACACAATGACTGCACACACACTTCACACACACAGAAGATTTTCTGAAGTCAGATTTGGCTTTCACGATGCGTGAATTGTAAAGATATCACTTTCTTTCTTTCTTTTTTTTTCTTTTTTTGAGAAATTTATAGACAAATTCTGATTTTATTAATATAGATGTTACATTGATAATTCAAAGAGGAAAAACTATTCTAACTAAAATCTCCAGTTTCATTAAATTTTCATTTTTGTAATTGAATTATGTTGTTTTATTACATACCTAAGTGGCTTTTTTCCGGCAGAAGAGGGAGGGGGAAGAGATTAAGGCGCCCTTTTAAATTTCAATAGAATGCTTTGATATTTTAAAAAAGTCAAAGAAAATTTTGCTGAAAGTAGGCACAACTTTACAAAGTTATTCCACTTTTAACGTGCCCTTTCACAAAAAACCTCCTAAACTATTTGAGAAACACAAGTTTTGTCAGTATATTTTTCAAGGCGCATCATTTAGCCATATTAGTCACATGGCTTCAAACCGGCATTATGAAATCAGATTTAATAAAGCAATATATATATAGACATACATTTTTTTTTTTCTTTTTCAAATAATTTATCCTCGGCTGGCGCCTTTCTTTACCTGGCGCCTGTGTGCGCCGCACACTTCGCACACCGGGTCAGCGTGCCCCTGCCTACTGACGTCATCAAACTTGGGGTCAGAGCAAGAAGGTGCTACTATGAGGGTAGCTCGCATCAGTCAGGTCAGAGGTCAGAAAGCGCGTAATTTCTACACGTGCAAATAAAGCTTTTTTTTTTTTTTTTTTTTCCAGGGAAATTTTTTAAATAACATTCCATATTGTGAATATACTTTTTATAGTTGTCTTAAAATGTGCCATTTTGTAAGGATGAATACAAAAATTTCAGTGTTTCCCCCCAAAAGAGAAAGATTTACGATAAAGATGGCTATTTATTTCAAAGGATTTAAGGATTTATTTCAAATGAAAACAGCAATGTAAGTTTATTTTTCTGTTTCTCTTATAACAACTTTACAAACTTTTTTCTTAACTTATCGATATAATAAATGAAAGTTTTACACCTGATATATCCATTAAAATAGTTACCTATGGCTATAAAATGCAAATAATAATAAATATCAATGTCCAAGTACTTAAAATCTAGAGGTTTGTTTAAAATATTTTTAATCATTAATAGCATAACATTTAAAAGAATAAATAAGATTTATTATTATTATTGTCTATATATTTACATGACAAATAAGCAATTTGCACACCATTTTAATGTGCTTTTTGATGGGATAAAATGTGATATTTTCATAAATATATTTAGTTAATTCATACTGTAATTTTATATATGTGCGCATGTATATAAATAATACTACAAACAAATAAATTTCATTCGATTTTTTTAAAATTATGTTTTTACTAAAATATGCTTTTAAATAAAAATTCACAAAGATTTGTATAACTATTATATGTAGAGTACACACTATGAATAAGTAAATTACTGTTGAATTATAATTATTTTATTTTAATTATCCTCGATGTAATTAAAATTAATATTTTTATTAGCATTTTTTGAGAAATTTATAATGTAATATTTATTCCCCCCCCTCTCCCTTTTTTTATAATACTCCTACATTAAAGAAATGCTACAAATACACAGATCGTATCTACTTTTATTTTATTTTATTTCTTTAAATAATGAATAATGAGTTTTCCCCTTTATTATTTTGTTCAATACTTACCAATATGAATTACCGCACATAAGCAACATGTTCAAATTATTTTTTAATAATTCATAGCTCAATTAATTGAAATTACTGTAACATTATAAACTTGGACTTTATTTCTTCAAATTCTTTTATTTCAAAAGAAAATAATAATAATTACTAATTTAATACTCATTTAAAACCTTTATTTATTTATTTATTTTTATACTTAAGTTCTATAGAGCATTCTATAAAATAGGAAAAATTTAGCTTTAATTGGTCTCGATCATCAACTTCTTTCTAGTTTCATACATATTACATACATTACTAACATAACTGATATTTGTTTACACAGATTATATTCAATTTTCCTTTTCAATTATTCAGTTATCATCAATTTTCAATACTGATTATTTTCAGTGTATGTATAATATACTGAAAATCAAATATTCAATTTTCAAATGAATGTATATTAATTAAAACTCCAATTGTAAAGTAATATTTTTTTCATATAATTTATGTTAGTGAGTAATTTAAGTGAAATTTTAGCAAAATATACACAATATTTACTTTCTGCATAATTCACATTTTATAAAATAAATTTTGAGAAATGGATTTTTTTTTTTTTTTTCTTCTAAATACTAGTAATTTTAAGTAAATTCTGGATATTACAGTAAGGAATTATAATATCCATTATATTATAATACAGTTATTATAATGTTATATTTTTAGAAAGCAGGAACTTGCTTATGATCAAACATTAGGAAAAAAGACTTGAATAAATCAACAAACAACAACATCTTAAAAGTTCTGTATTTTTTATTTTATTTTTAATGTTATATAATTAAAGATTAAAAACATTTTAAACTAATTCCTAAACTTTAAAATTGATAAGAAAATTAGTAATTTTTGTGTTTTGTATGTAATTATTATTAATGTGCATATAACATAAAAAAAAAAATCTGACATTAATATAGCAATAAGTTAAGAAAATTATTTTGTAAAATAGTTATAAGCGAAAAATTAATTTGCTTTTTTCATTTGAAATAAATATTCTTTTGATTGCTGATACCCATCTTAGTCAAATGTACTTTTCTTTTAGGAAATTATACACAGAAAATTTCGGTCAGACATAACTGAAATAAAATCGTTATAATAAATTTAACTTACTCAAGCAATACTAAAGGAGAAATACATTTTAATGACATCTATATATATTTTTTAATGACATCTAATGTATTTCTTTGTAAATTTAGAAAAATGGAATATTTATATGAAAAATAAGTACATTTGCCATTATGTGAAAAATAATCTGAAAAAATACATGCTTCAAAAAATTTATTTTCCAGTAGCAAAATGAATCATTTAATAGATTAAATGATTTAAAATAAATTGATAAAATTTTGCAATTATTTCTTAATTGCAAAACTTTGTGATAAATCTGATTTTTTTTTTTTTTTTTTTTTAATAATATTAGTTTATTTTTAGATTGAAATAACTAAAAATATGTATTTTAACAAAAAATATATATCATCAAAGATAAACATATTTACATACATACATATGTATGGTGTAAATGAGAATATTATGTTGGGAAAAGAAAAGAAAATTTTTATCATATCAGTTAAAAACTTGTTGTGCCGTTGTTATATTCCTTTTAAATGTGTGTGTGAGTACTTAATTACAAAGTACAGATTTTTTTTTTTTTTAAGTGTATGCAAGAATACTTAAGTACAAAGTACAGATACTCTTTCGGTATCAGCTAAATCGAGAGTTATTTTAATTTTCTGTGTAACCCCAAGTCTACTGACGTCATCGAGGGTTGAAGTGGCCTTGTGTTTCGAGGGTTACGGTTTAACCCCCATCTCTCCCTTTCTGACTATGACCTCGTTTACGATAACAATTTTTATTCTTCTTTGAAAGGATATTTAAAAAAAAAAAAAATTGCAAAAGAAAGTTATTACTGGCTGCATGCTGCACTTAAATGTTGTTTAATACATTTATAAATTATTAATTGAAGAAAAAATAGTTTTCCTTATATTGAAGTTGAAAAAAATAATTATATAAAATCAAATTGGAATATATTTATACTTAAGTATACATACATATAATACTTAAAGTAATAACAAATAATAATAATAAAAAAAAAAAGTAAAAATTTTGATTGGGTTAAAGAAAGAAAAAAAAAAAATGAGTTGGGATTTTTGGTAAAGGCATTAAAATATTAAGTACAATACATACATAAAATAGCAAAATTTAATTAGCCATTCTTTATTAGCAATACAATTATATAAATCATGCTTATAAAAATACTTAGTAATTAAAAAATTACATAATACTAATATATAGTAAATGAACCTACTGTCGTTATCATCCAAGTCGTAAGCTAAAAGAACAAAGAACAAAATCAGCAAGCCTTTGGACCACAACAAACAAATCACTAATTATATATGTGAATTAGCAATTTTCTCATTCCACATTTTAAGGCAATTTTTCCTCCAGTGGTCTTTCCAGCTTTTTTACTTTCTTCCATATTTAATAAAAGTATTGGATTTGTAAAAATTGTCTACCTCTGGTTTTTGATAGATTTACACATTTTGAGAGGTCCAAAACACAATTTGAACATTTTTAGGAAATGTGATGTGTGTCAGTGTATTTGACAACAATTTTGTGGCAACTGTACCTCAAAAATTAGAGCACAGAAATTGATATAAATTTATATGTAGTTGCACTTTGATATAATTTAGTGTCTACCAACTTTTGGTGCAAATCATTCATTCAACAGGTAGTTCTGCTATACTATGATTTCTCTATGATTTATGAAGGCCAACTCAGGTTCTATAGTGTATATATAATAAAACAAAACCTAGGATGTGAGAGGTCTATTATGAAATATTATGCTGATTCAATTAGGGTGCATAGCATATAGGCTGAAAGGCAGGGTTAGAAAAAAACCTGCCTTTCAGAAAAACTCAGGAAAAATCTGAAACCTTTCTTAAAAAAAAAAAAAAAAAAAAAAAAGAGGGGGGGGGGTATCAGGGTTTTTTGTGTTTTACAGGGGTTTTCTGTGTTTTATCAGGGTTTTCTGGGTTTTATTAGTGTTTTCTGGAGGACCTTTTCTTGTTTTTAAGAGAAAAACGTTTTCTAATATGAAATATATTAATAAGATGACTAAATATCAAATGTTAATTATTCATTAAAATAAAAATTTTTAAATTTCTAAAATCTTGTAAGTTAAAAGGATTTTTTTTTTTAAGTTGATTTTATGCTTTAAATATTCTAAAATTCTGTTTATCTGTTCTTTAAAAAAAAAAAAAAAAAAAATAGTGTTACTTTATTACTTTTTTTGTATTTAATATGCTTTCATCAAATGTTTTGAATTATTGTTCTTTCATTATGTATTAGCATTACACTGTTGAAGTTTTCAGATATTTTTTTTTAAATTTTAATAATATTTATTTATATTGTACATTCCTTGAACCTAACAATTTTCTTTATATTGACATGACAAACAACTCTGTTTTTTATTGCTTTTATAAAAAAAAATTTCATTATACTTTAATGAGATAATTATAAATTATTTTCCACTGAGATTTTTTTTTTTTAAGATTTTGTTTTACAGAACAATTTGAGCACCTGCAATATTTTTTAAAATCTTTTGTCCATGTTAAAATAATGGGCATTACAGTTGTTTTTACCTTTATGTATTTGTTAAAAGTTAGATAAGAGTGAAATTTTCAATAAAAATCTTGAAAAAATAAAATAAATAAATAATTTGAGTTTTTTCAAGTGGGTTTAATTGAAAGTTTTTTCGGGTTGAGCAAAATCTAGCCAGCCCTGTGTGAAAGGTGGCACTGCAATGCTACAAATTACCCCATGCATAAGACAGCTAAATCTCAACCTCTATGGCATGGTATAATTGCACCAAGCTTAGTATGTGAGCTAATCATTATGAAAACTAATGTTGACTTTATTTGGATGTATATTGACAGACAGATAGCACTGCAATTACTCACCTTCTGTGATTTTTCATATGGCTACATCTACATTTCAGTAATCTGTTGATTAAGATTAACCAAACTGCATACGAAAATCTTTATTATGAGAAGTTATGATTAAACTTTTGTGCATGTTAACACTAGAATTACGGAGGGTGTCATTTCGACCCCAAGCAAACTTTTTTCTTCAATGATTCTTCTATTTTTTCACAAATGTCTTAATCCTTTCTTGACTTTTCCTAAATTATTGTGCTTTAAAAAAAAATAAAGTTTCCAAGAAAACTTTAACTTTTTGTCTTAACAAAGGCTTATACCTAGAAATATGGGTAGGTGTTATTTTGACCACTGTGAGAAAGATAAATATCTGAATATTTTTTCTGTGGTAAACTATTTTTGTATGCACCTGCTAAACAAAAAAACAAAGAAAAGGAAAGGAAATAATGTGTTTGTGTAATCCCTCATCTGTCAGTCATGTGATTTGAATTTTTCTGAATGCATTTACTTGCGAAATAGAACAGATAAAAGAGCTTATGTTCGAGAAAACATTTGTAGATTTTGCTAGGCATTTTGTTTGTTGCATATAATAACAATTTTTGGTAAATTATTTTGTTATATTTAAATTTATGTGAGTTTATTATATACTAATGGCTCGTAGAAAAGAACTGATGCAAAAAGAAATAGTTAAATTGATGCAAGATTTATCTGATTGCGATTCTGGTTCTGAAATGGATAACAATTCTTCAAATAGGGATGAAAATGGAACCTCTAGTGATTCAGAAATTTTTATAACGAGAGATCATGTGATATCATCTTCTAGCTCATGTGAAAGTGAAAATTAGCTCCCAATAATTCAAATTCTGACATAACTAAGAATGCCAAAGCAGGAACTAGTACTATATATATACTATATTATATATGTCGGAAATGTGCATACCCTTTAAAATATACTTTAATTATTGTACTTTAGCTTATTTTTATTGGATTTACAAAAATATATAATATTATACAGGGAAATATGCAGATCTTTTTTCCAGGGGTCAAAATGACCCCCGCCATATTTCTAGGTATACGAAAATCGCTGTAATTCTAGTGTTAAACAGTAATAAGTGGCCATAGGTAAAATAATACAAAAGAAAGTTTTGTAATAATCACAATATACTAGTTTAAAGGGTCTGTTTTATTTTGTATGTTGTTTGTTTGTTTTTTTACCTTCTTCTATATGCAACATAGAGAAAGTATTGGATTCGTGAAAATTTTTGACCTCCGTTTTTGGATGGATTTGCACGTTTTGGGATGTCCTGAACACGAATTGATAGTTTTTAGAAAATGCCTGTATGTCTGTGTGTATCACAAATTTTTGTGTCCACTGTATCTCACGAACCAATGAATGAAATTTAACCAAACTTGGTATTTAGTTGCACCATGACATAAACTGTTGCTGATTAGATTTGGAGATCAATTGCTCAACAGGTGGCGCTGTGATCGTATTTTTTCTAAATTTATAGCATGGCAGTATAGGACAAAAGTTCGTATAAATGTACATAATGAGAGTTATTCTTAATTTGTGATTGTAGAATTAATATGAAATATTAATAACAGTAGTAGTTAACTAGGAAAAAAAAATTGCGCATGTGGGGGCATCGCTTCCCCCCCCAGGGGAGGGGATAAATTTTTAAGACGGGTATCTTACGACAGGTCTTGTCAATACCTTTAGAACGAATGGTTAAACTATAAATATGTGATAATTTAAAATGAAGTTATAGATATTTTTTTTTTTTAACAAAAAATAATAATAATAATAATATTATTATTATTACTTGTGGTGGCCACAACATACTAGTTTTTAGATGGATCCACGTTTTTTTTTTAATTAAAAAAAAAAAAAAAAAACGCATTAATTAATAACTCAGCAACACAAAAATTTTAAACTTATAGTTAAATTTAATAAGTTAAAAAAAAAAAGAAATTGTTTATAGTTTTAAGCAAATACTGTAAGTTGCTTATTTTATTTATTATTATTATTATTTATTTATTTTTTTTTTTTCAAAAAATTTCTTCATAAACAAATTTTCACTAAAAAATTATAAAAATTTTATACAAATAATATTTCAAAGATTGAGTTTCATCTCTCAAATGTTTTGAATATCATTAGATAACAGTACAAGCAAAATAAATAAATAAATACAGAAAATACTTAGCAAATTTAAATACAGTAAATATAATTCAAATATTAATTCTTCATTTTAGAATGGAACTACATAGCATACAAAAACATTGAAAACTGCTACTTAAAGAATGAGGACAATATTATTAAATAATATAAACATGGTTATTAATAAAAGTATTTATTTAGGTCTACATAATAAATTTATATCTGGAGAATTCTTTATACATTATAAGGCAAACTAAATATTCAAAATGAGAATAGAAACAAAATAATTTAACATGAAATTCAAAGACAGATTTTTTTTTTTTTTTTAACCCCAAATTCAAGGGTGGCCCCTGAAAAATTTCACTCCTGTTTAGTAATCATACAATGATTCAAGTCATGCTTACACTATACAGCCAAATCCCTTTAACCCGCAAACTTCTCTACTATGCAATTGAGTTTTTAATGTAAAGAGAGAAATTTAAAGCTGAGATTTTGAAAAATAAAATAAAATAAATAAATAATCAACATTTCTCATACATACATGCATATATATAATTTATCTCTTTCCATTTCTATTAATTGATGAATGTTTCTATTGGTTTAATGGTTTTTGCAAATTATCTCATCGTTAGGCTTATGTGTTATGTTTGCGTCATTTCTCTTCTGCGTAAGTACTTTAACATGTTTTTGCTAATCAGTGTAATCAAATTAAATTATCATCATGACAATAATTTTATTTGAAATATATCTCATTTAAAATTTCTTATGTTGGTATTTTAATCTATCTTTTATTTGCTGAGTGTTGCAAAGGAATTAAATTATTCAAATATTATATATATATATATATTCATTTTTCTAATTAAATATTTAATTTAATCCTTGCTTTCAAACACAATTGCACAAAAAAAAAAAAAAAGAGTGAGATTCTCATATTTATTATCTTGCAATTCATATGGACTAAACACCAGGTCAAACCAAAGAATATCCGGAAAGTATATGAAGATTGAAAACAAACCACTATAAAATCAATGTTTAACAAAATTAAAAATAATCAATAAGGAATGTACATTTTTGCACTTAAAAAATATTTTCTTTTGTAAATAAATATATATGTTTATATTTTATTGTTATGTATTATTTGAGTTTTTTTTAAATATTTATCTTTATATAAGAATAATATGATCGATTACTTTTATTAAGAATAAAGAAATATTGTATTCTAAAATTTATTAGAAATTGTCTTTCCATTTCAATGTCTATTTATAAATTAATAACAATAACTGATTTTGTATCTGCAATAGAAAAATGCAAACAAAGGCAATGACCTCTAATCCACAAATTCTAATAATCCACACAACCTATAAACAAAACTTTTGTGGATTAAAGGGCAAATTTATTAAACAACTAGCAGGTTTCATCTGCTATGCTGGCTACTATATTTAAAAAAAAATAATAATAATCACTACTTTTTATATCACTTATAAATAAAAACTAAAATATTCCACTGAAACTGCTTGTAACCTTGCCTCAGGTAATTGCTGCTTACGACAGTGCTTTTCCAGCACGTGCAGCAACAGATTTCTACTGCCTGCAGCAATGTCTTTCCAGGGTACTGCAATTTGGATATTTATTGGATGACAGATGGAATTGTTGTTATTCAAGAACTACGATTTTAAAGATGTCTGTATCTCAGCACTTATTAAGCATTTTAGTTTTTATACCATATATTTTATAGTGTTTGCTCTTTCTATTACATATTACCATTTGACCAATACAGTAAATAATAATAAAAAGATTTTCATTTCAAAAGAATTAAATAAATAATTTTTAATAAGTTTAATTCTTTCTACTACATTACCATTTTTTCTGATGAATACTTACAATAAATTAAAGAATTTTTTTTTTTTTTTTTTTTTCCTTTTTAAAGGAATTAAATAAATGAAAAATAAATAGTATAACAGCTGTTGCTATATGACGCAGAGAACTGAAACTGAAATGAAAGAATAAAGGTGATGAAACAGAAAATTAAATGCATAAAATTTGCTTTGTTATCAGTAGTCTAAGCTCCAGAGCGCAGACAGACACACACACACACACAGATAGATACCTACTTCCAGAGATGCCAACTTCTAATGACAAAAAAGCAGGAGATTTTATCCAATAAGAAAGTTTGTAAGAAAAATGAGTAAAATAATGCAAATTTAATTTTAAGTAAAGTTTATAAGCTTAGGAGGTATTTACAAAGCATCAGTATTAAAATTAAATGAATAATATATGTTTCTTGCAGTAAAACAAACCAAAAAAAAAAAAAAAAAAAAAAACCCTCAGACATACAGTTGTTTAAAATTTAAGTCAAAATAGACAGATTTGATCATTCTGCTCCTAATATAAAACAATAAGAATCTTAATTATCTTTGTAAATGAAAAGGTAATAAAGATATGAGAATATCAGCAATATTCTAATAAAATTTGAATTCTTTAAGTTTTCAATAGTTATGGTATTAAAAAAAAAAAATCTTTTGATAATAAGACATTTTTTTTTTAATGCAAAAATGAAAGTTGAAAATTTATTCTTAGCAAAAATTAGCTTCAAAGCATTATATAGTAATTCACATTCAAACTGAACTTGATAAATTGCAGGGCAAGATAAATTTCAATTTTCTTTCAAATTTTTTTACCCAATCCCACAAATTTTAAGCATAAATTAAAATTATGTTAAGAGGGATAGATAAAAATTACATCAGAAAAGCAGGAGAAATGAGTGGAAAATCAGGAGCATAGAAAAACAAGCAAAAAGCAGGAGACTTGGCATGTCTGCTACTTCTCTTTACTTATATAGATTGCTAATTGATTTAAAAAATACTTGCTTGAGATAAAATAAAAGAACTTACTGTCCTCTTCCATGGCATAAGCTGAAAGAATGAAGAGAATAAACAAGCTTTGAGACCACATAGTAGAATTTACTAATTATACAGTAAAATTAGCACCTGAAATTAAAAAAATAAAGTTAACACACATATATATAAGATATACAGGGTGGTTATAATTAAACTTCCCCTATAAACAGCATCCTACAGGAATGCAACAAAATTTGGTATATATACAATCAGGGTTTAACCTGGCAAAAAAAATTACTTTAGCATTTTAGCGAAAATAGGCAAGCACTATTTTAGCTTTTTCGAAAGTTAATTCTTTGGATACCATTGATTTCTTTTACTTAGCTTTGTTATCCTCAGTTTTGTTTTCTATTCCTTCTGTTCATTGGTGATTGTAACCAAGCATCCATATTTGTGACTTTAAAAATATGAATCAGGCAAACTATGCTTTGATTTTAACAATAGAAAAAGGGGTACTCTTATCATATGTGTAAAATGAAAGAGCAATTTAAAAATTAAGTGTAGTAGTAGATAATCGTGAAATACTAGTGCTAAGAATGCTTCTATGAAGCAAATTCTGAAATACTTTTAAATATTTTTGCATTTAAATTCAATCATTAAAAATAAATCCAAATTACTATATAAATAATCATTCCCAAAAATTTCAGTCTTTTCATAGTTTTCCTGCAAATATTACAAAAAAAAAAAAAAAATCTAAATTATTATATAGAGATATTTTATACAGTTAATCCAGTTTTAGCTTTTTAGCTTCTGACCGACTTGTTTTAGCAATATATGATACCTTTTAGCAAAATGCTAAAAAAAACTAATGACAGTTTAAACCCTGTATACAATACATGAAATGTGCTCACGGAATTACGAAAAAAAAAAATATATATATTTAGTTCCAAAATGTCCACCAGAGGGCACCTTTTTGAAAAAACATTAAATTTAACACAATAAACAACCAAAATGGAATACAGAAACAATATTAACAATCCAGAACAAGAATTATGAGTAATAAAATGTAAAACTGGGAAAAGCTGTCAGTTCTAGGAAAAAATGTCGAGATTTGCATGCTTACGAAAAAGAGGAAGCTTTATGCAAAACAGTTTGGTTAAGGTATAAAATGTTTGCGATGACAAGGTGATCAGAAATTAGTCAATAAATGTTAATATTGTTTCTGTATTCTGTTTTGGTCGTTTATTGTGTTAAATTTAATGTTTCTCCAGAAAACACACCCTCTGGTGGACATTTTGAAACTATTTTTTTTTTTTTTTAGAAATTCCGTGAACGCATCTTGTGTATTGTCTATATACCAAATTTTGTTGCATTCCGTTCACCCGTTTGTGCTGCAGGATTCTGTTTATAGGGGAGGTTTAATTATAATCACCCTGTATATAAGCATATAATTAAATAATCAAATTAAGCAATATTTCTTTACTATTAAAAAAAAGGTTTTAAATAGTTTATTTTACTTTTACTTTATTTATTTTTATTTTATTATTAAAACTACTGATGATACAGAAATACAGGGGTGCAGATTATGTTCGAACGCCCGAACGAGATTTGGGGGGAAATTTAAACTGCCTGGGGAAATTTTGAAAAAAAATTTAAGAGAAAATAAAAATGTAAATAAAAAATAACAATTTGCTACTTTGAAGTGCTTATAATATACGCTAACAGTGATATTTTTATGTTACACTGTATACTTATTCTCTTAAAGATTTATTACATAGAACAAATGACTTTGTATAGTAAAGTACATTTTTGCATTATTGAGGAAAATTTATACTGTGTTTGGCGGAAATTTCCGAGGTCTGAACATTTTCTGCACCCCTGCAGAAATATACAAATTTTTTTAGATATTTTGCTAATCAGCCACAAAACTTTTTTTTTAAATAATAAAAATATATAAGTCATAAGAATTGGGGTTTGCAGGGTCAGCATGAGTGCTTCAAAGTATGTGGTCGGTCACAACCAAGGCTTACCTCCATCATAAGTGTAAAAAACAAATTTCAGAAAATAAATAAATAAATAAAAATCAAAAATCAATAATAAAAAATTATTTTATCAAAGAATTATCTTTAACAATGCTCTGTTTTGCCATAGCTCTTTCAGGGCGAATCCACTCCTTCATCATTGGCTATCTCATGGCCTGCTGCGGTTAAAACTGGCTTCTGCTTTCTTCCCTGGTGATTCTTCATGAGGTGGCGCCATGCCCGATCCAAGCCTACTTAGCTTGTAACAGGCATGACTCATGCGCAGACTTGGATCATGCGTGGTGCCACCTCATGAAGAATCAACAGAGAAGAAAGCAGAAGCCAGTTTCAACCGCAGCAGGCCATGTGATAGCCACTGAAGAAGGGGCGGATTCGCAATGAAAGAGCTATGACAAAACAGAGCATTGTTAAAGCTAATTTTTTGATAAAATAGTTTAAGCGCTCCGATTAATAATTAAAAAAAATTTAATTTTAAATGACAAATTAATTTAGAATTTTAACTCTGGAAAAAAAAAAAAAAAAATCACCATGTGAGTAGATTATTCTGAGTGACGCACCAAGAGTTGAGAGGGGAAAAAAAAGTCTTGAAAAATCTTATGTGCAAACAGAAAATCTGTTGTGTACGTTTATGAGACAAGTTGGGACAACTATAAAGAATAAGCCTTAGGTAGGGCGTTCCAAAAAACATAGGAAACCAAGAGCTGCAATTATTAAAATGAAGGTGGACCATATATTTAAACTAAATTAAAAATTTCTAACAAAAACAATACAATAATCTCTAGAGAGGATCCTGAACTGACCAATCAGAAGATAGCAGTGTTTCTGCTGCGGTAGCATTTTTCGCAAAATGCTAAAAGATTTATCCAAAATGCGCAAATGAAATAACATGTTTTCGCTTTTTTGCTAAAGCATCTTACTAAAGACAAATTGAAAAAAAAAAAAATCTTCGAAAATATTATAACAAATCTTTCATGGAAAAAAACATTGCAACATTGTTCAAGAAATATCCATTGTTTTATGCATATAAGGAAAACCAAATGCTGAACTATGCATAAGAATCGCATACAGGAAATCAATTTGTAAATATGCATGAGGCATTTGTAAAGTGGTCTAATATAAAAGAAAGAAAAATTATAAATTGTAAACCAAAAAGCTTTCAATAGTAATAAACAAATTTCACTTATATTATTTTTTTATAAGTTATGTTTTTATTTTCAGATACAGTAAGCTTAATGTAGTTTTACATGCCATTGTGATAATTATATCTCCAGAAAAATAATATACTTCGTATATAAAAAGTTTACAAAATAAAGTAATAATCTAAAAAGTTTAATATTTTACAAGTCTGCCAATAAATATGTTAAAATATATGCTTGTACTATATTCGAATTTATTTTGTTACAGTTGTAATTTTAATTATTAATTACTCTTCTGTTTTTATTTCAAATTAAAAAAAAATTTATCTTCTGTGTATAAGTCTTTAACCCTTTCGCTACCAGCGTCACATATATGTGACGATCCGATTTTCTTACCTGAGCAAGTATGTGACGGGTGTTCATTATCAGTTTATGATAATTGTTTGCATCAAATCGTGTCACACACAGATGGGTTATGTTATAAAACAATAAAATAGATACAGGATGTTATTGATTTTAGTTAGAACATTATAGATACATCCCACAAAAATAAATGACAATTTTATCATATTTAAATAGTAAAACGTCTGGGCTGTGGTGGCGGTTTTTCTCCTGAGGCTCTGGTAGTGAAAGGGTTAAAGACCTGATTAAAAACTTTTAAGTTTAATTTAAAAATAAAAATCAAACATGTCGAGGCGTTTAGAATAATGTGTGAACTGATGTTCATCTTTTTCTACTGCTTCTGGCATTTTTGCATTCTGCTAAAACTTTCATCTCTGATTTTAGCTTTTTTGCTAAAGAAAATTTTCACTCAGCTTAAAACCTGGAAGAAAGTATGGAAAGTTACAATCCTGGCTAAAAAGTGGGAACAACTATAGTATTTCCCCACAACTGAATTTGGCGATTTATTTTTGGCGATTATGGCTAAATCATAAATCAAAAATCATACATCATAAATGATAAAATCATAAATCCAAAATAAATAGCATGCAGGCTGCCATATTATAACGCAAACAATCCAGAATGACATCGTTATTGATCAAATCGGCGCCAAAGAAAAATCGCCAAATTCAGCTGTGGGGAAATATTATAGTTGTACCAAAAAGTGTTCAACCAAAAGAGGATTGCAGAACACATCAAAAACATGCCCTACAATCAATCAGAACTTGAGTATGGAACATTCATTGAACACATAAATTGATTTTAAAAAAATTACCAAATAATAAAAAATATAACTCAGAAGTTGGGAAATTTTGAAAGAATATTTACATTTAAAAAAAAAAAAAAAAGGAAGAAGAATTTTATCAGTAGGAAGGTTGAGCATACATGACTGAAACTAAAGTTCAAATGATCATCTGAAACTAGGGTTAGCCAACTCTAGATTAACATTTCATTCAATCTAGGGTAAAACATAATTTTGTGAGGAAATTCAGTTTTAAATAACTTCAGATTTCCTCCTACGTTTCTTCAGGACAGGTAAAAAGTCATATTCTTCAGTTTAAATAACCAGAGGCTGTTTCTTTTCCATGACTGACTCTAGGATTGTAATGACATATAATTTAAGAGACGATTTCCATTCATTTATTTAAAAAATAAAAACTTTAATTTTAAATTCATTGATTTTAGTCTTTCGATTATGAATAATAGAAACACTGGTATTTTAAACAATTAAATCTTAAGATTTCAGAAAAAATACTGTAATATTTTAAAGTTTACTAAAGGAGATTTTATTATTTTATGGTCACAATAATGTTATATAAAAATTCCTATTTAATATTATAACATATTTTAAATTGACACATTTTAAAATACGTTTATACCTATATTATATTTAAAATATATATATATATATATATATATATATATTTTTTATTATATTTTTTACAAAAATGCCCAAAAGTTAAATAGGAGACCACTGAGCAACGCTGACAATTGAGAGTAGTAAACAATTAAGAGGGACAATACCTAATCTCGCCGGCAGCCTTCGCCCATGTTATTCTATGGGAAAATTTGTTGCGACAATTACACATTACCTAATGAATATTTTTAAATTCTGTTTTCGCAGTCAGAAAATTCATAACCGTTAAATGAGTACTCATTTTTGAAAAATTCATTTTTTTTAATTTTTACATTTCAATTTTGAGTTCAAAAATGCGATATTTCACAAAATGCATTTTTCTCATTTTCTAATTGCAAAATGAAATACTAAAATTTTAAAAAATCGATTTTTGGAAAACAAGTACTAATTTAACGCTTATGAATTTTCTAAATGTGAAAACAGAATTGAAAAGTATTCATTAGGTAATGAGTAATTATATAAACAAATTTTCCCATAGAATAACATGGGCGAAGGCTGCCGGCGAGATTAGGTATTGTCCGCTCTTAAATATAAGTACTGAAACAAAAACTAAAGGGGGGGGGTAGCTTTTATTCTTAGGAACTTACTATTGACGGGTTAACACAATAACTGTTGTGATAATGAATGTATTTGCCTTCTATGATGTTTCTATTTTCGTTAAATTCCATTTTCTATACATACTTTTAAATAAAAGAATAATTTTCCATCTAATTGCATGCACCCCAATATATAAAAATGCCCATTTTTAGTTGGTACTCTTGTTAGCATTTATGTCTTCTTTCTAAATAATCATATCATAACAAGAGAAATTCACCACATCTATCACATGTATGTGATTGGAAACTGATATTAAAAATTACCTTTCATTTAAATGCACAATTACGAATATAAATCTTACCTCTTTTATATATACTTTTATAACATATATTTGTTCGTTTTAGAATTCAACTTAAAAACAAAAATATATAGTAATCATATTTTTAATCTTCATCAAAATGTTATATAATACTTAGCCGAAGATTATAAGATAATTATTATTATGATAATTTATCAAGAAATAGTATAAAATTTGAAATTAAATTTACAAACCTTTTCAACTCCTGGACTTTTAATATTTTTATTTTAGAAATTAACTCTTGAGATGAAGTTTTAAGAGTATCAAATATGTTTTTTATCGCTTCCACACTTTGCGTTTGCACACATGTCAACAAACAACAAACCAAAAATAAGTTGAGTTGTGAGTTCTAATTACCAAAGAAAAGAGCCTGCTTTCAAAGGAATAATCTCTAATGATCAAGATTATTTTGTTTTTCCATTAACTTTCGCATTCCATTAAGTTTATAATATTTATGTTTCTAATTATATATTGGGATTTCAAATATTTATTTTAAACAAAATGTAAGTGAAAGTATTTTAACTCGTATTTTCTAGCTCAATGGACTTCCCGGTTACCGAAAATTCCACGTGAAATTGCCGGAATGATGCCGTCTCTTTAATTAATCAACTAACCTTGATTCCATTCCTTTTTGATTGTTGATTTTATATTAATTTTTTTTACTGAGATGTGAGATATTAATTGGACCTCAAAATGTTTTAAGTCTGTGTATAGATGCGAGGTATGAATTTCATTCAGTTATATTATATGTTATGCTTTTAATTGCTTAACTTATCAGAATGAAGTTTTTTGAAGGTGAAGATGTTTTTCAGTACTCTTGGATGCAAGTTGCTCAAGCATTTTGGTTACGATATCCAAATCCTTTTAGTAAACATGTTAGAACTGAAGATGTGTTATTCAGGGAAGTAGAAAATGGAATACTTCACACAAAACGACTGTTAACAAAAACTGTCAGAGTCTCATATTTCGGGTATAATATTTCCATTAAGAATGAGCCAATTTTGGAAGAATCGTTCATTGACCCTGAAAAGAAGATGATAAAAACATTTACGTGGAATGTGGGAACTGCAGTTGCTCGTATTAAAGAAGAATGCCTGTATAAACCAAGAGAAGATAAGCAAACAGTAATTGAACGCAAAGCATGGATTGCTTCTTCCAAATTCTATTTTCCATCTATCATTGAATCTTATTTAATTCGAAGGTTCCAAAAGAACATTCAGAAAACTCGAAAAGGTCTGGAATTCGTATTGAGTAACATGTTTCCTTCACCTTCTGAGCTCAAACAGAATTACAAAGATACTATTTGTGATAAAGCTAGAAAAGCCAAAGATATTGCTACTTCTCGAGCTGTACCTATCTTTGCTGCTTATGCAGATAAGCAAAGTTAAGTGAAATATTTGAACTGGTATATTCTTAGTTAAAAGCATCAGTATACCTAAGACGAGCAGTTTGTAATGCAATTAAGTATTTATAACTATGTACTTAATTTACTTTTTTGTGGGGGAATCAACAACTTACTATAAATTCCATCTTTTTTTTTACAGATAATATCTCCTTTTAGAGATAGCAATTCCAAATAATTCATTTTGTGTGTTTTTTCTGTAAAGCATTAATTTTATTAAAATATGTTTGAAATTAGTGGTATACTATGAATGTCATGTCCCTCATGGAAAATAACAACTGATGGCAGTTGTATAAGGAAGTCTTAAATCTAAATGTTTTAGTGTCATATGTATTAATTACAGCTGTATGTATCACATTAATTGCCTATTTTTTGTGATTATAAGGAAAAGTTAATGTAATCCTAATCAGTCATTCTTTCATTTTACTTGGAAATAAAAATATAATTCACCTGAAAACTAAAGTTACTGTGTTAATCTGATTAGTATTTATAAAGTAAGAAAAGAAATGCACGTGTATTTTACTAAAAATAAAATAAACTAAATGAATAAACTAATTCATTTTATAAAGTTTGATGTTATATTATTCTGCTTTAACTTACTATAAATTCCATCTTTTTTTTTTTTTTTTTACAGATAATATCTCTTTTTAGAGATAGCAGTTCCAAATAATTCACTTTGTGTGTTTTTTCTGCAAAGCATTAATTTTATTAAAATATGTTTATTAGTGGTATACTATGAATGTCACGTCCCTCATGGAAAATAACAACTGATGGCAGTTGTATAAGGAAGTCTTAAATCTAAATGTTTTAGTGTCATATGTATTAATTACAGCTGTATGTATCATATTAATTGCGTATTTTTTGTGATGTATAAGGAAAAGTTAATGTAATCCTAATCAGCCATACTTTCATTTTACTTGGAAATAAAAATATAATTCACCTGAAAACTAAAGTTACTGTGTTAATCTGATTAGTATATTTATAAAGTAAGACAACAAATGCATGTGAATTTTACTAAAAGAATAAAATAAACTAATTCATTTTATAAAGTTTGATGTTATATTATTCTGCTTTATAATGTTAAAGAGCTTAGAATCTAAACGTACCGTTTTGTAGCATATGAATAATTACAGTAGAACCTTGATTATCTGACCTTTGCCTAACCCGTTAACCAATGTCTTCGGTTTCCTGACTATTTTTTTTTCAGCATCTATTATCTGAAACTCTTTTAAATGATACTCTCTGTTAAATCAAAATTCTTTTTTTGAAGCCTTTTTTTTTTTTTTTTCTTTCACATTATTTGTGCTTGCAACCGTTCTGAACCAGGGTTCATACTCATCAGGGAAAACAGGGAATTTGGAATTTGTTAAAAAAAGTCAGGGAAAATAAAAATTTTCACTAAAAATCAGGGAAAATCAGTTATAAAACCTGGAAAAATAATTTTTTTTTTCCTCCCAAGATATGTTTTTCTTGTTTAGCTTCGGATCAAAATTTAAATGATTAAGTATTGTGAAAATACGCATGTAAATAATGATTTCTACCTGAATTTCTATCATGATCGTAATATGACATCATACAGTGGAAGTAGCTGTATTTTGTCCGATCTAGAGGAGCGTTTCTTTTAATATGTCGCTAATATTTTCTTGAAAATCGTTTGTGAACTCAGGGAATTTTTTTCCCATATTTGAGTATGAACCCTGTGAACTAATAATTTTAAGAAAACCTCATGACAAAGCTGTACGACAAAGGATAACCAGTTTACGCCAAATAAAGATTCAGTTTATATCATATCATAAGTATTTTGTTTAAAATTTTCATGTATAATTTGAATTTAGATATTTATTTAGCAGTTTAAATAATCATAATAGCAGTTCGATGATCATGTTACTTATTAAACTAGATGATTATTTAAAAAAATGTCTATTATCCAGAAATTTAGATTATCTGATATAAGTTTGGTCCCAATTAAGTCTGATATTCAAGGTTCTACTGTATTTCTAAGCTGAAACATTTTCACCAGTTGTTGTCAAGCTAAGCTGTACATGTCTACATTGCCTTTAATATGATAAAGAAAAAGTAGGTTATTAGATTATTTAAATATTTAATAAAATCAAACATAAAAAATGTTAAATAATTATTAATAAAATTTAAATTTATAAATTAATATAAATTTGAAATTTTTTATAATAATGATGTAAACATTAAAATTAAAAATGAGGTTGCTGACCTTGGCAGATTAGTTAAATCATGCTAATAATAAAAAAAAAAAATACCATAAAAAAGGGCAAATATAATATGTTTATTAAAGAGAAGCCTATCATCACTAGCAGCCAACGCCTGTGTTATTTTGTGGCAAATTTTGTTACGATTATGAAAATTATTCTTTAACATATTTTTAAATTCTATTTTCACATTCAGAAAATTCACAGCTGTTAAATTTGGTAATTATCTATATAAAAATTAAAGTAAATTCAAAGTGAATAAATTTGCAAATATCTGTTTTTTGAATATCGCAGAATATAATAAGAAAATTTCAAATTGTTTACTCCTCAGATTGTTGCCTCTTGTCATGTGCAGGGCTTGTGAAATATGCTCGCCTGGTCACCATTGGCTACCAATATAGTTTAACTGGTGACTACGTTTTCAGTTTTTAAAGAAACTCTACATTTTTTAAAAAAATATACTTTGGTGAGAAAATCAGTCACAAAATCGGGTTCAGATTCCATTTCCAATGTAGGCTTCATTTGCACTGTTCTGATTCCCACTTCTGTCACCACGTTTTGAGACACTGTTGAATCGAATACCATTTTAGGAAATTGGTTTACACCATTCCCGTTCATACATGCTTTGTAACCCGGTGCTGAACATCATGCCAGTTTTAGGATATATAAATTCCAGTGGTGTATTTGTTTAAAGAAAATAATAAACTGGTTTGATTATGTTAAATTTGAATAGGTGTTTCCTGATGTATCATTCAGTCATAGTAAATACTTGTTATTTATGCATAGAATTTTAATTTCTATATTCAAGTAAATTTCAAAATTGAAAGAAAAAGGTGGGGGAAGTTATTTTTCACTGGTAACTAAAAATTGTTGCTTTCGACCATATTCCTAGCTTTTCTTACATATTCCTAGAGCCCTGGTGAATCATCAAAAAGTTTAGCACTTCTTAAAGTACCAGAAAGAACCATAAATTGCAAAGATTGTTGTGGTTTGAAATATTAAACACAATCCTTCAAGATATGAACAAAAAGTGAATATTACTTAAAATCATTAATATACCAAAAATATATTGTGTGTAGCACTCACGCCTACTTTTTATTAATCTTTAACCACACTTCGTGCAACTATGAAAGTCTCTGTGCAAATGCGAACTCAATGTGTCCACTGTTAAAAGGGGAGATAATGGTTTCATTGAGAGAAAATAAGCGATAAAGGAACACTGAATGACTGGATGCTTACTAAATCAAATCCTAACCTGTTGGTCAACTTAGCACCCCTCCAAGATTTTGGACTTGTCATCACTGCTAGGCATAGGAAATGTGGTTATACTATATTTGTTGAAATGTTTTTTTATTCAAACTTAAAACAGTTATTGTGTGTTTTTCTACTATACAGCATTTTTTTTTTTTTTTTAAACATTTTCCAACCTATTTGTTACTATGTTTTATTTACAACAGCACTGAGGATATTTTATCTAACATGGTAACATGGCCTAATCCCATATTATTCTATGGAGACACTTGTTTTCAAAATTACTCATTACCTAACATTTATTTTATTTTATTTTTTCTTTTAATTATATTTTCACATTTAGGAAATTCACATCCATTAAATTGTTTCTTGTTTTCCAAAAATTAATTTTGAAATATTTTAATATTTAATTTTGAAACTATAAAGTTTTAAAAATGCTCTTAGTTAATTTTTTTACACTGTAGAGCTTTAAAATGAAATATTAAAAAAATTAATTTATGGAAAACGGGAATCAATATAATAATTGTGAATTTTCTAAACAGGAAAATGGAATCTAAAACAATGCATTATGAGTAATTGAGTTATTTTGAAAATAATTTTTTCCCCGAGTCACACCAGTATTCTGAAACAATAAAATTAATCATATAGACTTATTTTATAATGAAAATCGGTCTACAAAATTACCGTAATTTTCTGCATATAATCCGCAGATAAAATATGTCATTCCTCCACCAGAAATTTTGTTTAACACAAAAATCTATATTATTTTAAAGAAACAGGTCATACAAATGGAACCTGTTTGCTAATTAAAATTTCTGGTGCAGAACTGACTTACCTGACCTGCGGATTATACGCAGAAAATTACGGTACTTGTATAAGACTCAGGGGAAAAATAATGCCCGTACGAACCCTGTTATTTATTTCAAGCATTAGTTTTGAAGTTATTACACATAAAAAAAGGTATAAATCAATTTTTCTACAGTGCGACTTTTTGTCCTTAAGTATATATATTTATTTCAGAATTTTCATGCTAAGTTTGCACTAGTGTTGGGTAACTTATACATGAAGCATGACATTTGTCCTACCTCATCGCAGCAATTTTTCATGATATCTGATAATTAATTTTTTGATTACCTTAAAAGTTTTGTCCTATTCATTCATCGCCTCACTCAATACCTCAATCTAACCGAACTGGATGTGAAGTACATCAAAAATTTTGTCTCATTCAACAACTCACTCAACGTCTCAAAACTTCTGTCATATTCTTTAATTGACTCACTCAGTACCCCAAACTAACCAAAATCTGAAGTACATCAAAAATTTTGTCCCATTCACTGACTCATTCAACTTCAGCGGAGTGAGATTCAATTCAGATATTAAGAATAATAGCCAGAACAGAATAAATGACTGTATACTGAATGATGTGTGGTATAGGTATAAGGCATTGAGCTGTGACGCTATGAGGTATGATGTAAGTCTTTATCCGGGTGACTCCTGACTGGAGGAAAGGGCAGGAGCAATAAAATAAAAACAAAGAATTGAAGTACCTTTGAGAGTACTTCAACGACCGAGAGCACTACACAATTCCACCTGAATGGCAACAACTACTGCAAGAAATAAACCGCCATGGAAAATGAAGTGAAGTGAGAACATGGAGCTACAGCGCCAAAAATATGATGTTTCAACTGAGAACGACGTATCATTGCACTTAGCACTGATTAGTGCTGGGCTTTATATCGATGTAAAATCAAATATCGATTTAACGTTAATATTGTTTATTCGATTTAAATATTTCATATTCCGTGAAATATCGATGCAGAAACATAAAAAAAACGCGAACTTCTGATGTCAGGTTAAACCGATTCAGTAATGCTGGAATAATGCCAGATGGATATTCATTCAGTCGGATACCGGTTTAGTGTAAATCATAAACAGCTAAATCATGAAAATCTTTACTCAATCAAACCGCAAAGAATCAAGAGAGTAGAAGTTTTGATTTTGTGTTGCGCAAGCATACTGGGAAGAGAATATCTGTTTAAGACCCGACCCGAGGAAGCATTCTTTCGAATGGATTACGGTTTTAGGAACGCATGCGTAGTAACGAAGTGAAAACCGAGAAATGAGATCTATTCATTCATTCATTCGAAATTCGTTTGATTACTGGAGTTTGAGACTTTATGAATATTAGTATTTTCTTCAGCTATTTTTATTATAGTTCCTGTTCCTATAATTAAAAAATAAGATACTCCAGCTTCTGTTTATTAGATAAGTGAATAATTAACTATTCTTTATTAATATTTCCTGTAATTAATAATATTTCATTAAATTTATTAATTTCAGTAAAGACTATGACATTGTCATATTGCCAAAAATAAATTAATTCAAACAACAGCGTCATTTTAGATATGATTATTCTAACATTTAACTGATTTCTATTTATTTCGAAATCAATTACTTAACAGTATATAGTATGTGTATTAAAAAATAATTTTGAATACGGTAAAAGTTGATGCTTTTTTTTTATTTTTTTTTTGTCTTCAAGTGTACCAAACTGTTTTTCCTTCTATTACTAATTTTCTATCTTACACTAAGCCAGTTATTAGTCCTTTTGTAATTCATCTTGATGTAATTTAATCTAACAAAAGTAAAAATTTTAAACTTCAATAAAAAAAAGAAAATCTCGTGAATTTTGAAAGAAATTGTATTTTAGAAAATTTTAATTAAGATTTACATTTATTAGGAGATTCAAAGCACTATAGAAATTTAATATCTTGTGTGAAGCCATTTTGTAATTCGTTTGCATGTAAGTGGAGAATGTAAATATTTTAATGCATTAAAAAGTAATAAGAAATAATAAAATTCTGAATTTATCAATTAGTTAAAAATTAAATAAATAAATTGGGGTGCTTCATATGTTCTAAAGGTTACTCACGAAATGTCACTTCACGAGTCAATGGAAAATATTTCTGTGATAAAAATAATAATTTCGAGGAAAAAATTTAATTTTGTCAAACTAATATAATTTTTTTATGGTTCATTGTTGATTTTCGCGTTTTTGCGTTCTTCTCAGGGCCGACTCTAGGCGGTAGGCAAGGTAGGCAATTGCCAACGGCGGCAAAACCAACTTACCTACAAAAAAAAAAAAAAAAAAACTTTGATTATTGAATCTAGAAAATAAAGACATAGAAAAATAATTAATTTAAAATGCACAAACGGCAAGAATAGACAAACTTCTAAGTTCTGTGTAGTAGGTATTATATGTGCGGTTGCGACAAGAAAGAAGAAATGCGCACCCACCGCTGATTCAACAAGTTTACCATCTAATAAGTGAGAGTCAAGGACCCTTCAGAGACTGGCAACTTTAGAAAGCTGCAAGTCGGCTCTATTGATATTTCTTTGATGTGGTTTAGGAGATCGACGCTGGCTGCAATCAAAGATCACAAACCTCCTGGTGCGATAATTGCATGAGAAGGGGGTCTCTTTTGTAAAAGAGCAATAAAAAGTAATGTCTTTCATTGTAAATGTGTGCAAAATGTCAAGGGTCGCTTTCAGACAATGGATAATTTATGAGTTTTGACGCTCTGTATGTTGCTAGTATCTGAAAGATCCTTCAGAGTTTGCCAATTGTAGGGATTTGTCCCAGGGGCGAGGAGTGGTTCAGAAAACTATGGGAGCGCCGAAGCGAAGCGCTTCCGAAAGCAGAGGCAGAATCAATTCAGTCTTTCAACGAGGCGACGTTACTAGATTACTTTTTAAAAATCTTAAACAGGGGAAGCGCTGCTTCCATCGCTTCCATGGACGCTTCGCCACTGATTTGTCCCTACGTGTAGGCACTTTTAGTAGTGTTCTTCAGCATGTAGGGACAAAGTAGGGACTAGTTAGAGGTACCCTTTCTTCCCAGGACATTCTCAGTATATTCTACGGACGTCTTCAGTTATAAAGTAAGGATATTTTGAGCTGTCTGTAAAAACATGGCAAAATTTGAGTTTCAGTTCGCAACTGTGATGTCAGATTTAAAACAATGCTTTATTTATGCAATAACTTATGTCAGATTCATTGGATGAGAATAGCGATAAAATTTATGTAGTAAGAAGCGGAATTTCGATGCAAAATGACTGTAGTAGTTAATGAATGGCTGCTAAGCTGTGAAAGTCGTATAGATTCCCTAAAACCTTTACTTCTTGAAACAGAAAATATTCACGATGCTTTATTAAGTATGTATGAAAATGTAGAAATAGATAATATGACTCAAGATGCGGCAGCTGTTTGTTGATTACAATAAAACAATTTGTTTTTATGTTTGATCATCATTTGGCACAAAATTTTGAAACATATTAATCCGATAAGTAAGCTACTTCCTTCAAAAGTTTTTGATTTATCCCAAGCCACTAATTTATAAAGTAGCTCATTATCTGTTTTTTAAAGAATTAGGATAAGATGAATCCTAAGAATCTGAAAAATTAGCTAAAGGAATAAACGTAGAAAAAAAAAAACTTTAAAATGACTACACCACGTCATCATGTTCGATTTAAAAAACGAAATTTTCCTTATGATAGAATTCTAGATGAGAATAGATAGATAGATTCCTATAGATCCTTAGTTTACTACGTCAGAAACGCCAAATAGCCGATTTATTGTTTTCTTGTTTGCTGCGGACGTAATTCATATGTTCTCTTAGACGAAATTTAAGACTGCGTAGACAAACCTATACAAGATTCAAAAGAGAAATATAAAACAGAAGTTTTTTTCTTTACAACGATCAGGCGATCAGTGCACTGGAGCTGATATTAAATTTATTGAATAATCATAATCATTAATAATAACAGGAGACTTGGCATTGGAATATTAAAACTCGAATAAACGACTACGTCAGAAACGCCAAAGAAAAATATTGGAAATGCATACAGCTGTTTCGGCAGCTTTAAGCGTGCCGTCTTCAGTGCAAAAAAGGATTCTGAATCTGCAGAAGTGCTCGTATATATAGGAGAGGGGCCGAATTTAGTTCAACCAATATAATTACGGGAAAGGTGAGGAGAGTGGCCAATAGGAATTTATTAAAGTTAGCTGTGTAAACAGTAGAAAAATTAAGAAAATGTGGACTGAATATAAAATTTCCAACAGTCAGACAAATAGAGAATAGCGAAATCACAATTTAAAAGGTTTTTAAAATTTTTATAAATATGAAAAGCTTCAAAGAAATCGAGTTCATGAATGGATTTAGGTCTGCAAATTATTTTAGCTGAATTAAATTTAAAATTATGATTTTCCTCCCAACAATGTTTAGAAATAGCCGATTTATTGGTTTCTTGTTTGCGGACGTAATTCATATGTTCTTTTAGACGAAATTTAAGACTGCATTTAGTTTGGGCAATATATGATAAACCACACTGACAGGAAATACTATAAATACCCCAAGAATTATGCGTATCAATGGGATCTTTTAACTGAGAAAAGGTGAGTTTATTGGAAGGCGAAAATATTATTTTAAAATCATATTGTTTGATTATTTTAGCTATGGTTTGACTGGATTTAGGAAACATATTTAGGAAATATTGGACATTTAAAGTAAATACATGTATCATTTTAAACAGAAAAAGATTTTGGAAAAGTTTAGTGTATTTTAACGAAATGATGAGAAGTTTTTGAGTATGTTAAAATTTTAATAGTAAATTCAAGTTAATAAAGATGGGAAACATTGAGGATTAAGATAAGAATAATTATAAGATTAAAAAAAAAAAAAACACTTTTTATATACCATGCTTTTAAATTTTAATATACTAATAATATACTAATTAAAAGGAAAATGATAAATATTCTATCATAGTTTGAAGTCAAATTTGTTTTCAAATGTCTAAATAAAATATCTGATGTAAGATACTAATATTTTGCAGCGGAATAGATTTCATTTCTGTCATCCTTGGCGAAAAAAAAAAAAGGAATATCGCCAAATTATCTGGCGAAAATATTTAATTCCTTTCAAAAATCATGGTTATTTTAACAACTTATATTAAAAGAGTAATGAATAATATGAAACAATATTTCTCACAATACATATTACATGTCATACATACGTACAATGAATAATACATATTACATTTCGTACAATGCATACATCTGGCATGTATATTTTCGTGTTACGCTTTTGATCGCCAAATAATAATAATAATAATAAAAAAGGCCAAGGCCGACAGAGTTTTGAAATTTAAAATTAAAATTTTGTCAATTTGACAGCAAAATAATTCAATCTAACACCCGCGATAACTAATACATATCTATACCCAAATATAAGGATTAAAATCGGGAAATAAATTTCCTCGATTTTTAATAATTTCTTACAAAAAATCCAGTGGGCAATTAACATAGGAAATCTTTTTCTTGGCTGCACAGACGGTCAGTGAGTCACACATCGCTTGCGTATAGAACTCATAGATATAGTATAGCATATATAGAATAGAGTGATCATTGGGGAGAAAAGAGTTATTCCTTTTCATTTGGGAAAAGACGACGTTTTTACCAAAATATGGCCGTCTTTCCCCGAGTGAATACACACGGGAATACATACTAATATTTTAGCAAATAAAATTTATGAATAATTTATTTGCTAAAGGGGAATGGAAAGCTCCAGATACAGTTTCAAATTCATATTTCTTTCTTTCTTTTCTTTCTTTTTTTTTTTTTTTTTTTTCAATACCACTTAATGGCTGTTTCCAAAGCTTTTATTTATTTTATTTTTTTTTCGGCATCAAAATCTTTGTACGATAACATGGGGATGAGAGATCTATATATATTACTATATCTATGATAGAACTACATTAGCACTTTATCAATGTGAATAAAATCTTTAAATTGATTATATGACGTCAATTTTCGTTAGATGCATAATTTAACTTTTTATAATTTTTTAACGTTCACGTTTGGTTAAATGTATTTATTTTTATGTCGAAAGAAAATAAACTCGTATTTTTTTTTTTGGCAACAATTAAATTAATGGAACTTCATAGAATAATAATTAGGTGATTTATTATTATTCTTATTATTCTATGTGGAACTCACAGATATTTTGGAGCAACTTTAATAAAGGTCTATAATTAACAAATAATTGCAATAAAACAATATTGTGACAATAAATTGAGATAAAAACTATCCTATCTCTCAAGTTGGACCAAACAGCACACAGTGTGCAAAATTTCATTAAAATCGGTTCCTTAGTTTAGGAGTTTACCCCGGACAAACATCGTGACACGTAATTTATATATATATATACAGATGTATAACGCTTTTTCCCATGTTAAGTTGTGAACACGATAACTGGAGTAATTTGTATTTAAATTTAACCAGCCCAGGATATGTTGTCAAGACAGTAAAAATCTCGGTCGAGTTCGTAGATGGGGTATCCTGCTCAAAGGGGGTGGAAATGGTGGAGGGTGGAAATTTTCATTTGCCCATAATTTCTTTAATATTGAAAATAGGAAAGTACTTCAAATCAGGCAAATTACCGCCTTACCCTAAAGAGCAACTTTTGTACTTAAACTTTTTCGATAACTTCAATTGCTTAAAAGTTACAAGTTAAAAAGTGATTTTTCTTGCGATGAAGCCGACATTTTCTATAGCTTTCATTGCAAAATTTATAATCTGATGCTTATGTCACGTGCAAATGATAATAAAAAAGATCACTGAAAATATAATAAAATTTTAATAATGTTTTTAAACAATATAATAATCTGATTTAAAAAAAAAAAAAAAAGTTTAATTTAACAGAAAATATGACGTCACAATTACAACAATGTACTGAGAAAAATGAAATAAAATTTTATCCGTGATTTTAAACAAATAAAATAAAAGTTAATAAAAAAATAAGTAAATAAAATCAACATATCTTAGGGCTAAGCAGATTTAGACTTAGCTTTATGACATAGGTGCTATAATGTAAAAGATAAATGTCATCGTTTTAAAAAAAAAAAATCTTGTAAATCGATGCTAAACGAATTAAACTGGCATGGTAGAAAAGGTAATAAATTTGGGGACATTTAGGTGTCTCTTTAACAAATGAACTAGGGGCGATTTTAATGAATTTTCCGTTGAAGTTTATTTTCATGAAAATTTAAATGTAAATTAAAGTATTTCATTACTCGAATTCCCTTATTTTGATAAATAAAATTATACCATTAAAAATACATAAATAAATAAATAAACATCACTCTTTTATTGAAAAATGAACTAATAAAGGTTTTAGAAAATTATTCCATACTTTTAAATCTTTATTAAAAAAAAAATTAATTGTTGCCACTCGACATTATACAAATACATCCAAATCCTGTGTCACATACGATAATTTTGTTTAAGTATAGATTTTTTGTTTGCCCTTGGAACCTGCCCCTGATGGAAAAAAGTGCCTGGAAATCTAGTATTGTCATTGATTATGAAGTCGTGTGCAAAATTTCAGGTCCTTTGGACGACAAGAAGTTGCCGAAAATTGAATTGCAAAATTCCGTTACATACATTAATAGTTGCATCATATCAAGTTAACAAAAGTGTGTTAATTAAAAACCTTGTTAAACGCTTTAATTAATCATTTAAAAATATAAAATTAAAATAATACGTCAATCTTAATATAAATATCGTTTGTGGTGAATAGTTTAGAATGTCAGTTTAGGCAAGAATTTAAAATTTACGATTGAGAGTAACACGTTACAGCTTCTTTTGACTTTTTATCTTGTCGAAACAAGATATTGGTCTGTGAAGAGATATGAAGTTTTCGCGTAGAAAGAAAATATAATGACGCCAAAGCTGTCTTTCTCCATCTCCAAGCTCGCCAAATTTTGTCGCCAAGTCAAAAATTTCGTCGTCAACTATCAACTTTTGCCGCCAAAACACAAATTTCATTGCTAAGTCGCAAGTTTTGTCACCAAAATATCGCCAAATCATACAATTTACTAAATTCATAACACTGAAATTCAGCGGTGCCAAATGGTCAAATGTTAACTAATGTTAATGTTAATGTTCCAGCTTATGTGAACCAAAACAGTTTCACTTTACAATTTTTACTCATCTGACAATAAGAATCACAAAAACACAATAATTCAATAAAAATTACAATGAAATAACTATCCAAAAACCGCTACCACTTATCTGTATTTGACTTGACCATAGCAACGCCAGGCTTACCAGAACTAGTAAGATCACAAGTGCATTTTCACGTTTCTATTACTTTTTCTTTTAAAAGAAAGATATTGAACAACAGTTATATGGATTTTAAATAAAAAATATAATTTTGATTAAGCTTGTATGGGGAGGGAGGTGTAGCCCAATAGCCCCTCCGGGATTCACCATTGTTGGGATTGTATATCTTTAAGGCTTTTATTTGTTGAATGATTATGAGCTTGATTTTTAAAAAATTGAAACATTTACAAACCAATAAATTTAGCCTAAAATTTTAAGTAGAATGAATAAAACCCTTTTGTAGTTGAAAATTAAATTTCTTGAAAACAGAATAGCGACGTACATAAAGCAATGTGTGGAAACAAAGCCATTGGCTAGGTATTAATGCATACGTAAAATTTCTTTACAATTGTAACATTAAAGTAAAGTACCTTTGCCTTTAAGCTTGCCGAAAAGGGATTTTTTTTTTTACTTTCTCTTACCCATAAGGTAGAGAAAGTATTGTTTTTGGGTCAAATTTTCGAACGCGAGATTTTGTTATATTTACACGTTTTGAGGTCCCCTGAATACGAAAATCATGTTTTTAGTAAATGGTCTGTGTGTCTGTCTGTATGTCTGTGTGTCTGTCTGTGTGTCTGTCTGTTATCAGCATATCTCAAAAACAAATCATGGCAGAAAGTTCAAACTTGGTATTCTAAATGTGTATCATATAGGGATGCTACAGTAAGCTTTTCGTTAAGATCAAACAAATGGTTCGTGTACAGGGACAATCAAGAGAATTCTAATACATTACGTCTATGGGGGAAATTGCAGGTAAGTAGAGTTTAACGTCTATAGACTGCACTAAACCAAATGAAACGAATATATATTTTTTGTAATAGAGATAGTTAACTGGGAAAAAAAAATTGTGTATGTAGGAGCCTCGCCTCCCCCCCTGGGGGGGAAGTCCCCCCTCGAGGGGAGTAAATTTTCATGATAGGTATCTTTCAAAAGAGCTCGCGAATACCTTTAAAACGAATGGTTGAACCATCGATATGCGATAATTTAAAACAAAGTTATGGATTTTTTTTACTTTTAACAAAAAAAAAAACTTAGAAAAAAAATCGTTTTTTTTTTTTTTTTTTTTTTTTTTTTTATTGAGAATAAAATGGGCTTTTTTTGGATATTTGGTGTTATACTACTTCTCTAATATGGAAATAGTCTGCATTATCATAAAAGATAATTTTTTTTAATAATAATATTATTAAATTATTTTTTAAAAACAGAATTATTTTTTAATAACCGAATTAAATTCCATATAAATGTAGGTGCATTAATGAAACGGGGGGTTGAGGGGGGCGGTAGCCCCCTCACACAGAACTGATTATCATATAAAACTCTTCAGAAGCCTAATATGAATTGTTTAACGCAGGTTTACATTACAGTACTCGTTATCTTACCTTTTAATCAGCAACCTGTATTTATAGTATTAAATTTCAGGGTAAGAGAAAGTCGTGTGGGTGACACACCAGATTATTTACTTTCTCTTACCCATAAAGTTAGAGAAAGTATTGTTTTTGGGTCAAATTTTCGAACGCGAGATTTCGTTATATTTACACGTTTTCAGGTCCCCTGAATACGAAAATCATGTTTTTAGCAAATGGTCTGTGTGTATGTCTGTGTGTCTGTATGTCTGTCTGTGTGTCTGTCTGTTATCAGCATATCTCAAAAACAAATTATGGCAGAATGTTCAAACTTGGTATTTTAAATGTGTATCATATAGGGATGCTACAGTAAGCTTTTCGTTAAGATCAAACAAATGGTTCGTGTACAGGGACAATCAAGAGAATTCTAATACATTACGTCTATGGGGGAAATTGCAGGTAAGTAGAGTTTAACGTCTATAGACTGCACTAAACCAAATGAAACGAATATATATTTTTTGTAATAGAGATAGTTAACTGGGAAAAAAAAATGTGTATGTAGGAGCCTCGCCTCCCCCCCCCCTGGGGGGGGGGAAGTCCCCCCTCGAAGGGAGTAAATTTTCATGATGGGTATATTTCAAAAGAGCTCGCCAATACCTTTAAAACGAATAGTTGAACCATCGATCTGCGATAATTTAAAGCAAAGTTATCGATTTTTTTCACTTTTAACGAAAAAAAAACTTTGAAAAAAAATCGTATTTTTTTTTTTTTTTTAATATTGAGAATAAAATGGACTTTTTTTTTGGATATATAGTGTTATACTACTTCTCTGACATGGAAATCGTCTGCATTATCATAAAAGATAATTTTTTTAAATAATAATTTTAATAAATTATTTTTGAAAAACAGAATTATTTTTTAATAACCGAATTAAATTTTATATAAATCTAGATGCATTGATGAAACGGGGAGCCCCCCTCACACAGAATTAATTATCATATAAAACTCTTCCGAAGCCTAATTTGAATTGTTTAACATAGGTTTACATAACTTTACCTCTTAATCTCCAACCTGTATTTATAGTATTAAATTTCAGGGTAAGAGAAAGTCGTGTGAGTGACACACCAGATTATTATTATTATTATTATTATTATTATTATTTTTGTCGCTTAGTGTATATTGTATTAGCATTCTTTATTCTTTGCTGGTTTGAAAATATTGTCTGTATTAGTTTTAGATCCAAAGATTTTGGGTTTTTAACTTAAAATTTTTTTCTTGAATATTTCATTTGTGTTATTGTCTTAGTTCAATTCGATTAGACCGTATTTATTATTATTATTATTATTATTATTTTTTTTTTTAGATTCAAATCTATTTTCTTTTAAACTTTTTAAAGCTTGAGCGGGCGGCACTTTTGAGATTTGGCAACGGCGGCAAAAACGTTCGGGCCGGGCCTGAGGTAGGTATTCATTACAAGAAAGTACTTGTAAAAATTTTTATCTTCTGGTTTTCAATGGATTTACACGTTTCGAAAAGTCTAAAAAACGTTTTGACCATTTTTATAAATTATCCATCTGCTTGAGTGTGAAAAAAATTTTTCCAACGAATTTAGTGCAAAAAATAATGCACAGAATTTCCTAAAAAGTTTTACATATTTGCACCTTGATATAAATTAACGCTTATTCGTATTTTGTACACATCAGTATACAAATGGCACTGTCG
The DNA here is from genome assembly GCA_963930645.1 of Salticus scenicus. Classification (NCBI taxonomy): domain Eukaryota; kingdom Metazoa; phylum Arthropoda; class Arachnida; order Araneae; family Salticidae; genus Salticus; species Salticus scenicus. Next base: position 121,230,522 of record OZ005658.1, on the reverse strand, counting down.
TCCCGGTTTAGAACATAAGGATATAATAAATACTTTCCAGTATATGATAAATTTTTCTATAAATGTACAAAATAACAGTAAGGACTATTGTGAAACTAAAAAACAATTTTCTGTAATAGTAATAGTCAACTAGGATAAAATTCTTCAATGTTTGAGAAGATGACTCGAGAAGGATTTATTTAACAAAGCAGTATAAAGAGTTTATATATATATATATATATATAGGCATTATTGCTAGCGCTCGAATACTTTTGCTGCCAACTGTATATGGAGTAAAATTATAAGCAATATCATAAAATGGTTCAACCTTTTTTTTAAGTTTTCTACTTCTTGCGATTGAATTTAAGTTGCGCCAAAATTTGGAGCTACCATACACCACTTACAAGGGAAGTATGAATCAGTAAAATTCCTATTGAAATTAAGATTAAATTAGAATGATTAAATTAAAGAGTGTGGTCGAAAACATAGGATAAAGGACACATTTTGTGCAACAACTCACCCATAGGCCAAGATAAAACCTTAGAAAATTTAATCCCTTTCATCAAAATGATCGAAACTTAATTAGTGGGCAAAAAAGCGTGGTACAGTGCCAGATTGTTTGATTTGAGACAAGAAGGTTTTCAGTTCAATCCCCATCTCGGTCGATTTTTTTTTTTTAAAGTCCTTACGTGTAAAGACTACAGTTGGTAACGCTACATTAAATCGATATATCCTTATATCGGTATTTAAGATGAACGATATATCGATTTAAGAAATGTCAACATCGCCCAGCAAGCACTGATGATGGGTGTGATTGAACCTGAAATTAATTTGCTGAGTCTTGTGAAAGGATGTTTTAAAGGTATTTTATAAGTAAAACATAAAATATAATCCTTTTTAGGACTGAGGGCCTATTAGTCTCAGACAGCGATTTTTGCGTTGTCGTTTTCGATAGTTGGACATTTGTCGAAATCATTTTCGATAGTTGGACATTTATCGAAATCTAAAATTTATCGAAAATATAATTGAATAATTTGAAAGCGATGTTATAATTTGGAAGAAAAAAAAACTAATAGCCCTCCGTCCTAAACTAAATTCTGCTTTTGCCAGAATTTCATCAAAATCTTTTTTTTTTTTTTTTTAAGAAAAAGAAAAGAAAATTTATACAGTATCGTTACAAACGATATCGAAAAAGTTTTTTTAATAATTTTGAATTAGGAAATAAATAGTGCGCGTGCAATAATTTGAAATAAAAATAAATAAAAATATCAATTTAATGATTTGATTTTTATATAAAACACGATCGCGTGCTATCTTAAAAAGTAGATGTAAAATTTAAAGTTTAATTTTCTTGGCAACAATTATAAATTAAAATAAATAATTTAATGAAAGTTTGTTCTTTAGATATACGTCCGTGTAAGATGTCAAAAAATATACGACAAAGTATTATATCTCTTTATTTTATGTTATTTTATTGAAAAATAATTTAATTTAAAAACAAAGAATTGAAGTACCTTTGAGAGGTATTATACTGCACTCGTGGGGATGGGATACCAAACTTTTTAGCTCTTTTGTGAAATCAGTTGCATACTAATTCATTAAATTTACCCTTTGAGTACTGAATTGTTTGAAGATTTTTATGCCCATGGGACGGAATTAATTTCTCGCTATATGGAATAACACTTTTGCAACTGCATGATTTTGAATTTTTGACAGTAAGGTCCGCCTGTAGGCGTTATTCTCCCATATTACAATATTTCAGAACAAAATTTTCTGTATTCACATGTATATTACAAATGGACATTATAATTTTATTCTTTCTAATCAAAGTATTTGTATCCATAGTATATTTCACTGTAAAATTGTGACTATTGATTATATATTTAAGAAAATATAATCAATAGCATACAAATTGCAAAAGAAACGCCCACTGGTGGAGTTACAGATATTCAAATGATGTGAATCTACGTCAGCGGTCGCGAAAGTGTTAATATGTAAAAGTAATACATTTTATTTGGAATATACTTATACTGATGATATAAGTATGGTTGTAATATATCATAAAAAAACGCCAGGAAAGTGTTTGTGATCAACGACCACTGGCGGGGGTGCCACAAACATCAACGCCTACTTCTTAAATTCAGATGACGAGCCAGACTCGTCCACCGTAACTTCGCCCAAGTAAGCAGATGACGAGTCTCACTCGTCAAATGTACCCAAAGGGTTAAAAAATAAATGGGGTTAGACTATATTTTGGCGCTAGGGAAGTAGAAAGAAGGAATAGATTATTTTTTATAACTTTTTCCGAACTGTGTAAAATTATTACTTGCTTAATAAAAAAATAAGTACAATAGCAGTATGGGTTAGATACACATTAGGATTGGGGGGCAACAGAGAAAATATGTTTTTATAGTACTTTTATTTATTTAATGAAACATTGTTATACTTTTGATTAATAATTTGAAAAAAAAAAAATCAGTCTGAGGTTCTGATAATTTGAAAGTTAGTGTGTGTATGTGGGGGAGGGGAAAGGGGGGGAGAAAAAAAAACAGGAAAACGAAGTTTTGTCTTTTTTTTTTTTTTTTTCAAACTAATGTTTTCGTTAATTTTTTAACCAAATGTGTTAGTGTTAAAAAATAAAAAATAAATAAAATAAAAAAATTTGATAGATTTTTGTTTTTGAAAAATTAATCACATCTTTTCAGAACAATCACTACAGGCACCAAAAATCGTCAGAAATAAAATATCTTTATGATGGATTTGCGATTCATTGATGACAATAATGCTAGAGTGGGGATTATAAAAATTTCATAATAGTATTTCTTTAAAAGGACTTTGTTCTAACAGAACACAACTCAACTCTTTAAGTACTTGAGAACAGTCTCGTTTTGTTGCCTGTAAATTGATTAATTAATAAATGAATTCTATCTTATATTAAAAATTAATAATAGTGGTGGATCGTTAAAAAACATTTTCGGCAAACATTTTGTATATTTTAAATAAATGTATCCCATTTAATTTCATTTTATCATTCTCTTAAAAACTGAGAAGTTCCTTTCATTAAAAATTCTTTTCATGAAATACATGTACAATATATATTTTCCAAATAATAATAATAATACTTGATTTTGCTTTTCATCTAGCTATTTTAGATCGTAATATTACAAACTAGCAAACCTGTACGAAATATTCGCACTTTTTTTCTTTCCTTATTTACCTTTAAAATTTCAAATAAATGTTATACTAATTTCACCACCTAATTAAAATTTTAATTTACCAGAACCCAAATTATTAATACAACCAAATTCATATTGTACAATAGTGAAACCAGAATCATTCAAAGAAAGGTTTCCAAATAAAATTCATGGTTCACGACCCAATTTTCATACTTCCACAGGCAGCAGCTCTGTAATATAGGACTCCCACGACGCCTTTTAAATTTTTGTCGCCATGTTGGCGATGACTTTTTATTAATTTTCGTATATATATATATATAAATAAAAATAAACCAATTCCTATTTTGATTATATTTTTTATGATTGTGTTTTTTAGTCAATTTATGACACAAAAGTTCATATTCTGTATATATCTTTAAAGTATTGCTAGGTTTAAAATGACGCATGCAAAGATTCTGAAGAAGCAACTGTTAAAAATATTTTTTTCTGCAAAATAATCTCATCAGATATATGTTGTCATTTTTTCTTATTAGTTTAGAGCTGAGTCCGCGTGCTTGAATATTGTCCATGTATAAATATTAATTTTTATCCTCGTGTATTTTATTAATTACACCACTATCGTATCATTTCGACAAAAAATAATTGAAACTGATCCACGTTAGAGAAATATTATATAGATTGTTAAGATTTTCAATCATTTAATTTAACATCTACGTAGAATATTATCAAATATGAATAATGTTTTTACTAGATAAATCCGTGCTACAGAAAATAAATAAATGAAGTTTTTCTTTTATTGAGTAACACGTTTGAACATTACAAGATATAGTTTTATTAAAAGAATAAGAGTGTACCAGAGAATATTTGAATATATATATATATATATAAATATTACTAACAAGGAAACATTCAAAAGTTGTCTTCAAAAAATATTGAAAAAAAAAAATGTGATTCTACTCTTCATAAAACACCAGAAAGTGAAAAAAAAAATATTGGCTGAAATGAATTACAGCGACCACAGAAAATTATCAAAATTAAGCATATTTGGCGATTTCACACTGTTAGGCGATTGATTTTGAGTATTTGGCGGAGAAGCAAAACACTGTTCTGTTCATACACAGCAATCTTAGTGCTAGCGAACTTATCGCCTAACAGCGCTAAATCACCAAAAATGCTTAATTTTAATAATTTTTTCTGGTTGCTGTAATTCATTTCAGCCGATAATTTTTTCCCTTTCATAAAAGTGATTTTAATTCAATTCAAATGTTTGCACTTAAAAATTCAATTTACAAGAGTATAGTTGCCATAACATACATCCATTTACCATAACTAAATATAAAAGTATTATCAATTAGATTATAAAAGTAAATATTTGGATTAAAAAAAAAAAAAAAAAAAATTATATGGTTTTTTTTTTTTTTTTTTTTTTTTTTTTTTTTTTCAAAATACCTACAGAATACCTGCAAAATGTTATAGGAATTCCAAAATCCTGCGGGTTTTATTCTGTTTTTTTTTTTTTTTTTTTTTTTTTAACCATGGAATAATTGAAGTATAAAAAGCATCGGTATATTGAAATTATTATATTATTTAAAACATACCTGGTAATATTTATAATTTATTCTCATACTTGCCAACCATCTCATTATGAAGCGTAAAATTTTTAATACCCGCCTTTTTTTTTTTTTTTTTACACCAGTCATATTTTAGAGTAATTTTATCCTTATTTAATCGTAACAATATTTGGAGAGATATACTCTAAAATAAAGTGGTGTGGAAAAGAGGCATTAATAATTTTATGCTTATATTAATGTGGTGGTTGGCAAGTATGTATTCAGTAGCACTGTTAGCCCAGCCCTTTTTCCCCCACCGTAATCTTTTTAAAGTAATTTTCATCATATTTAATCACACACATATATATAAATATATATATATATACAGAGCTGACAACCTAATCCGGCAAATTGTTTGTACCGCCCCTTTTTCTACACCACTTAATTTTTTGAGTATTTGCTTTCTTAATTCATCGTAAATATATTTGAAGAGAATTACTCTAAAAATTAAGTGGTGTAGAAAAAGGGACAGTACTAACAATTTGCCGGATTAGGTTGCAGCTCTGTATATACATTTTTCTATAAATACTACGGTGCGAAGAAAGGGTGGGACTAACAACATTCCGAAATAAATTAAAATAGTTGGCAGCTATGAATATGTAGCTACGATGAAATAAAAAGAAAAAAGTTTTGAAAATATACTGGTGTAAAAAAAAGGGCGGGGCTAACAGTAATCCGGAATAAGTTATAAATGTTACCCGGTATACTTAAAATAAGCATTTCATTTGAATATCTGATTTATTTATTTATTTATATATAAAGATGAATAACTAAGAAATTTCGCGGTTAAAGCAGTTGATTTCTGTCATTGTCTTTATTTTCGTTATATGTCTTCGGTTAAACTGTATATTTCTGAAATCTATTCTCAGACATTGAATTTTATTATTATTATTATTATTATTATTATTTAACAGTATTGAAAATTGCATATATAAACAGGTGTAAAATCTCCCAGATAAAAACTCCCGACCTTCAATTTAATTAAATTTTACTTTTCTATAAAGTCTCTCATTTTTAAATGAAAGAAAGCCAACTCTTAAATTTCAAAATATCGGCACATGTCTGACATTGAATTTAATTAAATGTTGTTTTTATATTTAAAAAAAAAAAAAAAAAAAAAAAAAAAAAAATCTCTAATTTTAAAACGAAATTACATCTGTTCAATCTGTGAAATCATAATTACCATTTTTAGACAAATTTTAACTTTTATAAAAATCGGTTGAAAAGTGAGACATTTAAAAACAGTGTTTTTTATACTGCAATCCAAAAACGACCTGACTTATTATTGGAACATTGACAGCTCTCAAATTTTAACATATCATTGCAAAGTGGGCTGAAAAAATAATGTTTTATTAATTTTATAAAAAAGAAATATGCATACATATTATATATATTTATCTAGGATACATAAGGTCATTGTGCCTAAATGCGATAACCCATAAATGCGACAAAGTGCTTCTACTGAAAATCTAAATGCATAAATCGCATACTTATGAATCATAATGGAACATACACATTTCAAGAATGGTTCGCGAAACTTTTCATTAAATTTTAAAGGTTTTTTCTAGTAGAATTTTCTTTTGCAGTAAACATTGTTCATTATGGCTTTCCGCCGTCTTTTCCTAATTGCGATGAAATATTTTCAAATAGTAACTGTAATTTTATCCTTTTATTTTTCAAGGTCAAATAACCACTGTTACGTCATGTGCTTGAATACCCTTTACACCTATCAGAAGAAAATTAAAGAAAATACTACAAATTTTTAAAAAGAGGGGTTTAAAAATTTTTATCGCATTTAAGGGTCTGTTTACACCATATTCCTAAATGCGACAAATTTTATACCTTAAATGCGGAGAGTTTTACAGTTGATATATAAAGGTAACTTTAAGCATTTTTTCCTTTTTAACACTCTCCAACAAGGTTTACAAGTGACTTCGGTTTGTCTGTCGGTCTGTCTGCTTGTCCGTCCGTCTGTCTGTCTGTCCGCGCTCTAACTCCTGCATTGTGTTCTATTAGTGGTATATCTGTAAGCCATATTTAATACCTTAACTGTATAATCTTAGTGAAATTGAATCATGTTATTCAAGTTCACTATCTGATGTTTCATATATAAAATGGCACAAATATCAACACTAGTTTGTGTACAGGGACACTCGAAAGTATTCCAAAGCATTGCGTTCTATGAGAGGTATTTCTATAAACCATATTTTAATAACTTTACTTTCCATAAAGCTTAATGAAATTGAAATATGTTATTCATATGCACAAAAGAGTGCTTTCTATAGAATATAGTATGATCAGCATTAGATTTACAGGGCCACGCAAAAATATTCAGTTACATTATGAGCTGTTAATAAAAATTTGCTAGAATTACAATTTCGTTTACATTAAGCGTTTTTAACACTGTCTAATAATTTTTATGTGTGAATAAGATTTCAATTTAAGTATCTGTCTATTTGTCTGTCCATCTGTCTGTTCGTCTGTCCATCCGTCTGTTCGTCTGTCCGCGCTCTAACTCCCGTAAATATTTATGTAATTTCTTGAAACTGATATATGTTATATAAGTTCACTATCGGATGTTCCCTATTGCAAAAAGGGTTGATATCTCTACTGGTTTGTGTACAGGGACACTCAAACCTTTTCCAAAGCAATGTGTTCTATGAGAGATATTTCTATAAACCATATTTTAATACCTTTACTGTACACAAATCTTAATAAAATTGAAATATGTTATTCCAGTTCACTATCGGATGTTTTGTATATTAAATGGAGTAAATACCACCACTGGTGTGGGCACAGAAACACTTGAAAGCATACCAAAGCATTGCGTTATATGAGAAGTATTTCTATAAACCAAATTTTAATAACTTTACTTTCCACAAAGCTTAATGAAATTGAAATATGTTATTCATATGCACAAAAGACTGCTTTCTATAGAATATAGTATGTTTAGTATTAGATTTACAGAGCAAGACAAAAATATTCAGATACATTAAAAGCTATTAATAAAAGTTTGCTGGAATTGCACTTTCGTTTAAATTAAGCGTTTTTAGCATTTTCTAACAATTTTTAAGTGTGAATAAAATTTCAATTTGTGTATCTATCTGTCTGTCTTTCGGCACTCTAACTCCGGTAAATATTTATGGAATATCTTGAAACTAATATATGTTTTCAAGTTCACTATCGGATGTCCCCTATTGAAAATGGAGTGAATACCTCTACTAGTTTGTGCACATTGGCATCGGAAATTACTGCAAACTATTGTTTTCTATGAGAGGTATTTCTATAAACCATATTTTAATACCGTTACTTTACACAAATCTTAATGAAATTGAAATATGTTATTCAGTTTCACTATCGGATGTTTCCTGTGTAAATTAGATACAATTTCTACTGGTTTGAGTACAGAGAGACACGAAAGTATTGCATTGTATGAGAGGTATTTCGAGAAACCAAATTTTAATAACTTTACTTTGCACAAAGCTTAATGAAATAGAAATATGTTATTCATTTGCACAAAAGAATGCTTTTTATAAAATACAGTATGATTAGTATTAGTCTAACAGGGGCACATAAAAATATTAAGTTACATTAAGAGCTATTAATAAAAACTTGCTGTAATTGCATTTTCTTTTACAACAAGCATTTTTAACACTTTCTAACAATTTTTAAGCGTCAATATGATTTTTATTTGTTTATCTTTCTGTCCGATTGTCTATCTTTCTATCTGGTTGTCTCTCGTCTCGAGAGTTCTTAAATATTTTCAGAATTTTTAAAAATTGATATAAGTTATTCAAGTTCACTATGGAATGTTTCCTATTTAAAATGCCATTAATATGTCCTGAACAAGTGTGCAGGAAACTTCCAATGCTTTGCGTTTTAGGACAGATATTTTTATAAATCACATTTAAATAACTTTCTACCGTAAAAATTATAAATAAATTGAAATGTATTTTAATATTCTAAAATAATGTTTTGCATAGAATATTATATGATCAACCTTCAGATTTACAGGACTACACTAAAATATTCAAATACATTAAGGGCAGCAATTATAATATAATGGCTGGATTTTCTTTTGCATTAAGCCTTTTTAACGTTCTTCAACGATGCCTAAAAGCGGTTTTAAATTCAATTAGTCAGTCTGTATATTTGTCTGTTCTTCTGTCTTTTGTTTGATAATGCAGGCAAAGAATATTGAAAGTTATACGATACAACAAGCACGTACAGTTGGAGAGTGTTAATGACCAGTGCGTAGTGCATGATTTTTCTTTCTTGTTTTAACTCTTTCCAAAAAGGTTGAAAAGCGTTAATGACTTCGGTTTGTCTGTCTGTCCGTGCTCTAACTCCCGTAAATATTTATGGAATTTCTTGAAACTGATAAATCGTATTCAAATTCACTATCGGATGTTCCCTATTGAAAATGGAGTGAATTCCTCTCATGGTTTGTCTACAGGGACACCCAAAATTTTCCAAAGCATTGTGTTCCATGAGAGATATTTCTATAAACCGTATTTTGACACGTTTACTTTGCACAAATCTTAATGAAATTAAAATATATCATTTAAGTCCACTGTCGATGTTCCCCATGTAAATTGAAGTAAATACCATCACTGGTTTGTATTCAGGGACATCCGAATGTATTTAAAAGCATTGCGTTCTATGGAAGGTATTTCTAAACACCAAATTTTAATGACTTTACTTTGCACAAGTCTTAAAAAAATTAAAATATATTATTCATATGCACAAAAGACTGTCTTCCATAAAATACAATATTATTAGCATTATATTTACAGGGCCACACAAAAATATTCAGCTACATTAAGGGGTAATAATTGAAAATTTGTTGGAATTGCATTTTCGTTTACATTAAGCGTTTTTATCACTTTCTATATGTTTTTAACACTTTCCAACAAACCTGAAAAGTGTTAATGATTTAGGTTTGTCTATCTGTCTGTGCTCTATCTCCCGTAAATATTCATGGAATCAAACAGAGTTACACATACACTGTTCAGAAAAGAAGAGTTAAACACGGAGTTACACACTCTGTTAGAAAAAGGCAAAGTTACACAAACAATTACACACAAACTGGCAGAGTTGCACACAGAGCTACATACACACTGTTAGCAAAAAATTAGCGGTACACACAGCTTTACACACATTGACAAAAGAAAAAAAATGTGATTGACATACGGAGTTACACACACTGTTAACAAAAAGGCGGAATTATACAGAGTTACATACTAAGTTAATAAAAAGGCAGGGTTACACACACACAGTTAAAAAGAAGGCAGAGTTACACACGTATTGTTGATTATATACAGGGTTACACACACACTGTTAGTTACACATATAATTACACACTGTTAGCAAAAAATGAGTTATACACACAGAGTTACACACATTGTTCAAAAAAAAAAAAAAAAAAAAAAAAGAAGAAGAAGAAGAAGAATTAAACATTGAATTGCACACTCTGTTAATAAAAAGGCAGAATTATACACAGAGTTAATAAGAAGGCAGAGTTACACACATACTTTTAATTACATACAGGGTTACACACACCCTGTTAGTTACACATAAGTATAATTACACACGCTGTTTGCAAAAAATCAGCGATACACACAGTGTTACACGCACAATGTTCAAAAAAGAGGAGTTACACACACTGTTAATAAAAAGCAGAGTTACACACACTGTTAATAAGAAAGAAGAGATACACAGACACACACTGTTAATTGCATACAGGGTTACACACACAGTGTCAGTTTCACATAGCGTTACGTATACTGTTAGAAAAGTTCAGAAATACACACAGAATTACACACACACACACTGTTAAAAAAAAAAAAAAAAAAGATGAGTTACACACTGTTAACAAACAGCAGAGTTACACACAAAGTTCCACACACTATTAATAAAAAGGAAGCGTTTCACACACTATTAAAGGCAGAGTTACACGTAGAGTTACACAACACTTTATCTTCAAATAGATATGTGGTATTAAATGTTTTATAAACTATAAAAAAAAAGACGAAAAATCATGCATTACGCAATGATTATTAACACTTTCCAACTGCACGTAATTGTTGTATCTTATAACTTTCAAAGTTCTGTACCTATGTTATCACACAACAAACAGACAGTAGTTCTGAAAGGCATACAGACAGACTAATTGAATTCCTAATCATTCTTAAGCATTGTTTTAAAGTGTTAAAAATGCTTAACAGGAAAGGAAACGTAGCCCTTAGATTGTAATTCCAGCCCTTAATCTATCTGAAAATTTCAGTGTAGCCCTGTAAATCTTAACGTTAACAAAATCATATTTTATACAAAACGTTATTTTAGCAAATTAACAATAAATATCAATTTCTTTATTATTTTACAGTAGAAAGTTCCTTAAATGTAAATTATAAAAATGTATCTCCTAAAATGCGATGCATTGGCATTTTTTTGCGTGTCCGTGTACATAAAAATAGTTGTATAGGACCTATTAATGCCCTTTTAATTTAGGAATATTCAAATGTGAATATGAACAACATATATAATATTTTTAAAATTCAGAAAATATTTACGGACGATGAGTGCGGTAGACGAACAGATAGACAAATGGAGAGTCGGGCGATAGATACAAAAATTGAAAACACGTTCAGACTTAAAAAATGTTAAAAACTGTTAAATCGCTTAATGTAAACGAAAATACAATTCCAGCAAATTTTCAATAAAAGCTCTCAATGTAGCTGAATATTTTTGTGTGGCCCTGTAAATCGAATGCTAATCATACTACATTCTGCAGATTGCATTCTTTTATGGATATGAATAACATATTTCAATTTCATTAAAATTTGGGTAAAATAAAGGAATCAAAATTTAGTTCATAGTAATACCTCTCATCGAACGCAATGCTTTGAAGTACTTTCGGGTGTCCCTCTATACAAACCAGTGAAGGTATTTACCCTATTTTCAATGGGAAACATCCGATAGTGAACTTGAATAACATTTCAATTTTAATAAAGAATGTGTAAAGTAACGGTAATGAAATATGCTTTATAAAAATACCTCTCACAGAACACAATGCTTTGGAATATTTTCGGGTGCCCCTGTGAACTAACTAGTAGAGGTACACACTTCATTTTCAATAGGGCACATCCTATACTAAACTTTAATAATATGTATGAGTTTCAAGAAATTCCATAAGTAATAACGCTAATTAAAGCGTGGACAGACAAACCGATGTTATAAAAACTATTCAACTTCGTTGGAAAGTATTAAAAACATTTAGAAAGTAATGAAAACGTCTAATGTAAACGAAACTGCATTTCCAACAAATTTGCAATAGTATAACTGAATATTTTTGTTTGTCCCTGTAAATCTAACGCTAATCATACTTTATTCAATGGAAAGCATTCTTTAGTGCATATGACTGACATATTTTAATTTCATTAAGATTTGTGCAAAGTAAAGTTTTTAAAGTTTGGTTTATAGAAATACCTCTATTAGAACGCAATGCTTTAGGGAATACTTTCGAGTTTCCCTATATTCAAACTAGTGATGGTATTTACTCCATTTTCAATAGGGAACATCCGATAGTAATGTTGAATAACATATTTCAATTTCATCAAGATATGTGTAAAGTAACGGTAATAAAATATGGTTTATGAAAATACCTTCCATAGAACATAATGCTTTGGAATACTTTCGGGTGTTCCTGTATACAAACCAGTAGAGGTACACATTCCATTTTCTATAGGGAACATGTAATAAGGAACTTGAATAATAGATATCAGTTTCAACAAGTTCCTTGAATATTTACGGGAGTTAGTGCACGGACAGACAGACGAACAGACGTAGGGGTGGAAAGACGGATAGACAGACGGACAGACCCAAACCGAAGTCAATAACAGTTTTCAACCTTATTTGGAAAGTTTTAATAACATTGAAGCAACTCCCATACATTAAATGCATTATCGCAATTAGTGAGTTTGAACATCGCATTTAGGATATAGTACCTTAAATGCGACAAAAATTTCCTAAATGCGACGCTGGTATATTTTTTTTATAAGTTACAGACATTTTTTTAATTTCTTAAAAAGAAATGACACAAAACACACGTTTAGAATTACGAGTGTAATGTTCAACCATTTTCTCTTTCTTTTCATACTTATTTGTTTACTAAAATGTCATAAGTTTCCTAAATGCGATAAACTTACCAAAAATCACGTCGCATTTAGGCACAATGACCTTATATTGAAGAAAATTTCTTTAAAATCATACTGGTGTGAGAAAAGGGCGGAGCTAACAGTACTCCGGAATAAATTATAAATATTACCAGGTATGGTAATCACTATTTTTAGCAATTATTTTAATTTTGATTGAAATCAAAAAATTTTAATCGCAATTTCCTTTATAATTGCTTATTTATACTGTCATGAGACTTGTCATGTAGCAGGAGTAGGAAGCTGTAAGATTGATAGCTCGCAAATTTAAAAATTGCAATGGGAAGTAACCTGAAAAATAAAATAAAATAAATTAAAAAATTCTGTCTTTGACAGAATTTAATTTAGTACGACAGGACTAATTTATATATTGCAATCTTGTAACTAAAAGAAAAAAAAATGTTGTTGTTAGCTGATAAACAACGACATTTTCCATTACATCTGTGTTTGCAGATACGTTGACCTTGCCAACGGTTATTCTGTCCTGGGACTGATTTAGACCGGGGCACACATTATTTGCACTTACACCATTATTTTTTAAGCAATACTTTCCTCTTATAATAGACAAAAAATTCTCATTAAAAATTATTTTAAAAGAATTCTGGTGTTTAATAACCATGAGTAAATTCGATTGTTTTACACCGTTATTTTTTTATAAAAATAATTTCCTAGTCAAAACGTAGAATTCCTATGTCATGCAGAACTAGTATGTTGTGGCCACCACAAGACTTTCTTCTATATTTTCCTATACATATTCAATCAGTAACAATATTAAAAAAAAAAAAAAAAAAAAAAAAGAAAAAAGATTTTTTTTTTCTAATTTTTTTTTTTTTGTAAAAATTAATACATATTTAATCACTAACAATATTTAAAAAAAAAAAAAAAAAAAAAAAAAATCGAATTTTTTTCTGTTTTTTTTTTTTTTTTTTTTTTTTTTTTTTTGGTTAAAAGTAAAAAAAAATCGATAACTTTGTTTTAAATTATCACAGATTTATAGTTCAACCATTCGTTTTAAAGGTATTGACGAGATCTTTCGAATGATACCCATCTTCAAAATTTAACCCCCCCGGAGGGGTACTTCCCCGCCAGGGGGGGAACCGATGCCCCCCCATGCACAATTTTTTTTTCCTAGTTACGTACTACTATTATCAATAATTCGTATTAATTTTACAATCACAAGTGTAAAATAACTCTTATTATGCACATTTATACGAATATTTGTCCTATACTGCCATGTTAAAAATTTAGATAAAATGCTATCACAGCGCCTCCTGTTGAGCTATTGATCCCCAAATATAATCAGCACCAGTTTATGTCGGGGACCAACTAAATACCAAGTTTGGTAAAATTTCGTTTAAAAAAGAAAAAAAAAAAAAAAAAAATACGATTTTTTTTCAAAGTTTTTTTTTGTTAAAAGTAAAAAAAATCGATAACTTTGTTTTAAATTATCACAGATTTATGGTTCAACCATTCGTTTTAAAGGTATTGACGAGATCTTTCGAATGATACCCATCTTCAAAATTTAACCGCCCCGGGGGGGGTACTTCCCCGCCAGGGGGGAACCGATGCCCCCCCATGCACAATTTTTTTTTCCTAGTTAACTACTACTATTATCAATAATTCATATTAATTTTACAATCACAAGTTTAAAATAACTCTCATTATGCCCATTTATACGGAATTTTGTCCTATGCTGCCATGTTAAAAATTTGCATAAAATGCGATCACAGCGCCACCTGTTGAGCTATTGATCCCCAAATCTAATGGGCACCAGTTCATGTCAGGGTGCAACTAAATACCAAGTTTGGTTAAATTTCATTCATTTGTTCGTGAGATACAGCGTCCACAAAAAAATGATACAGACACACACAGACAGACAGACAGACAGGCAGACAGACATTTTCTAAAAACTATCAATTCGTGTTCAGGACATCCCAAAACGTGTAGATCCGTCAAAAAACGGAGGTCGAAAATTTTCGCGAATCCAATACTTTCTCTATATTACATATAGAAGAAAGTAAAAAAATAATTGTAAAAATATTCCGGTGAGAGAGTGCCCCGGCCTAAATCAGGCTCTGATTCTGTCTCTCGTACTAATTACTAATAAATAAAATGAAGAAATAAAATAATAATCACAATTAATATATATAATATATATTAGGTTGACGGGAAAGTTCTGTCGTATTTTGAATAAAATATTTAAATCAGTTTTAATAACTTTTACTTGCATTTCAATCACTAATATAATATTCATTATTTGCAACTACTCATCGTCATCTTTCAGGCTGCTTGGCCCCCCTCCCCCTAGAGTAGAAAATCTCGTCCTTGGACTCAAAATAACTGCCATGGTGACATCTTTGTTAGAAGTAATTTTTTTTCCGTCAGATAATTCTCGGCGATGGAGTAGATGCAGTAATCCGATGGAGCTATGTCAGGTGAATATTTTAGGTGACTGCTGAAGACAATTTTTATTTATTTATTTATTTATTTTAACAAATTTGCTAGGAACCCTTTTTTCTACATGAATAGCCATACAATCAGATATTGGTTTTGAAGTAGTCTGTATGCATGAAAAGAAAAAAAAAATCTTTTAATGCCTGTTCCAAATCTCAACTATCATAATAATGTTATTTTAATAGTGACCAACATCATAAAGGTTGTATCAATTTTTAAAATTTTTTTTTTCCCAACCATAAAAATGAGAAACTTATTAACGTACTGACGAAGTCGTTTTTTCATACAATGCACAAAATTTGTAGAGACTTTGATTGACTTTGTTTGACTTAGTCAAAATTTGAGTTTTTTTATTAATCAAACGGTGTTTCTATTTTTTTTTTTTTTTTTTTTTTTTTTTTTTTTATTCTCTGGACACATTTAAAGTAGAGTTATTATTTATCACTTTATCGTGAGCTTTTATAAGCACTGAAATGCCTCAGAAATTTCTTTAGATAATCATTTTGATATCCATATTGTTAGAAAGTCAGCTTTACAAGTTATGGCGCACAAACGCAGAACTCATACCGGTATTTGTTTAAGAAATTTCCGTATATATATTATCGTTGATTTAAGAAGCAGAAAATTTTGCTTCATTGATAGTGGTAGGAGTTCTGCGCCCGTGTTCCATCCCTGCTTTATTTGTAACAAGTATTTAACTTTCTGTGCTTATCGCTTCTATTAAGGCAATGGGATAATTTCTCACTGATTCCTTAACTATTTTTCGTATAGTCATCCAGTCATCTTAACACTAAGGTTCATGATAAGACAACTTCTTTTATTCACTAGTGACATGAAAAATGACCTACCTCACAACTCACTACAAAACTTAATAGATGACGCAATGCTTTATTTCACCAACATATATTCCATCTTTGCAGTTGTAGTTACTACATGTAAACCTCTCACCTCTTACTACAAATTAATATTCATGACAAAATAATTTCTTTACTTCACTTGCATACCAGCCAACCATCTCATTATGAAGCGTAAAATTTTAGTAGCCGCTTTCTTTTTCACACTAGTCATATTTTAGAGTAATTTTATACTTATTTAATCGTAATAACTTTTTGGAGAGAATTCCTCTAAAAATAAAGTGATGGGAAAAAGGGGCAGGCCCTGATTACCTAATAGGCACGAGAAGCATGTGCTTCCCCTGAAAAGTTTTGAAAAGGCCCCAAATTAAGCAAAAAAAAAAATGGGCCCCGAATTGTAAGCTTGTGGTGTAAAAGCATTGTCTGATTATAAACGTCACAGCAAAACGTCCTACCTGACTGCACAACTACCATTTCTAGATTATATAGGATATATGCTAATAAAGCTTTTACACATTCATTTATAATGGAATAATTTCATATATTGTGGTGAATATAGGCTTTTACCCAGTTTATATCTTGGTACAAAAATCAAGTGAATTTGCTTGTCTAAGTTTTAAGCGAATTTACTTGTCCTCCATTCCAGGTAACTACAAAATCTAATGAAAAATTTATAAATTTTTCAATGTGTTTGTATGAGTCTTTAGACCAAGAAGTCAGTGTGTATGTGGGGGGGGGGGAATGGATTTGTGCTTCCCCTCAATTGTAAGGTTAATCGGGCCCTGAAAGGTTTTTTTTTTTTTTCAAGAGGCGTTAACAATTTTACGCTTATTAATGAGATCGTTGTCAGGTATGCACTTCTGACATGACAGACTACCTACCTCACAATTCATTACACAATAGATAAAACAATGCTTCATTTCATTCAGGCATCTTCCCTCACTTTTTTGTATAGGCTTTCAGTAGCATGACAAAATTTTTCCATGTGCTAATCAAACATTAGTTTGCACGACTGATTAAGTGAAAAATTATTATATATTGTAGAAGAATCAAGGGGAAAAGGCGGGGCTGTCGTCACCGTGTGTAATAGTTATCTGTGATTTAGCAGCACAAGTTTTGCTATTTTTTACTCGTATAGTGGTATGAAATTGATTTTTCGTTAGTAGTAACTTGGCATCTCTGTACAAAATCCATCCATGATTCTGTTAAGTAGGTTCATTTATAAATATTAAAACGAAATGAAAGCTATTATATGAAACTTACTTCAGTGGGGCCGTCGAAGATGCCAAAGCCTCTTAAGCAATTACTGAAACTTTAAAGGCTTTTTTCTTAAGGTTGTTTGGCTAATGCTTTAATATGTTTTCACCTTCTTTGGATACTACAATTCTGCGCAATTACAAGTGTAGTCTATGTCTGGGACTGATTTAGACCGGGGCACACATTATTTGCACTTACACCATTATTTTTTAAGCAATACTTTCCTCTTATAATAGACAAAAAATTCTCATTAAAAATTATTTTAAAAGAATTCTGATGTTTAATAACCATGAGTAAATTCGATTGTTTTACACCGTTATTTTTTTATAAAAATAATTTGCTAGTCAAAACGTAGAATTCCTATGTCATGCAGAAAAAAATAATTGTAAAAATATTCCGGTGAGAGAGTGCCCCGGCCTAAATCAGGCTTTGGTCTATGCTATTTTTTTAAAATGTCTTTTGCTATTTTTTATAGTGGTATAAAATTGAATTTTCGTTAGTAGCAACTTGGCACCTCTGCGTAAAATCCATCCATGATTCTTTTAAGTAGGTTCATTTATAAATAATAAAAAGAAATACAAGCTATTATATGAAACTTACTTCAGTGGTGCCGTCAAAGGTGCCAAGTCCCCTTAGGCAATTACTGAAACTTTTAAGATTTTTTTCTTAAGATTGTTTGACTAATGCTTTAATATGTTGTTACCTTCATAGTATACTATAATTCTGTGCAATTTCAGAGGTCGTAGTTCGCACCTTTTTTTCCAGGACACTTTCAGGATTAAAACATTTCCGCCTTTTCTGCCACTTTTTTTTTTTTCCCTTTACAGAAAACTTTACTGTATTCTTAAAGTAATGCGTCGTGATTAAACAGCATAAAAATTATTGTATAGTTCTAGCACAAAAAGTGGAGACTGCGACTCCTGCAATTCCGTCCCATTCTGAATTTTCCATCTCGTGATCGCTCCTTATGAGTATTGCACAAAATCAGGAAGAAGAAGAAAAAGAGAGAGAGAGAGAGAGAAATAAAAAGCCAAAATCCATGACAACTAGATCTCCCTTAATAAATATATCCTAGGTATTATCCTAGCAACGATGTTGAAGAATTTGCTCTTAAGTTAATTTTCATAAATAATTAAATTTAAATTACGTTTAATAACTCGAACTCCATTATTTTTGATAAAAAGAAAAATGCAGTAAAATTTTAAGAACCAGATTTGTTTAAATTATTGATTATTTATCACGACATTTTGCTACTGTTTTTGATTTGACGAATGTGACAAATTTGAAAAAGGGTTCATTTGAAAATAATGACCGTTAGGCTAGTGAAGACCGACTAGTTATTTGATTTTTAAAAAAAAGTAAATTTCTAAGTACGGAAATGTCGTGTGGTAGGGATGAAAGAGTCTCACATTTCTGCCACCAGCATTTATAAACCAGCATTTATCATATTTTTGCTGTGATGTTTGTGATTTTATAGGGAAGAGATTTTTGTAAGAAAATACTTGTGGCAAAAAAAGCAGAACTCTTCAATCCTTGGTTATGTGTTTCTGATAGTATAGGAAAAAAAGTAATTCGCATGCCATTTTCAAAATGTAAATTAAAATCAATAATTTACACCAGTTACATTAAACGAATTTCTGCGTATATAAAAATAATATTGTTTAAATGAGTGTGTTTAGCAACCTATATAACATTATAATATTCTAGTAACACCAACCTAAATTCAGGTTGCGTTGTTATTTTTAAAAATATAAGGAGATATTTTTAAAATGACGAGCTGGCACTTGTAAATCTAAATATGACTATTATGTGAATTTGCATATGCAAAGTGTATCAGAACTCTTATAACTTATTTTAGGTAATTATAAAAGAGTTCTTGTGAAGCACAAATCACAATAGAAACCATGTCTTATCTCCAACCGTTAGCAAATTACTGTAAATCATGAATTCCAGATGTTTCTAAAGCCGTTGCCCACAAATTAAGCACTTATTTAGAAAGAACAGAAAAGTGCTATAAGATGACATGAATCTCGTTAGAATATCTAGATTTAATAGCGAGAAACTAACTCTGAATCATCTAAAAAAATGTAAAATCTAATTATCGCCATCTGAAATCAAAATGTCGCAGACACCGTTCTATCTACAGTCAATCCTTTATTTTCAAAAACTTGGTTATTCTAACAGCTTTAGAAAACGTTTACATTAAACTATGTCGGCTATGTAGTTAAGAAAAAATTTAAATCTTCGTTTGCAAATTGATAATTGAATTTCACGTTTCTAGAAAAAGAGGTTCCGTTCATCGTCTGCTCTGACCCCTCTCCCTTAAGGGCGTATCAGACCCAGCAACTCTAGAAACAACCAATTTTTGAGCCGACTTTAGCGCCGATTTTTCTTCGACGAAAACACCGTAGAGGTTACAATAGACGGGTAAAAAGTTGGATGAAAGAAGACTATAACTTCTGGCGCTTATCACTTTTCTTGGCGCGAATAAAATACGCAATGATTAGTGTTAAAATTCCCTTTCATTTGTGTAAAATATCGCATTATTATTTCTATTTTGATCTTTGTTACAACTATTGTCATAACGCCATACGAAAATAAAAACAATTAATTTAAAATCTTATCATTTAACCAGTGGCGGATCCAGAACTTAACTTTTTTTTTTGGGGGGGGGGGGGGGTGGAGGCTAAGATTTTTCAAGATGTAATTCCAGATCAATGAAAAGTTTGCAAATGTACTATTCAATTGGGAATGTCAGTACTTTCGGGGGAGCCCACTAGCCCCCCCCCCTTAAATCCTCCACTGCATTTAACGGTAAAATAAACGTGCTGAACGATAATATTTCTTATTAAAATTTCCACTTTAAGAGATTCCCGT
The DNA here is from genome assembly GCA_963930645.1 of Salticus scenicus. Taxonomy (NCBI): domain Eukaryota; kingdom Metazoa; phylum Arthropoda; class Arachnida; order Araneae; family Salticidae; genus Salticus; species Salticus scenicus. The sequence continues at coordinate 121,210,102 of OZ005658.1, read as the reverse complement.
GTTCCGCCATCTTGGAAATATGACGTATCAAAATAGCGCATCCTGATTAGATGAGTCTGTGGAAAAACTGTGTGTAGAGACAATTTTATCAAGACAGCTCTGAAAAAGTTGGGCAAGTTCGGTGCGCGCTATCACACTGGGAGTAGAGACAATTTTTTCCGAAAAATCGGCGCTGATCAGTGGTTGGCTCTAAAATCGCCTATAAACGCGTCGTGTCTGATACGCGCTTTAGCTTTTACAATAGACTCTTGTACAACGCTGGACAGAGTCTGTTGTAAATCATTTTTAACCATATTTATGCCCATCAATTTAATTTATACCTTATTTATTACATAGATAATAATTGTGAATTTATTTGTATTATAGCTATATGATCTGTATTCATTTGTATTTTGATATTCAGAGAACTGGGTGATTTGGGTATTCAGAGAACTTATGCGTAAAGAATAATTTTAGTTGTTCCTCGAGGAGCATCAACATAAAGATTGTAAGAAATTCTTATGTAGCATCCAACATATAATTAATTTTCTTCGATATTAAAAAGAAAATAAATATTTTTTGACATAAAAAGTAATTAATCTTTTTCGGCATAAAAATAAACGCACATGAATAATAAAACTGAAATAAAACTTTATGAACGTATTAAAAGTTTTTAAATATATAATGATCTCAGTTTTGCCAGATGCATGGACAAGTTTAATTTTTTATTAAGTTATATTTATGTGTAAATAAATATATTTTCTTTTATGTTGGTTTGAAAATGAATATGTGTATTTTTTTATTCTTTTTTTAGCATGAATTTGGTTTTTCTTTTTAATAACGTTAAAATTAGCATAGGATTTTATTTAAAATATTTGAACCCATTATCCAATTAAATTGAAGAATACAGCATTAGCTAGATTTTGTCATGATTGATAAATGTACCAGTACGAAAATGTACTAGTTTTTGTAGCGATTGGTTGAACGATGTAACTTTTTACAGAGAATCAAAAAATCCAGAGAAATTTTCACAGTTATACACATATAATTGTCTTACAGTTATATATATCATTAAAAAACTTTGTTTCGTTCTAGTGTAAAATATCTTTACATTTGGTCATTAATATTTACATACCCGCTGACATCGTATCGTATGAATGAGGTAGATTAGGATTTTAAAAAACACACAATATTATAAAGAATACCTTGTAAAAAATTATATTTCTGCGCAAGTAAATTTCAACAGTCATAGAAGAGAAATATTCCCCTAAAAATAATTATAATGATATGAGATCTCTTTGCAAAAAAAGTTCTTATGAAGACAATGCAATAACTCTGTCACCAGCATTCTAACTTCCTGCACAAATTAGATATTCGTTTGGAGAAAATTGCTTTAATTTGTTCGGAGGGGAGGGGGGGGCATCAAAATCATCCTCGGCCTTGTGCCCCAACAGGTCATAATCAGGCTCTGGTCAATAAAAATAGTCATTTTAATTAAAAAATGAGAAGAGCTTAAACTTTCTGTGTTTAAGTTCATGTCACTTAATACATTGTTGTCGGGGTATTTTCGTATTTTGAACAGTAAGCATCGCCTTTTGGTGTTCCCCTGTAACGTTATATTATTTAACAAAATGATTTTACTTATTCATGATTAAATTAGTTAAATTTTACTCTCAGCAATCGATGCTGTAAGCCTCTGGCGTATGCAGAGTTCCCAAATTTCATAATTTATTAACGAGCATTTTTAGCCCGCCTCTTTTTCATACCGGCAATTTTGAAAAATTATTTTTTTCTTATTTAATAATCGTTCGTATTAAAGAGAAATAATCTACAAATTTTCTGGTGAGAAAAGAAGGTGGGGCCGAAATTTTGAGGCCCAGGCCCGGCCCGGCCCGTACG